>CM035163.1:65317124-65664624 GCA_020205615.1 Panax quinquefolius
GGTTTGAATTGTTCGGTTTAGCCCACGAGCAAGGCAAGTTTTCTAATCCTTTATCTTGTTGAACTAATTATGGTTTCCAATTCGATTATCTTATAAATAATGCAAGTTCTCTAATCTATTTTATTGTTGAATCAATTATTGTTTCCAATATAATAATGCAAGGTTTCTAAACTTTGTTTTTGATATTGAACAAGTTATTCTTGTATTTAACTTGTTGTTTAGCATGCCCGAATATATTTGAATAGTTTATCGTGCTTATTGCCATGCATGCTTAGTATTCAATTTTAAATAACCTTGGCTTAATATTGTTCAAGCAAGGTGTGTTATAGTTATTCAAGTTGTATGCTATTAGATTATTCCTAAAGCATGATTTTAATTTACCATGATTATTCAATTATGAGTATTCTATAATATGATGTTAGTAGTATTAATTCAACTAGTCCTCTAGTTGATGATCATTGAACTTCAAATTACCCTTGAAAGCGTATCCAAACCAAACTCTCTTTGGTGCGGACTTGTACTCTAAATACTGAGATGAACAACCCTATTATTTGGGGATAACTTACGCGTAGCATTAAATGTTTGTACACTATTGTACGAAGGGCTGATCCCTCTAAGTACGAGGAGTCCTTATAGTCTTATGACTGTTAAAGTTGGAGTTGAAAGATTACTCGCAACTGTGGACATAGTTCATGGTCTTATGACCCTCGGTTATGTTTATTCCATATTTTGGATTTCAGTTCCTGATTATCATTGTTAGAGTATTATCTAGTTTTGATGAGCCTACTCATTGGCACTTATTATTGTTATTCTTCTGTTGATTCATTATTTTATCCACTGAGCAATTGTTGTGCTCACTCTTGCATATTTATAAACTCATTGCAGCTAAAGTGGAGAAGGTAGATGAACCTTCAACTAGCAAAGGAAAGGGAAAATTGTACAAGTGATGATGATTTGTACTTTTATTTATTGTGATGATCTTAGACTTCTTAATAATGATGTTATGTAATAATTTTAATTCCGTATTTGAATGATTATATTTAAAGGTTAGACAACCTGGGAGATTTTATTATGTAATCCTTTAATGGGAAAGGTTTTATTTATCTAGTTTTATTATGATTGGGTAGTTAGATATGAATATTTGATTAAGTGAACACCAAATCCTGTGGGAATGAAGTACACGGGTTTGGGGTGTCACACCGATCTCTCTCTTAGGGCATTCACGAGCAAAGTGATCCTTGGATCCGCATGCGTGAAGCACACATTCTTCTTAGCTTGAGTGCAATTTGGGGCGATGTGACCCTCCCAGCCACAATTGAAGCATATTCGTTTCCCTAGAAAACACACTCCTTGTGAAATTTTTACGCACGTAGCATATGTGTCTAACTTCTTATTTTGCCGGTTTCTTGGCTGATTTCGAGCTCCCCCATTCGCATTCCACTTCCTCTTCAAATTGTTGTCATTTCTGCCGTTACTCTTAACTTCAACTTCACTTTTTTTCTTCCTCTGCTCTTGATATGTTTTGTTACTGCCTCGCCTCCACTTTCAACGAGAATCGCCTTCTCCATCACTACTGCAAACGTCTTCAACTGGAACATGGAAACCCTACTATACAACTAGGGCTTCAATCCCTGTTCAAACCTCTTTGCCTTACGTTCGTCTGTGCTGACTTGATATGGCGCAAACCTCGCCAGCTTGTTGAATTTCGTGGCATACTCAGACACCGACATCGTTCCCTGCTTCAATTCCAAAAACTAAACCTCCTGTTGACTCTTCGAACTCTCTGGGAAATAGGTCTCGAAGAACAACTCCTTAAACCTATCCTAGGTCATCACTCCCGGTCCTTCCCGAGTTTTGTTGGCCTGCCACCAATAACTAGCTTCTGCTTTCAACATGAATGTTGCAAAAGCAGTTTTTTGATTATCTTCTACCCTAGCAACATCAAAAACCTTCTCGATTTCCATGATCCAGGTCTATGCTTCAATTGGATTCATGGACCCACAGAATTCTGGTGGTCCAACCGCCTTGAAATCCTTAAACGTAGTACCTTGATTCTGAGGTTGATTTTGCAAAGCACCCATCAGTAACGTCACTAGCTGCTGAACAGGGTTTCCTTCCACATTATTGTTGTTGTTTTCCTCAGTGGTTCTCTGTCGGGGTGGTTGTCGTCTTGGAGACATTTTCTGTTAAAAAATACACTCATTAGCTTTTATTCAACCTCTTAAGTATTATATACTTAAGTTTCACATCATAAAAGTTTATCACATAACACTTAACACTTTGAATAAAATAATAACTTTTATTCATTTATACTCTTTTAAAAACATCAAAACAATAGCATCACTGCTATTTACATTACTTTCCTGAACTATAACAGTTGCAAGATAACATCATCATCATCATCTATCCCATTTGTTATATCATACCTGGGATTTACATTTCATTTATTTTCTATTCACATGTCAATTACATTCTCTACAATGTTCTACTAAGATACTGCGTAGCCTTACGACGTTCTTCCTCCATAATTCGGAACATTGTTCGGCGATCTAATATATATGATGGTAGCGTCTCGAACTGAATTGGATAACCCATGACCCGATCCCAAGCTCGATTGATCACCGTGTTGAATACGTTGTTCATTTCTTCCATCTTCCTCCTCTTTGCTTGTGTGTCTCTCTCTGCCATTCCGGCTCATTGATAAGCTTCATTGTACTCGTCTTCAGCTCTTGCCCTCTTAGTAGATTCCTCCTTTAGCTTTTTCTCTAGTTCTGCAATCTTCTCCATTAGTTGCTCGTTTTCCCCTTCTGTGTGGATCAGCTTCTCCTCAACGTTGTTCAGTCGTTCTTCTCGATCTTGGATCTCGTTGTCCTTCTACGCCATCGAGGTCTGTTGCTCAGCTACTATCTCCAATAACTCTTCGACGGTATCTTGAAGTTCCACATTGCGATCATACACCTCGTCGTACATACTGGCAGCTATCGAGTTAAGTGGAAGCTCTTCCTCCTCGTCCTCCTCATCCGTCTGTGGCAGCTCCACGGGGTCCTCCTCGTCCGTCTCTATCTCATCATCCTCGTCAGGTACTCTCTCCTGCTCAACTACTGTGACTAACGGAACTATTTCCCGTGACAGTAGTTGTTCCCAAATCACCTGAATATCTTGAGGCTCCTCCTCTCTAGCCTGACTGGATCCTCTTACATTAGTCATCCTGTCAACAAAAGTTTAAGTTTTAACTACTAATCACTACTACTCGACACTCATGAGCACATAAGTTGTAAGCACATAAGCACATAAGTGTTTTATTACTTTCTCTTTTCTAAAACTCGATAAGAGTGTATCATTGTTATCTTTTCAAAGGTTACTTCCTAAGGCTTTTCCCCACCTAAGGTTCATAACCTAAAGCTTTAATACCACACTCGTGACACCCCAAATCTAGGTACTTCATTCCCACAAGATTTGGTGCTCACTATCTATACAGTCATAGTATCTACCCAAATAAAATAATATTTAAACCATAATCCTCCCATTAAATAGGGTTACATCAATTAATTTAAAAACATCCCAGGTTATCTAACCTTAAAACATCATTCAAATGCGGAATTAAATTATTACTTTACATCATTATTAAAAATCTATGATCATAACAGTAATCAAAAGTACAAATCAGCATCACTCGTACATTTTTCCCTTTCCTTTGCTAGTTGAAGGCTCATCTACCTTCTCAACTTTAGCTGGAATGAGTATATAAATATACAAGAGTGAGTAAAACAATTGCTCACTGGATATAATAATGAATCAACAGGAGAATAACAATAATAACTACCAACAATAGGCTAATCAAAACTAAATGGTACTCTAACGATGATAATCAAAAACAAGAATTCAAAATATGGAATATGTCTAACTGAGGGTCATAAGACCATGAACTATGTCCACAATTGTGAGTAATCTTTCAACTCCAACTTTAACAAATATCCATAAGACTATAAGGACTCCTCGTACTTAGGGGATCAATCCTTCAGATAATGTATTGTGCACAAACAATTTAACGCATATAAGTTATCCCCTAATAATAATAGGGTTGTTCATCTTAGTATTTAGAGTACAAGTCTGCCCAAAGAAAGTTTGGTTTGGATAAGCTTTCAAGGGTAATTTGAAGTTTAACGAATATCAACTAGAGGACTAGTTGAATCAATAGTGTTTGATAAGACAATAGTTGTTTAATAACAACATAACATAGAATAATTGAGAATCACAAATGAACTGATTGTACATATTAAACTCATGCTTGAAATAGTTATAAAGCACGAGTATTCAACAAAATGAATAAAATGGTAAACCTTTACTTGAACAATAAATAAGCTAAGGTTGGAGTCTTATTAATGAGAAATGAAATTACTGAACATACATTAACTGATAGCAAGCTGGAAACTAAAAACTTGCCCAACAAAGTATTAACTCATGCAAAGAAATAAAACAGTTCATTAATAAAGACAAGAGTTCAAAACTGTGTTCATTATTCAAGAATGTAACTTAAGAAATTTGCTTAACTATAAACAAGTTAGAATGAATCAACCAACTGAGAATTTCAATTAACATTAGAGTTAAAGTTTGCTCGAATGAATGTTAGAGTCAATTGACTTATTCAATCAACAGATTAAAATAGAAAGCTTGCTCAATCAAAGAACAAAGCTACACAATGTAATAATGGAACTAGCTCAACGAAAGTAAGGAATTAAGAAACTTTCTCAATGTAAAAGATAGGGTTTAGAAACTTGCCTTGAGCGTAAGCTATAAAATTAAACTCACGATCACCTACACATAATTTTAGAACCACAATACCTATTAGATATGCTAACATACCATAAAATGTTCATTTCTAGTTAAACTTATCATTTAAGCACAAGTATTTCATTAACATTTACATTTCAAAATTCTAAGTGTTTTACTTCGCAATACTTATCTAACGCTCATTGTGTACACTAAGTTATTACATAACGCGTTCTCGATTTAATTCTGATTTTTGCAACTTTGAACCTGTTCCTATATCACGTCTGCAAAGAACAACGAACCGTAATCTCAAACTGTAGGGTATGACGCAATTGCGCCCCCGTATAAAGGCTTCGAACCCACAAGCAATTTGCATCATTTTTGCCTTATAGACCGCGCGATTCTTACTACTGGTGTTCGAACACACAGACGCAGAGAAGGCTAATGAACAGTAGCCGACTTTAGCCCAACAAACACAAATTTCACCCACCAAATAGTGATAATAAGACGTAAAATAAATATACAACTATCATAAACATGATTGCTAACATATTTAGCCACTTAGCACAATTTAACAACAACTAAAACTAATTTAATTTTTTAATTTTCATGTTTTTCATATAAAACTCCATTTTTGATATTCATCCCAAAAATCATCACTGTGAATTCATTATTTGGCCAAATCACTCCATTCAAATTACGTTATGCTCGTATATCAAAGAACTAACATATAAAAGCTTCAATTTATAATTTCACATACTAATTGGCCACTAAAATTGATACTTTTCATGAACATATGAAAAAAATACATATACTGTCAAAATTTCTACTGATATCCGAAATTAGCATGAATTTCTTGTTTAAGCACAACCTCCAGTATTCATATACTCATATAATCACAAGTAATCCCATTGTATAGCAACAATTCAACAATTTGAGATTCACAGATTATATAAAAGTTTGTCGTAATACTCATAAACATATATAATATCAAAGTTGTAGAACATATCTTCAAATTAGCTTGCACAAACTTGCAATTGCAGACAATTTCCTCAGGTTTCACTCTCAAACTGACTCAATTCTCTCTATTGTCTCTAGGCTAGCAAAACTAGAATGAAAGCTCTAATAACCAATATGCGTAATAACCAAAAACAAAACTGATAGCTAGTGTAGGAAATAAACTGATAGTCTTAATACGCCAACTTAATTAAAATGGCAGTTACAAAACTAACGTATATATTATAATTATATTATACTTATTATTTTATTTATTTTATTTGATTTCAAAATTTAGAAATTCAAAAGCCATAAGGCTTGTTTGGCAAAACCCCTTTAAATTTTAACGAATAATAAAGAATGGAATAATGTAAGAAGATCACCAAGTATAGGGGGATTCCAGCATTATCTGAGTTATTCCAATGAATAAATAAGAATGGAATAATATAAGGATTTCACCAAGTATAGGGTATGCCGCAGGCGTATCTGAGGTTATGTATAGGGTATGCCACTTTTACAAAGTTATTCCAATGAATAATAATGAATGGAATAATGTGAAGTTCTCTTCATGAATAAGAAAGAATAACACCCCTTACTTGTACAACAAATAATATCCCTTACCTTAGAAGAACCGAATATTGGAAAAGTGAAGTAGCGAGATACTTTTCTTCTTTCTCTCTATAGTTTCTCTCTAGAGTTTCAATGAATTCAGTAAGAAAATAATGAAGGAATGAGCTTCTATTTATAGGAAAATAGAATGCATAGTAATTAATCCATGAACGGTCCAGATTGATTTACTTTAATCTGACGGTCCATATTTAAAGCAAAATCTTTTAAATAAAATATCATATATTCTATTTATATAAAAACATTTTACTATGCAAACACTATGCAACACTATGCAAAACACTATGCAACACTATGCATAATAAAATATAATATATTCTATTTATAGAATAACTTTAATAAAGTATTCTGTTTTATATAAAAAGATGTTTCTGTTTTATTACGTTAATAATACGAATAAAACAAAAACGTCATTATCGCTATAATAATTCATATTATTAATCGACAATAATGGAATCAAACCGAGTGACTTCTCACATAAGCATCAATAATCAATACTGGTGTTGCTACTATGCAACCACACGACATTCGCATTTTTTTACTACCGAGTAGTTCAACAGTATCAACGGTAAAACTTCCGCCGTTATTTCAATAAAATATTTTTGTCGTTTTCTCAATCCGACAATAATTCTGTTGTGGGGTCCACCAATGATTGAGCCGTTGTACGAATATTCCTTGCTAAGTTCTAATATTCCCAACCAATCGAATATAATATAACCACTTGCATACTTTGCAAAATTTATAAATACTACCCACAACTATAATATTATCTCAAATTCACACCATAATATTAAAAATTATTTCTACAAAATTTAAATCTTTATTGATAAAATCTGGGTCTCTCACAATCTCCCTCCTTATGGAATTTAGCCCTCGAAATTAGGGTACGATACACTGTATGATAAAGAGGTGAGGATACCTTGAATACCTTTATCGTTGAAAACATTAAATTCATCTTTGCAATCCCACCAAAGATATTCATTAACAATTCATCTTTGCACTACAGCCAAAGATATACAATCATAAAACCAATAATGTCGAGACTCGACAATAGTATCACGACCACGAATTATCCATGCACTCTTGGCGTGGATATTCGTGTTTTTAATACTGATCATGATTATCTTATAAATCCTGGTCATAATCATACCAAGTCCATCAATGTACTACTACCAAGGATAATCGTGTATTCATTAGTATCACGACCACAAATTATCCATGCACTACTACCAAAGATAATCGTGTATTCATTAGTATCACGACCACAAATTATCCATGCATTACGTGCAATGATAATCGTGTATTCATTAGTATCACGACCACAAATTATCCATGCACTACTACCAAAGATAATCGTGTATTCATTAGTATCACGACCACAAATTATCCATGCACTACGGCCAAAGATATAATCGTGTATTCATTAGTATCACGACCACAAATTATCCATGCACTACGTGCAAAGATAATCGGGTATTCATTAGTATCACGACCGAAATTATCCATGCACTACTACCAAAGATAATCGTGTATTCATTAGTATCACGACCACAAAAATTATCCATGCACTTCGTGCCAAAGATAATCGTGTTTTCAATTACGGTTATGATTATACCCCAACAATCCTCGTCATAATCATACCAAGTCCATCTATGCACTACAGAATACGATGACTTTCAATATAATATAAGCATGAGGATAATGATATAAAGAATCAATCAAATGAGATAAAGGATAAATATTAAACATTTATAATATAATTTATCCAGATTCAAGAATATCCCCATGTTATCAATCACTTAATAATCTCATAATCTAATATCATTAATATTATAACAATACTTTTAAATTTATAAACAATTTATCTCAATTGTTTACGCTTTACCATATAATGCATTTAATCATTCAAAACTACCATACTCATAAGATATCATCACCAATTATCAAATCTCTCATCAAAAAATATGCATATACTCTATATAGGATTCTCTAGCCATAAAATCATATTTTCAACTTTGTTACTTCACATAACATATTTAACTCATATGTTCAGTAATTAAACTATTTTCATGAAAAATACCAAATCAGTCCCAAAAATATTTCTTTTCTGAGATTTAGCATAATATAGTCCCGTGATGAAAATATATTTTTCTCGAATTTTTAAAATTCATTTACTATTTTTCAAAATCAATTTCTAATTAACTCCTTAAGAAATTAGCTACCTCAAGTTAAACTCCAAAATTCCCCAAATCTTGGCAGGACCTTACACATGTTAATGTGAGCCTCCAGTTTAAATTTCATGGTCATCGGAGTTATAGAACTCCAGTTATAGCATTTTTCGTCAAAAAAACCTAAATATTGAAATGGTCATAACTTGTTCATTTTAAGTCAGAATGAACTCATTTTTGGACAGGAGGTACTTTATAACATATATTTTCATGTCCCAAAAGGCCAGAATTTTTCACATAAATTTAGTGGCCGAAACAGCCCCTTAAAGTTTCTGGGCAAGAGCATTTTGTAATTTGCAGCTTTGGACTCTTTTACTAAATTCACCCACCACACGAAAATCTACAACACCTTTTCCAAAGTGATTCCACTTGGATAAGCTACAAAACTCATAGATCTAACTCTAGGACTTGACCACACTCTAAAATTCAAAATATAATAGGAGATATGGTCAATTGAATTTCATGTTACATTTTTACCAAAATCTGATTTTTCAACCCTTTGTGATTTCTAAGAAACTTTCATGTTTTCACATAATAACCACATAACTCATCATAACACTTACTAATACTTCATATACCCATGATTTTCATTAGTCCAATGCTTTTATTATGACTTTCATCATAATCCTCGTAAATGATCCTTTTAGTTGAAGAAATATTTGAGAGTTTAAGAAATGGGTTTTTATCTGGGTGGGTCAATACAAAATTGATTTCACGCTCTAGGGTAGGCTAGGAAATCTTCAAGAATACGTCAAGAAATTTATTAATGATAGAAATATCATTCAAAATCGCTACTCTTATCCAAGACTTAGATAAGACGTTACATTGATACCAACTGTGACTTCTATCCTTTAACCTAGATAGCACCTCACAATGATACCTATCAACTTGTCATCGTCATTCACGACGTCGCCTCTGAAAGTCCGCGGCTTTGTGCATTCCACACAAGGAAGTCAACAACGAAAGGATCGGGGCTCTTTACTTATGGCTTGATATAACAAAGGATTAACTTTAGGGTTTGGTTACTTTGAATTAGATAACAGGTTGGTTAGGAATATGAAAGCTAACAACCTTACAAAAAGAATAATAAGTAGTTAATCAATCATTTTCAAAAATTACCTCAAAAACAAGTATTTTCAAAGAGATAAGATCGTGAAAGTGTTTATTTGAAACAACAAGATTAATAAACAGTGGAGGTAACGAAGGTTTCTCCCAACGAAGTTTTAATAGATAAATCAAAGTCCAATTTTTTTTCGGAGTCAAATTTAAACATTGAACACAACTAGGTAGAATAAAAGAGTGGGTAGAACTTGTATTGAATAAAGTATAGACTTCGCAATAATTAATTTACCCGTAATAACTTCGTTCGGGTTTCTCGACAAACGCTCTCGCTTAAATTACCGAGTTTGACTTTACTATAGGGTACATTCCACCCTTAAGTGCTTCTTCACATTCCTGATCCATGATTTGAATCATTATTCTCCGATCCATATCGAATTCGGGTTGACCTCTATGCACGTGGTAATTCAATTCGATGTTGGTTCTCCCAATTCTTTGTCCAAAAAGTAAAGTCCATTTCATCTATTTTGGCTTTATTGGATCTGACGCCTTTTTTCTACACTATCAACGCATTGTGCGCCTTTTACCCATGCATCGCCTATTCTCCTTCGCTCGCTTGTTTCTTCTTTCAAATTTGATCTTTGATTTTAAATTCTCGATTCCAACTTTAATATCTTACACCCCTTGCCAAAGCATGATTTTGTTCGAGCATCACATATCGGGTAACCCAATTTTGAATTGTTGTATCCCTTTGTTCCACGAATCGCTTGCCGTTCTTCAACTTTGTTCTTCTAGCTCACGAACACGATTTTGTAATTCTAAGTTTTGATCATAAATTTCTTCTAATCAATTCTCCTCGTGTTCCTCTTCTTCCTCTTCTTCCTCTTCTTCCTCACTCTCACATTTGCTACCTCAGCAACTAGCTCGGGTGCAACAATTAGTTCTTCATTCACTACGTGGATATCTCTAATTTGTTCCTCGTCCCGACACCTTTGCATTAACTTTGATTAGTGATTAAAGGTATCACAACTGGGTCACATTCACTCCATTGTGAATATTTTCACCGCCATTTCCAAACACCGCCACAACACAAGGGTTAATTAATATATCAAATATTATCCCTATACTCTGACCGACCAATTAAATAACAAATAAACTTAGGAAGGTCATACTAGCGAAGGAATTCCCGTATCTCCCTCCTAGTTCTTATCTCAAGATCTTAGCCAGGATCATATCCCTAAGCTCGATACCAACCGCGCGCCCCAAAATTAGGTATACGTCCACCCATCTTGGGTCGCCACTTACATGGTACATAAATTCAAATACAAACTTAATTATACATTTGTCGTGTAACATACGACAATACATAAACTGAGAGTTCTAATAGGAATATTGTCATTTAAACAATATCCATACTCAAGGAGTCCTCATTACAATTATTATCACACTATTTCACAGAATAGTGAGGACTACTAATGCTATCTTCAGACCATCACTGTTTCCCCAACTCGTCCCAAATATATTCTCATTTCACAAGAGAATAAAGGAAAGAAAAGGGTGAGCTCAACTAGCCCAGTAAGAAATATTAAGACTAAGATAATGCAGAATAAATTATCAATAGTCTTCAACAATGTTAAACTGATAAAATACAATAGACAACCAGTTATATGCAATCCATTAAAAGAGTCAAGTAGAAAATAAAGTCTACTATCTTTTAGGTTTTAAAAGGTTTTCATCAATTTTATCACTAAGACTCGCTTTAATGAATAAACCACAATATCTAATCATCCCTCGTACTCACGGTCAAGGATTTTCATCAAATTATCAATGGTCATGACTATACCGAATCACCCCCGGTCATAATCATACCAAAAACTATCCATCAACGCATTACAGCCACTTTGAGGACTTTTGTCACATCATTTATATCAAGCCATGATTATACCGAATGATCCTCGGTCATAATCATACTAAGTTCATCTATGCACGTAAGCCAAAGATAACATAATATATCATGAGGATGATGACAATGACATAATAATTCAATAAAACAAGTTCAAGAATTATTTTATCCGAGAATTAATAACGTCCAAATTGTCAACAAGATACTTTGCTTTGTAGAGTAAAATTCAAGAATGATCGAATAATATTTCCATGAAAAGATCTTCGATGAAACGCAAATATCAAGGATATTCTACTAATTTCATGGAGTATAGAAGTCAAAGTTTTAACCAACCGGGTATAATAAAGAATGGAATAACAAAAGAAATCACCATGCATGCAATTGCTTTCCAAACGCGATAGACAAGTTATTCCAATGAATAATAATAACGAAACCAGTCGATGAAATTCACACAAGCGATGTAAGACCCCAACTTATTATTAATGAAATTTAATTTTCTCTATTATTATTTTGAAATAGTAAGGGTTGATTTGATTAATGTGGATAGTTAAGGGTAAAATACTGTGAATAAGCAAGTGGTTATAAAATATTCATTGTTGTCGGGGAATATTCGTTTGGTCGTGGAATATTCGCATCTTTTCGGGGAATATTCGTACGACCACAGTAGCGACCATGTGGGCCCCATAACGGAAAGCGATTGGATGAAGAAAAGACAAATATAAGTTGTTTAAAAATAACAACAGTTGTTATTCTTAATTATCTTTGTTAAAATACTCTTAATTGGTTAAAACACAAGTAGACACCAGTATTGCACCAATTATTGATTCTTACGTAAGAAGGCACTACTCAATAATGGTTACAGTAATTACTGTTCAGTATTTTATTGATTTAATAATTGCTGCGTTGATATTTTATATTCTGTTGTTTCAATAATTGTCATTACACGAGATTTTTCATTATCGAAGCAATAATTCATATTATCCGAATAATATTATTAGATAACATTATTGGCAATGTCTAGAAAGTTACATCTAAGGAGAGGTTTGGTCACCTAATTGCGCCAAAGAAGGAGAAATTCTATTGAAAGCCCTCTTTCCTAGAACCGCACAGTTGTCAATATTGTGATTCTGTAATATTATTTGTGAATAATTAATTATTGATTCATATGATGAGAAAAATATTGATTTTATGTGGATATAGATGGAGAAAAATTTTAATGTGACAATTGTTGAAAATTAAAATTTTATCTTTTTCCGATAAAATAATTCATTTAAATATATTATTATATTTTAGTAATATAATAATGGTGATATTTTTACAACGAATGTGGGATATATGAGTATACGAGGAGGAATAGTATTTTGTTGCAATAAATATTTAAAACATGTTAAACATGTGGTGGACCTCATTTATTGACCGAAATTTGATTATAGCACCGTAAAATCGCTCTTGTGGAGAATTGAATTTCCTATAAAAATTCAAGATTCAATTTTTCGATGAAAGGGCTATTTATTATGAATTATTGAAGTTCAAAACTCCAAAATAATTGATTTTTGGAAGTTTAAAATATTTAAAATTAGAAAACATTTTTCTTACTTTTTCTAGAATGTGGCATGTGTTTGATGGTCAAAATCGATTCAAGGCATGCGTAGGAAATTTATATAATTATATTATTAATTTATTAAATTTTCGCTTTGGTGTTCTAAGCAATTTCCTATAAATAGGGTGCTTAGGTTAGAATTGAAAATCACACCGAAACTCAAGTTTTCTCTCTATATTATCGGTATTATTCTTGTGAGTATTTTGAGTATACTTTGAGTATTGTTAGATTCGGTGCAAGTTCCTTCAAAGACTATATCCCAGGTTTCAAATTAGAAGTACTAATCTTTCGAGGTAAGGGATATTATTTTTTTTTCGTAATGATATTATTTCTTCAATATCATTATGTTGAAATATTGATCCAAGTTTTATCAAATTTGGAACTTTTGGTGTCGGAGTTACTATTTACGTGATACTGAAGACTATTCACGATATCGACACTATTCACGAATCACGGTACTATTCATCGAAAAATGAAAATTTTCTTTTCGTCTAAAATATCTATTCGGATACTAGCTTTGATTGTATCCATGTTTTGATCATTCTTGAATTTTACACCACCGTGATTATTTTTGAGAGATATTTTTGGGCGTGAATAAAACAAAGTACGAATCCTTAATCCTTAATCCTTGTCATTTTGTTTCACTTGGATTCGCTTTCTTTAAAAATATTTTCATCATCTTCATCTTAAATGATGATATTATGGAATATCTTTGGCCTCAGTGTAAAGATGAATAATTTACAAGAATATCTTTGGTCAGAGTGCAAAGATGAACAGTGTTTAGATGAACATGACCAATCGATGAATATCTTTGGCCCAGTTCAAAGATGAATATTTGATTCCGTGTGTATATTGATTGATGTTACAGGATATAAAAGATAGATTTATGAACTTTTAAATTCATACATAGAAGATAGTAGTTTGCATTCTCTACTTAACTCTTCTAATGAATTATTATTTCACTGCGAATATTGATTTAAAATTTGTTGTCTATTGTATTCTATTAGATTTTTCCTCGTTGAAGACTAACGATAATTTGTTGTATATTATCTTAGTCATAATATTCTTTATCGGGCTAGTTGAGCTCACCCTTTTCCTTTTTGTTCCATTTTTCTTCTCGTGATGCGAGAATATAATGAGTGCTGCAGCCTGGGGTATGGAATGAAGGTTCTAGACAGAGTTGTTTAGTAGTCCTCACCATTTTTGTAAAATAATGTACCAACAAATGTGATGAGGATTTATTTGAGTATAGATATTGTCTAGAAGATAATATTTGTATTCAAACTCACGCTTTTCTTGTTGTAATAATAAAGTTGTAGTTGTTTACGTACTATGTATTGACAACTCGTAATAGGTGATGTATACCTATTTTGGGGGCGTCAAAGTTGGTATCGAGCTTAGGGATATGGTCTCATGAGATCGGGGAATAGAACTTGGAGGGAGAGATGAGTAAATCCTTCGCTAGTGTGTCCTACCTAAGCTTATTTGTTAGTTGGTCAAGATATAGGATATTATGTGATATATTGATTTCCTTAATTAACCCTTGTTTTATGACAAGATTTGAGAATGTCGATCGAGAATATTAACAATGGAAATGAGACCGTGGAGACGCTTTGTACTCACCAACGAGGAGAACGTGCAATGTAGTGGAAATGTTCCTCCCGTGAACAACACTATTGAAAGCGATGATGAACGAGGGGATGTTTAGAAGTTTTTTGCGGTTCATGCAAAATCGATTTAGGAGACTCGTGTACAAAATACAGGAGGAAATGATAGCAATTCACGGGTTGTCACAACCAAGCGCTTCAAAGAGTTGGGACCACCGAATTTAAGGGAAAGCCGATCCGATCATGGCGGAAACATGGGTCAAGCAAATTACCAAGATATTCGATGTCTTGGGATGCACGGAAGAACAGAAGGTTCCATTCGCCACCTTTATGTTCCGGTGGCGAAGCGCACTCACCGGTGGGAGTCTGCGTGAAGCGCACTCCATCCAAACCAAGACTCAAAGATGTCTTGGGAGACATTTGAAAATTATTTAATGCCAAAATACTTTCCCCGAAAGTGTTCGTCATATGAAGGAAGTGGAGTTCATCGATTAAAACAAAACAATATGATGGTGTCTCGAAGACGAGGCAAAGTTTGCGAGTTATCCGTGTTTGTACCTCATTTGGTGGAGAATGAGGAACGATGACGCGGATGTTTTTGAGAGGTTTGAAACCCAAGATACGACAATAACTCATTTCTCATAAATTTTCTCTATTCGGATGTTGTAAATGTGGCTCAATTATTTGAGCGAGATAACGAGTACTACCAACCGAGGGACCATAACCGTGGATCGTACTGAGATAGCGATCAATGAATAATGATAACCAATGAGAAAGAAACAGATGGACAAAAATGGTAACCACTCGGTGGTAATCATGGCCATGAAAATAGAAGAAGCGAGTCGAGAGGAGATTTTAAAAGAGGAGATTTAACAACGACCATGTGAAGACGCATAAAGTCTTAAGTGAAGAATCGGTTCTAAGGAGGAGAACGACCACCACCGGCATATGCTTCAAATGCGGAAAAGAGGGACATATCACCAAACCGCCCACAACAGTTCAAGGTATACTATAATTGTGGAAAGGAAGGACATATTGCTCGAGATTATACGGTAGAAAAACCTAGTTCAATGGGGATTTGGTGACTCAAAAAAGATCGTCCCGTAAAAGTCAAAGTCAACGGTTCTGGAAGAGCGTTTGTTGTGATCGGTCATAATGCGAGGAACCCAAACGAGGTGATCACGGGTAAGCTATTTATAAATTTTTAAGAAGTTTATACCTTACTTGATACCTAAGTGCTACCCATTCATTTATCTCTCTGCTTGTGCTCAACGTTTAAACTTGACTCGGAGAAATTAGACTTTGACCTATCTGTGGAAACTCCATTAGAGAGAAACTTTCATCACATCCACTGCTTATAAATCTTGTTTGATTCAAGTTGGCACCATCACCTTACCGTTGACCTTATCTCTTTAAAGATACTTGCTTTTGATGTGATTTTAGGGATTGATTGGTTAACTACTCATCATGCCAAAATTGATTGTTTTCGTAAGGTTGTTAGTTTTCATATTCCTAACCAACTGTTGTATTTAATTCAAACAACTAAACCATTAAAATCAATCACCGCCATATCTAATCATAAAGCTATTCGCTTATTGAAAAACGGATGTCAAGCTTTCTTAGACCATGTTATGGATTTGAATAAAGACACGCCAAATTTGAATAATATTCCTGTTTGTTATTGACTTTCCGACGATTTCTGAAGAACTTCCTGGCCTACCCCGAGAACGTGAAGTTGAATTCTTTATTGATCTTGAACCCGCATAAAAGCCCATTTCTAAAACCCCATATCGAATGGCTCCTATTGAACTTCAGAGTTAAAGGTCCAACTATAGGAATTGTTGGACATCGGTTTCATTCGTCCTAGTACATCTCCTTGGAGTGCTCCTGCTTTTATTTGTAAAGAAGAAAGACGGGAGTATGCGACTTTTGTATTGACTATCGAATTGAACCATGTCACCATCAAGAATAGGTATCCTCTACCTCGTATTGATGACTTGTTTGACCAATTTGCAAGGGCACAATTCTTTTCAAAAATCGATCTTCGCTTACGGATATCATCAATTTGAAGATTAGAACCGAGGATATTCCAAAGACGCCTTTAGAACTCTCGATGACGGGCATTATGAATTCTTAGTCATGTCTTTCGGACTAACTAATGTTCCTGCGGCTTTCATGGATATGATGAACCGAGTATTCAAGGAATATTTAGATCGGTTTGTTGTTGTCTTTATTGATGACATCCTCATATATTCCAAAAGTCGTGAAGATCATGAGCACCATTTGAAGTCGGTACTCCAAAGGCTTCGTGAAAACAAACTATATGCCAAATTGAAGAAATGCGAGTTCGGCTTGAGGAAGTAGCATTTCTTGGGCACGTCGGTGTCAAAACATGGAGTATCTGTTGATCCGACGAAGATTGAAGCAATACAAAGTTGGGAGCAACCAAGTCGATGGATCAAGTCACGTAGTTTTTTGGGCTTTCTTTGGTTATTATCGGAGATTCGTGGAAGGGTTTTCTCGAATCGCTACTCCATTAACCCAAATAACTCCGGAAGGATACAAAATTTGTTTGGAGCGAAGAATGCGAGAAAAGTTTCCAAGAGCTTAAGAGGAGACTTATTTCTAAGACTGTTCTAACAATACCATCCGGTTCTTGATGGATTTGTTATCTCTGCCGATGCTTCGTGCAAAGGGTTAGGATGTGTTCTCATGCAACGTGGGAAAGTCATAGCCTATGCCTCATGACAACTTAAAGAGTATGAGAGGAATTATCCTACTCATGATCTAGAGTTAGCGGCCCGATCAATTTCCAGCTTAAAGATATGGAGGCACTATCTATATGGGGAGAAAGTGGAGATATATTCGCACCATAAAAGCCTTAAATATTTCTTCACTCAAAAGAACTCAACATGCGCAAGAAATGACGTTGGCTCGAGCTATTGAAAGACTACGACCACACTATTCAATACCATCCTGAAAAGCGAGCGTGGTAGCCGACGCTGAGTAGAAGATCATATGCGGGAATGAGTGCGATGATGTCAAGTATACGCAGAGCCAACTTTAATAGAAAAAGTTAAGGTTGCTCAAGCCACCGAATCTTGAAATGATGCGTATGAAGAAGAAAAAGTACAAGAAGGAGCTATTCCTAAGCGAGAATTGATGAAGAAGGAATACTTGAGTCCACTCTAGACTTTTTGTTCCTAACGACCACGATTTGAAGTACAAGATTATGATGGAGGCACACACATACACCATTTGCAATCCATCCTCGAAGTACTAAAATGTATCGTGATCTTCTACATACATTTTGGTGGAACAATATGAAGAGAGAGATTGCAAAGTTTATCTCGATGTGTTTAACTTTCCAACGTGTAAAGGCGGAGTATCTAGTACCTATGGGTCCGTTGCAACCACTTGAGATTCCGAAATGAAAGTGGGAACACATTACCATGGATTTCGTTAAGGGTCTTCCTACGGTTTCTCAAGGCATCAATGCTATTTGGGTTATTGTTGATAGATTAACCAAGTCTGCTCATTTCTTGCCGATACGGGAGACTTATTCCTTTGAACGTCTTGCTAGTATGTACGTGAATGAGATTGTGAGGTTGCATGGCATGCCTGTATCCATAGTTTCGGATCGTGACCCAAGATTCACTTCAAGATTTTGGGTTAGCTTGCAAAAAGCTATGGGCACGGATTTACGATTCGATTCGGCTTAAGATACCATCCTCAAACGGACGGACAATCGTAAAGGACTATTCAAACTCTTGAAGATTTATTAAGACTCGTGTCCTAGACTTCAAGGGCGCTTGGGATAAGTATTTACCATTGGTAGAATTCTCCTACAACAACAGCTTATCGTGTAAGTATAGGTGTGGCTCCATTTGAAGCATTATATGGACGAAAAGTGTCGCTTCTCTCGGATGTTGGGGACGAGGTGGGTGAAGCAACATTGTTAGGACCCGAGTTAAATGCGTATATGACTACGGAAAAGATCCAAATGATTCGACAATGTATACAAAACGGCACAAGATCGACAAAAGAGTTATGCGGATCTTCATCGAAAGGACGTGGAATTTAGTGTAGGGGATCATGTATTGTTGCGAGTTGCTCCATGGAAGGGAGTTACAAGATTTGGGAAGAGAGGAAAGCTCAATCCACGATTTATTGGTCCATTTCAAATTCTTGACCGAGTAGGAAATGTAGCCTATAGACTCGCGTTACCTCCCAGTATGTCTCGTGTTCATAATGTGTTTCACATATCTGTACTTCGTAAATATGTGAAAGACCCAAACCACGTTATTGAGTTAGAACCAGGACGAGATAGCCAAGACTTAACGTGTATGAGGAGGTACCGCCAAGATCTTAGATAAGAAGGAGCATGTCCCACGCCAAGAAAGGTCATACCACAAGTTAAAGTTTTGTGGAGGAATCATGCGATTGAGGAAATGACACAGAATTGGAAAAGGAAATGAAAGCGAGGTATCCTCACCTTTTCAAAACACTGTGTACGTCACGTCAATTTCGAGGACGAAATTTCATAAGGAGGGAGGTTGTAAGACCCCACTTATTATTAATGAAATTTAATTTTCTCTATTTATTATTTTGAAATAGTAAGGGTTGATTTGATTAATGTGGATAGTTAAAGGGTAAAATACGCAATAAGTAAGTGGTTATAAAATATTCATTGTTGTGGGGGAATATTCGTTTGGTCGTGGAATATTCGTACTTCTTCTAGAATATTCGTATTTACGGCCAAGCGACCATGTGTGGGCCCCATAACTGAAAGCGATTGGATGAAGAAAACGACAAATATAAGTTGTTTAAAAATAACAAATAGTTATTACTGAAGTTATCTTTAAAAATACTCTCGGTGGTTAAAACACAAGAAGAGCACGGTATTGCACCAATTATTGATTCTTACGTAAGAAGGCACTACTCAATAATGGTTACATAATTATTGTTCAAAGATTTTATTGATTTAATAATTGTCATTGCGTTGATATTTTATATTCATTGTTGTTTCAATAATTGTCATTACACAAGATTTTTCATTATCGAAGCAATAATTCATATTATCCGAATAATATTATTAGATAACATTATTGGCAATGTCTAGAAAGTTCTGCTCTAAGGAGAGGTTTGGTCACCTAATTAAGGCCACCAATGAAGGAGAAATTCTTATTGAAAGCCCCTCTTCCCAGGAACTCACGGTTGTCAATATTGTGATTCTGTAATATTATTTGTGAATAATTAATTATTGATTCATATGATGAGGAAAATATTGATTTTATGTGGATATAGATGGAGAAAAATTTTAATGTGACAATTGTTAAAAAGCGAAATTTTATCTTTTTCGATAAAATAATTCATTTAAATATATTATTATATTTTAGTAATATAATAATGGTGATATTTTTACAACGAATGTGGGATATATGATTATACGAGGAGGAAGAGTATTTTTGTTGCAATAAATATTTAAAACATGTTAAACATGCTCATTGGACCCCATTTATTGGTTGAAATTTGATTATAGCACAAAAATCGCCTGCTTGTGGATTTCGGTCAATTTCTATTTGGAATTTGGAAAAACTTTCTTCTCGTAAAGTTGTAGAGAATTGAATTTCCTATAAAAACTCATGAGATTCGAATTTTCTGATGACAGGACTATTTATTATGAATTATTGAAGTTCAAGTTCAAAATAATTAATTTTTGGAAGTTTAAAATATTTAAAATTAGAAAAACGTTTTTCTTACTTTTTATAGAATGTGGCATGTGTTTGATGGCTGAAATCAGATTCTAGGCATGCGTAGGAAATTTATATAATTATATTATTAATTTATTAAATTTTCGCTTTGGTGTTCTAAGCAATTTCCTATAAATAGGGTGCTTAGGTTAGAATTGAAAATCACACCGTAAACTCAAGTTTTCTCTCTATATATTATCGAGCATATTCTTGTGAGTATTTTGAGTATACTTTGAGTATTGTTAGATTCGTCTGCAAAGTTCCTTCAAAGACTATATCCTAAGATTCCAAATTTAGAAGTACTAATCTTTCGAGGTAAGGGATATTATTTTTTTTAGAAATGATATTATTTCTTCAATATCATTATGTTGAAATATTGATCTGAAGTTTTTATCAAATTTGGAACTTTTGGTGTCGAGTTACTATTCACGATACTCTGACTATTCACGTATACTGACGACATTATTCATTCGAATACGGCACTTTATTTCATCGAAAATGAAAATTTTTCTTTTAAGTCTAAAATATCTATTCGGATACTAGCTTTGATTGTATCCATGTTATGATCATTCTTGAATTTTACACCACTGTGATTATTTTTGAGATATTTTTGGCGTGAATAAAACAAAGTACTGAATCCTTAATCCTTAATCCTTGTCATTTTGTTTCACCGGATTCGCTTTCTTTAAAAATATTTTCATCATCTTCATCTTAAATGATGATATTATGGAATATCTTTGGCTTTGTAGTGCAAAGATGAATGATTTCTGAAGAATATCTTTGGTCAGTAGTGCAAAGATGAAATGTGTTTAGATGAACATGACCAATCGATGAATATCTTTGGCTCAGTAGTGCAAAGATGAATATTTGATTCCGATGTATATTGATTGATGTTACGAGGATAAAAGATAGACGATGAACTTTTAAATTCATACATAGAAGATAGTAGTTTGCATTCTCTACTTAACTCTTCTAATGAATTATTATTTCATTGCGAATATTGATTTAAAATTTGTTGTCTATTGTATTCTATTAGATTTTTCCTCATTGAAGACTAACGATAATTTGTTGTATATTATCTTAGTCATAATATTCTTTACTTGGCTAGTTGAGCTCACCCTTTTCCTTTTTGTTCCATTTTTCTTCTCGGATGCGAGAATATAACGAGTACGCAGTCGGGTATGGAATGAAGGTTCTAGACGAGTTGTTTAGTAGTCCTCACCATTTTGTAAAATAATGTACCAATAAATGTGATGAGGATTTATTTGAGTATAGATATTGTCTAGAAGATAATATTTGTATTCAAACTCACGCTTTACTATTGTAATAATAAAGTTATAGTTGTTTACGTACCATGTATTGACAACTCGTAATAATAGGTGATGTATACCTATTTTGGGGCGCGTCACGACAGGATGATCCAACGTAATAATAAATGCTGAATAATAAACAATGGAACCAGTCCTAAATGTAAACACACGACATGATATTCCAACGAGAATAATAAATGCGAATAATAAACAATGGAACCCGTCCGGTGTAAAATACACAGCGGGATATTCCAATGAATAATAAAGAATGGAATAACGAAGAAGATCACCAAGTATAGGGGATTCAGCGTATACTGAGTTATTCCAATGAATAAATAAGAATGGAATAATATAAGTTTCACCAAGTATAGGGTATGCTGGCGTGTACAAAGTTATGTATAGGGTATGCCACTTTTACAAAGTTATTCCAATGAATAATAATGAATGGAATAAATGTAAGTTCTCTTCATGAATAAGAAAGAATAACACCCACTTTACGAATACAACAAATAATATCCCTTACCTTAGAAGAACTAAATATTGGAAAAGTGAAGTAGCGAGAATACTTTTCTTCTTTCTCTCTATAGTTTCTCTCTCTAGAGTTTCAATGAATTAAATGAAAAAATAATGAAGGAATGAGCTTCTATTTATAGGAAAATAGAATTCATAGTAATTAATCCATGAACAGTCCAGATTGATTTACTTTAATCTGACGGTCCATATTTAAAGCAAAATCTTTTAAATAAAATATCATATATTCTATTTATATAAAAACATTTTACTATACAAACACTATGCAACACTATGCAAAAAACACTATGCAACACTATGCATAATAAAATATAATATATTCTATTTATAGAATAACTTTAATAAAGTATTACATTTTATATAAAAAGATGTTTCATTTTTATTACGTTAATAATACGAATAAAACAAAACTTTATTATCGCTATAATAATTCATATTATTAATCGACAATAATGGAATCAAACCGAGTGACTTCTCACATAAGCATCAATAATCAATACTGGTGTGCTACTATGCAATCACACGTATTCGTACTTTTTTACTACTGAAGTAGTTCAACAATGTCAACGGTAAAACTTCCGCCGTTATTTCAATAAAATATTTTTGTCGTTTTCTCGATCGAATGAATAATTACATTATTAGGGTCCACCAATGATTGAGTTGTGCGAATATTTCTGCTAAGTTTAATATTCCCACCAATCAATCGAATATAATATAACCACTTGCATACTTTGCAAAATTTATAAATACTACCCACAACTATAATATTATCTCAAATTCACACCATAATATTAAAAATTATTTCGACAAAATTTAAATCTTTATTGATAAAATCTGGGTTTCACAGATTCATTGTTTTGAGTTTTTGGTAACCCAAAAATTGCAATCCGTGAACAGTCAACCCACTTTGATTCGCTTATAACTTGAAATCTATGGTTCAAATGAACTGCTTTTCTTTTCCAAATTAAAGTCCTACTAACGTGCTACAAATACCAAACAATTAACGGACCAAAACATAAACACATATGAATCTATAGGCCTTGACATTCTTTGTCAGGACTTAGTTTTCAAAATTTCATTTCTTAAAACACTTATTTAAGGCATCTAGATGTTATGAAAACGTGTTCTACCAATCTAACATACTTTCTAACATACTAATACATGATTCTAAATATCTAAACAACAAATATAACATAGGATTATAGAGCTAATTATAAACTAGGGTTTGTACCTTTTCTTGAATGATTTTTGATTCTAGCTTCTTATTTTGTTGCTTCTATCACCCAGGCTTGATTTGGTATGTTTATAAGTGTATCTAGGCTTAGGAATTTTGTGAGTTTGCTTAGCCCTAAGGTTCTTATTTATAGAATTCTTCAACTTGGCTTTTTGGTCATTTTTGTGCAACTTGCCTCTACAAATATCTGATCTGATGACTCTTATCATGCTTGGGAGTTACAGGCATGTCATGTGCAGCCTAGGGACTTGCAATGGTGACTCCTAACCTACTTGTGAGCTAGTTTGGTTTGTTTAGTAGCTTAATTAGGCTTAAATCTTCACTAATCTTGTTTAGGGTTTTGTTTCTAATGATTAGGATTGTTAAGTGATGTTTATTAGTACCTAATTGAAGTTTACTAACCATGATAAGGTATTAACATAAGTTAATTAGAGTTAGTTTACCTAATTAGAGTTAAGTTTACAAATTAGGGTTAGGATTTTGCTAATTAGGGTTAGGGTTTGTTAATCTATGATTGTTAACCTAAATTTCTCACTAATCCTAACAAGCACGACAAAGCGTTTTGTTAGTGTAAGCACGACAAAGCAACTTGTCAAAATAATTTTACCGAAAAGTTCGATTACGGGAAAAGTTCGATTATGCGATTACGGTGTCTCGCATAAGTGTTAAGTTAACTTAGCCCTTAAGTCTACTTAGCATTTAAGTTTCGTGGATCCGTCTTTAGGTTTTCGTTCAACAATTTTAAAAACTGCGATTCTCGGAATCCAAATATTTTTGGATATTTCGTCTTTTCTTTACCGATTAACTTTTACGTATTCTTCGGATTTCCGAAAAACTGAAAAACACTTTTTGGTGTATTTTCCTTCACGTTTTCCCCTAACGTAGCTAAACGAATGAAAAGTACATAACCTTACTTTTCGTCGTTTTTATTTCGTTCAATTTCTGCACGTTTTTTGAGAAAAACTTTTATCAGCTTACTTAACTTTTCATGATATTTTATCGTCAAATCTTTTGACGGAATGTCATTTCGACATACCTAACTCTCGTAAAAGGCTTAGGTTATTCAAACCTTAACCCTTAGGTTTCGTCGGGTGAATATTGCCTATTTCGGCTTTTTGTCTTGAAAATTATTTTTTTCTTGAAAATTATTACTCGTTCAGTCTAGCTCGTAGCTAGAATCCTCCCGACTTATAATCATCCTAGGTTCTAGAACTATTAATAAACACATAGCACATAATATTACTAATAAAAATTCATTTTATTAATAATTAATTCTTTAAACTTAAATTATGGACAATTTGAATTTCCGGGATGTTACACTCTTCCCCTCTTATAAAAATTCCGTCCTTGGAATTTCCTAAAACCACACCCTTTCCCGGGTCATCACATTCACCCCTTCTTCACAGAATTTCGTCCTCGAAATTTTAGCTTACCCTTCTTCTCAACCTCCCTTCAACAGAGTTCTTATCTTTCCATCATTCCTAACCTCCATAACCTATCAAGAATCTAGAAGTAGAAAGAATAATTATGACGCCCCCAAATTCGGGTATCTTCCAACCCGACAGATGGTGCTACACGGTACTACCATTCACACATACATTCAATTGAAAAGTCTCAAAAGAAAGAATATCTCTTCTATATATTCAAAATAATATTGCACTTCCCCAGGTTCTTTATAACCAATACATTCATTCTTATCATAATATTCAATATATTACAAACATTCACCTATACTATTACATAAGAAATCTAAGGGTTCGTCTTCGCCTTGCCCTTATCCTCTTAAGAGCCTTCTATCTGCTTCGATCTTAGTTTGTGTTCATATGGTTCAAGCAATAGTGAGCATGACTAGCTCAAAGAAGTACTACAATTTTAATAAACAACATGCTTGGAACATAGAACTCGATATCTTCAATAACCGAACAATAGTTACGAAATACATCGATAATTCAAAATAGCACTTCTTTTCATTCAAAATGTTTTACAACAACAATATTCATAAAAAACATCAATTTGGTCCAAGACCTTGAGCATTTCATATGTTCTTTTGAAAAGGACATCCTGGCACTAAGTCCATAAGTCCAACATTACTTACGAGAACGTCTAGGTGATCAGACTATAGTATTCTATGTTGATCAACACTACTACATTCATTAAACGTGTATACGTTTAAGTTGTGGCAACCTCACGCGTACTGCCGTTAAACGACAAAACATTTTAGCATACATAGTCTTCGCTTGAAAACCACACCAATATAACTTCGGTAAACATTAAACATGCTTGATAGAATCATAATATAAGTCTAGCCAAAAAGAATTGGCTTTGACTTCATCATTCAAGACTTCATGCGAAAGAATACACGAATTTCAAAGCTTGTCCGGTCGAATCGGAACAAGGGTTAGAATACTTGCCTTTAGCGTTATCACACGTACACTTTAAGTCTCTAAGTCTCTAAAATACATGATCACATTAACGTACCATATTAGGTCATATATAATCAAGTATGTATGCCACTAGATCTTACCTTTCATCTCAATCTAATCCCGACTTAGATTTGTTATTATTGGTTCCGGCTTTTCGTTACATTGTTTCATTACATTCATGTTTGATTACTCATCTTCAACCTTTAGACAACATAAATAAGGTTTAACAATACCTTACAATACCTTATTAAGTTCCCCAGTTTATTATTACTGGGTAGTTCATGCTATACTTGTAAACCTTCATCACTGTCCAAACCCTAGGGTTGGCCATGCTTATTTCCTTCTTTTCCTCTTTAAGCCGCTATTTGTAGTGCCGATTAGCGATGTTCCCTATCTCGGCCTCATCTTGTGGTGCGCGGGCTTTAAAAACGTGAGTCGTGTCATGCCAGCATGGGCCTTTAAAGTTGTGAGTCACTGCACATGGCACGGACTCGTGCCTCGAACAATTTTTTGCAGATTTTGAAATTTTAAAACTCCGGACTCAGAACTTCTTCGTTATAAGTCTGAATTAGCTCATTCAAAATCCCACGGCTCGCAAATTAAATACTCTATGCGTTCATGCAAGAATTTTATCTATTTGACTTCGTTTGCTAAAATTTCACCTATTAGTTCATTTTTAACAAGAACGATAAACGTTCGTGAACGTTCAACGCTCGTTTCTTCGTTCTAAGTTGGAATTCGGTCATTTTCGAGTCCACAACTCTATAATGCCAAATATGACTTGTCTCCATCGAAAACCAATGTTTCCGAGTTCAAACACAAAATACGACTTTTATTCCGAGAATTTCACGAATTCGACGATTATCGTCCAATCGTGTGAATTCCGGCGAAACCTCATTACTAATGATTTGATTATCATTCTAAATGGATTTTAATCAACATATGAACATTTCAAGTTACTTATTACACCAACTTATTATCAAAGTAAGTTTTGACTTATTCTCATAAGTTAATGACTTATTCAACTTATAAACTATAAATTTCCTTGCTTATAACTTAATATGGACTTAAGTCCATCAATCAATGTTTTCATACGATATTGAACATACTAACATCATATGATAAGTTCATCACAAGTTTATCAACTTATTTAAGTTCAAGTTTCTTATTCAACTTATTCGGCTTAAGTTCATTCATTAATTATTTCTTATATGTTCTTAGCATACAATCACACTTCTCTATCAATCTTATTATGGTATAGATAGAAGACTAATAGATCATAAGATCATTACCTTTGATGACTACTTCTCCTTCTTTGAAATCTAGCAAAAGGTTGATTTGGCTTTAAAAGTGCTTATTCTCTCTAACACTTAAGTTACTTTATAAGGAAAATTATTGGTTGAAAATAACAAGCAACAAATGAATCCAAGCTTCTCTATTTATAGGCTTGACAAAGTGAGGGTAGAATGGTCATTATTCACTCCCCCTTCTCAACTAACCTCCTTACTATTCCTTATTTTGGCTATAAGTTAACTTGCTTGCCACTCCCCTTTCTTGCTCATCACAACACTTGATCATCACACAAAGTACTTGCCCATCAAGTCTAACCATTTCACTCTTGGTTTTCCATGGATCATGGCTAACCCATTGGGTCAAAACCTTGGGCTTGCTTAATAATCTAGCTTATTTCTTGTTTGGCTTGTACCACAATATTTTGGACTCTTACTTATGTAATACTTGGGCTTACATGTCACTTTCTATTGAACTTCTACCAATATGCTAATAATTTAATTAAGAACCTTGACATATATACTATATTATAATTCTTGTATGCTAGCTCGTATATTAATTCATAATATACGTTATTCCATTCTCCATACATAATAGTATAATACGTCAGTATTATACTTACGTTCAATACCTCATACAAATAGCATACACATCATGCATTAATACTTTCTTTCCTTAACGCTTAATATTCCTAACGTGCTCAAATTAAGTCCGTATATGCGAAATATTGTGTTTTCCATACTTAGATTATTATTACATAATCCATCTCACCTTGATATTATAACGTTATGTATTTCACGAAATTTCAAAAATAATTCCTTGCGAGCGGAAATCGATGAATAGTATTTTTCAAAAAAATTCTCGAAAAGCTTTTATTTTCATCTTAGAAATTCAAATACTTTAATTCTCTCACGTAGTTAAAATACTACAACGTTCCGATGTTTCTAGGTTATAGAATGACATTCATCTTATCAACACGTAATAATAATAAATAATATTATTTTATTCATTATTAAAAGTATTTACAAAATGTTCAATTTTCTGGGGCGTTACACTCTCTCCCCCTTATAAGGATTATGTCCCCAAAATCTTGCTATATAAAAAAAATTACACGAATAAATGAGGGTAATTCTTTTTCATCATTTCTTCTAACTCCTACGTTGCTTCTTCTGCCACATGGTTCTTCCATATCACCTTCACGGAAGGTATGACTTTATTCTTTAGAACTTGTTCTTTCCTATCGACAATTTGAATCGGCGTTTCTTCGTATGTAAAGTCCCCCTCGATATGAATAGGCTCACATTCTATCACGTGCTTATAATCTGACTTATAAGGACGTAACACGGATACGTGAAACACATTATGTATTCGTTCTAGGTCCGGAGGTAATGATATCACATAATCTACCTCACCCATCCGCTTTTAATACCTCAAAAGGTCATATGAACCTCTGACTTAACTTTCCTTCTTTCCAAAATGTATCTTTCCTTTCCGTGGAGATACTTTTAGAAATGTGTACTGAACCTACTTCAAATTCTCTATTCTCTTTATGCGAATCTGTAAACTTCTTCTGTCTGTCTTGAGCTGCTAGAAGACGCATTTGTATCATCTTAACAATGTTTGTTGTTTCTTGCACTAATTATGGTCCTAGCATTCGGCGCTTCTCCTACCTCATCCCAATACAAGGTGTGTCTCTGCATTTCCTCCCATACAAAGCTTCGTAGAGGTGGCATGCGTATGCTTGCATGATAACTATCTTGTTATATGCGAAACTCCACTAATGGTAGATGATTATCCCAACTACCCTTGAAATCCATGACGCAAGATCTTAACATATCTTCTAATGTCCGAATTGTTCTCTCGCTCATCCATCGGTTTACGGATGATACGTGCGTACTCAACTTTTAATCGTGTTCCCAACTACTCTTGTAAACTCCTCCAAAGTTCGATGTGAATCGTGGATCACGATCTCGACACAATCGATCTTCGGTACAGTCTCTAGAAATTATTTCATTAATATAGAGTCTAGCTAACTGGTCTAAGTTATACTTAACCCTAATTGGCAAAAAGTGAGCCAACTTCATCAATCGATCCACTATTACCCAAATCGTATCATACCCCTTTGTTGTAGTTGGAAGTCCTACCACAAAGTCCATCATGATATTCTCAAACTTCCACTCTAGAATTTCCAATGACTGTAACAAGCCACTTGGTCGTTGATGTTCGGCCTTAACTTTCTTTCAAGTCAAGCACCTACTCACGTGCTCTGCTATCTCTCTCTTCATGTTCGACCACCAAAAACTCTGACGGAGGTCTTGATACATCTTAGTACTCCCAGGATGAATTGAAAACCTCAAACTATGAGCCTCTTGTAACACCTGCTCCTTTAATTCCGTCTCATTCGGAACCCAAATAAACCTTTAAATCTTAATAATCCCTCATTATCAAGACTGTACTTAATATCTTTTTCATTGGCCAGCCGCTCTTCATCCGGTCACACTCACCAGTTTTGAGTTGCACCTCCTTAACTCTCACTACGATGGTAGATTGCATCTCCATCATAAACAGCATTTATCCTACTTCACTTGGTAGCTTCACTTCCAATTCCATCCTAGCCATCTATTATTAACTCAGTTTGAGCCGTTAACAAAGACAACTTTTCCCAACCCTTCCTACTTAAGGCATTGGCAACTACATTGGCTTTTCTAGTATGATCATGTAATTTCACAAATGTAATCCTTTATCAACTCCAACCATCTTCTCTGCCTCATATTCAACTCCTTCTATGTGAAGATATATTTTAGACTCTTGTGGTCCGTGTATATCTCACATTTTTCTCCATAAAGATAATGTCTCCATATCTTTAGAGCAAAAACTACTGCGGCCTGTTCCAGATCATGAGTAGGGTAAACTTTCTCATAATCCTTCAACTGCCTAGATGCATACGCAATGACGTTGCCATGCTGCATGAGCACGCAACCAAGTCCTCTATGCGAAGCATCGCTATAAACTACAAAATGTCATGTGTCATCGGGCAATAACAAAACAGGCGCTTCACTCAACCTCTTCTTTAGTTCTTGAAAACCGTCGTCACACTTATCGGTCCCAAGCGTATTTCACCGTCTTCCTTGTCAAGTTAGTCAACGGAGTAGCTATCTTCAAAAATTCCTGGATGAATCTCCCATAGTAACCCGCTAACCCTAGGAAACTCTGCACCTCGGTCTGCGCTTTCGGTTGTTCCCAATTCATCGTGGCTTCCACCTTCACCGGATCTAATCGAAATCCCCATGGTCAATCAATGACATGACCTAAAAATTGTACCATCTCCAACCAAAATTCACACTTAGTGAATTTCGCATACAACTTCTCCTTTCTTAGTGTCTCCAACACTAATCTTAGGAGCATGATCTTCTGACGTCTTAGAATAGACTAGAATATCATCAATAAACACTATAATGAACTTGTCCAAATATTGTTTGAACACTGCTCATCATATCCATAAATGCAGCTGGTGCATTTTTTTCACCCCAAATGACATCACCAGAAACTCATAATGACCATAACGAGTCCTAAATGATGTCTTTGGTACATCCTCCTTCCTAACCTTCAACTGGTGATACCCCATTCTTAAATTTATTTTAGAAAAATACTTAGACCCTTTCAACTGATCAAAAAGATCATCGATCCTGGGCAATGAGTATTTATTCTTTATCGTTAACTTGTTCAACTCTCGGTAGTCGATACAAAGTCTTAACGATCCATCCTTCTTCTTGACAAAGCGATTAGGTTGCTCCCACGCCAAAACACTTTCGGTTGAATGTACTTCATGTCCAATGCTTCTTGTAATCGCACCATCAACTCCTTCATCTCCACTTTGTGCCCATACGATCGGTGCCTCGAAACTTGTGCCGCTCCCGCACGATGTCTATTACAAACTCGCCTCCTATCCAGAGGAAGACCCGACAATTCACTCAAAAATACATCGGCAAATTCTCTCACTATAGGTATTTGTTCCATGGTTGCTACCACTCTCTGGGTATCAACAATATGACATGAGATAACCTACATCCCTTCCTCAATAATTTCCTAGTTTGTGTCATGGTTAGACAACATGAACGTCCGTGATCTATTCCCGTAAAATTCTACACCGAGGTTGTCTTAACGCTTTAATGTTCACACATTTTCGTTTGACAATCTATAATTGCCCCATGCTTAACTAACTAATCCATTCTCGAGAATTACGTCAATTCTCCTAACTTTATTTCCAGATCAAATCTACCGATAATTTACAACCCCAGTATATCTACGCAACAACTCCTATGAACATCTTCAACGGGAATTATTTCTTCGTTCGCTACCTTAATATTTAAAGGTATAGGCAACTTTTCGGGAAGTAATCCTAATCGTCGAGCAAAATCGCATGCTATAAACGAACAAGTAGCACCCGAATCAAACAGCACGTAAGCATTTATGTCGTTGATCAGAATAATACCTGCGACGACGTCCCCTGATGCAACTGCATCTTAGACTGTCATCTTAAAGGTACGGCCCATCGGCCTACCCGGCTGTGCTGGACCACTAATAGCTAACTTACCGCCATTAATGCCCCGGTTCCCGTTCGTCCCCTTCTTCGGGCAGTTCTTTGCCATGTGGTCAGTTGACCCACACACAAAGCATCCGTGATTCTTTTTAGAACTTGGAGAGTTAGGCGAAATGTGCCCTTCTTGTCCACAGTTGTAACAGACGGCTTTCCCCTTGAGACAGACTCCTAAGTGAGTCTTCCCACAGGTCTTGCAGGCCTCCATCCTCCTCTTTGGGTCTCCTTGTTTCACTACGATATTCCCAGAACTAAACGCCTTCCTCTTTTGTCCCTCGTCACTACCGCTGACTCCTTCAACCTTTACTCCCCCATCCACTTTCCCCTTACTCTTCTTGTCCTTGTGGTATTGACTTAGAGCCTCATTACCACCTTCGGCGATTATCTCTAAAATGGTTCCAAAAGAAGTACTTTGGAACACCAAAATACGGTTATAGAGCCAGGGTTTCAAGCCCCGCTTTCGAGCCAAATCAGCCTTCCTTACCTCGGTATCCACTTGGTGTGGAGCGAACCTCGCCAGATTCATTAAACTTGGCGGCGTGTTGGGAACCGTCATGTCCCTTTGTTTCAACTCCGAAACCGCATCTCCATCCTTCCTCAGCATGCTCGTGGGAAAGTAGTTCTCAAGAATATCTCCTTGAACCTCTCCCACGTTAGATTCGCTTATCCCAAATTTCTAGCCCGATTGGCTTCCCACCAAAAGTTGGCCTCTCCCTTCATCATATAGGTTGCAAAGGCAACCTTTTGGGCCTCGTCGACATTTGCTATCACAAATGTCTTCTCTATTTCCTTCACCCACGTTTGGGCTTCAATATGGTCCGTAGTTCCTTTGAACTCCGGCGGACCCACGCTCTTGAAATCCTTAAAGGTAGTAGCTCGTGTTACTCCTGGATTTACGGGGATATTAGACCATGTTCTTTTAAAGGCAGCTGTTAATAAATTAACAAACTCCTGCATCAGTTGATTCACGTTAGCTCCTTGGTTACGTTGCACTCTTCTCAGCCGCATTTTGCTGATACAATAAATACATTTCGTTATTATTCCTTTCTTTATTAGTTATCATTTGATATTAAACAATAACTTTAACATCCATTATTCATTGTTTTCCATAAGAAGGCTTATATTCATTCTTTGTAGTATAATACTACATCGGTTACATTACACAGCCTAAGTTGATTACATTACTTTCCCGCTATTGCTTTCCAAAAATTGGGATTTACAAAAAACTACCCTTCGCTATACAAAAAGGGCTTTACATCACTACTAAGTTCAAAATATTTACATACTTAAACTACTTTAGCTACTACTAGCTTACATCTGCCTTAAGGCATTATCGATAACTACCTTGGCAAGACCGGTAATGATATCACGGCTGCTAGTATGCTGCGTCTGCCTCACCTCTAAGGTGAGAAAGATGTGACAACCGAGATTTTATAATTTAATTTTTAATATTTATTGGATTAAATAAATATTTTTTCATCAATTAATTATTAGATTAAATAATTAATTGATGAAGTTGTGGTAGATTAATTTAATTATATGTGTTATATTCATTTGTTTTAATGTGGAGAATTTTTATTATTCGAAGTATGTATTTATGTGAGCTTATTGAATTAAAAGAAATATTTAATAAGCCTAATGTTATTTTAATTAATTTAATGATTAATTAGAGATTTAATAATTTGACATAGTTAATAAATGAGAAATTTAATTATGTGGCTATGTGAATTAATGAGAAAATATTATATGTTATTTAAAATAAATTAAATAAGATATTTGATTTATTTAATAAAGGGGTGTGACATTATTAAACTATAGTATAAGCGATTTATTAAATTAAATGGGTATAAGTTTTTTAAAGATAGCCAAACATGGCCTTAGTGGGAGTTGAGGGCAGTTAATCCTTGATTGGGTAACTGACCACAATGCGTCAGTTCATTTCCTTTATTATTATACGTCTTCCTTTTTTTTCATTATTTGCTAAGTCTGAGAAAAACAAAACAGAGAGGGAGAGAGAGAGTTTGAGAACATAGAGAGAATTTCAGAGAAATAGAGAGAAGCTGTGTGAATTATTGTGGTATTGTAGAAGAACGTGAAAGTTAGAGAAATTGTTTTAAGGGTAATCTCTTCAACCCAATTGTTAATTACGTTATTAAAGTTTTTATGATTATGGCTTTCAAAATTCTGTAGTCTTTGTAAATTGGAAGATTGTATTGTTTATGTGGATATATGTGATAATATGTTAGCATAGCATGTTTTACTATGTATTATAGATTTCCATACCATCAGTTTCATAAAAATTATACAGTATATGGTTACAGAGTATAGAATATGGCCATATGGCCCTTATACGTAAATTTAATATGTCAAAACATACATTGTTTTGTAAAATTCACACTTGTATATAATTATGCATGTTAAAACGAAGAAAACAAACCTAGAATGGATGGATTTGGTGTTATAACGAATCCGTAGTGGTAATTTTTATGTTTTGTGTTCAAAACCTTCAAGAACAGTGAAATTTCATGTTCTAATTTTGTGATTATGTGTTTTAATTGGTTAAAATTACCCTTTAAAGGTTGGGTAATGATTATGTACGAATTCTAGTATATGGGTATGTTTAATTTGATGAATTTAATAACCATGTAATTATAAATTACCGATTCTCGTGTTCTTCATGAACGAAATTTAGAAACTGGAGTTTCGACTTTACGACGCCAACTCCATGCCTAAAACTCATACCAACACCACCATGCAGCACCCTTGTAAGCCATGGCCCTAGCGGCCATAAAATGACACCAAGACCTAAGATAACAATGGAGGCCACCATACCACTTAATGAAATGGTCCAGAAATGAATTTTTAAATGCTCTAGTCTAGCAATGTGTTAGTAACTTAATCTAATGAACCAAATAGCATGTTAGACATATAATGAGGTGTTAAAATAAATTCTTAACATGTCAATAACACATTTAGGTGTGAATTGAATGATTGAACGCTTAGTTAGCTTATTGTTCATGAAGTGTAAATTATGTGACAATGAGTGTAGTAGTTTGACTAAGTATAGTCATAATTCGAGTTAGACAAAAAGAATGAACTTGTGATGATGATTAAGACGTTATAATTGACCGATATTGCGAACGTAAATGATATGTAGGATTAAATCAAGGAATGAGTATAATTAACGTGTAATCTACGCACGAGGCAAGTTTCTAACCCTAATCGTTATCATTATATGAGTTTATAAGGTGTCTCTTTACATTGAGCAAATTCTCGTTATTATTGATCAAGTCCATTTTATTATATTAAAATGTATTAATCTTTCAAAATATGATTCTGCTATGCAATAATTATTCTATTGTATACCTTTTGAGATTGCTATTCAAATTTAAATTATCAGTTACTGTTGAACTTTGTTAGACTAGTGAATCCATAATGATTCGACTCGTCCATAGTTGATGAGCGTTCTAAATTTCAGAACCTTGATGAATTATCCAAACCAAACTTCCTTTGGTGCGGACTCTAATGTCAAACTGAGATGAACAACCTCAGATAAGGGATTACTTATGCGTTATCGTTAAGATATTGTGCATGATGATGGTACTAAGGGTTGATCCCCTAAGTATGAGAAGAAGAGTCCATAGTCTTATATTCAAAAAGGTTTCAAGTATAAACATTTGACAACCTAGGACATGGTTCAAGGTCTTATGACCCTCAGAAGTTCTTTTGTCTCTTGTTATTCATTATTGATTCAAAAGCTGAGTTTCCTATTTTAGAAGTCTTTGATTTATTTGCATGTTATTATTCATTTGTTATATTGTTATACTTGTGGGCAATCGTGCTCACTCTTGCGTAATAATAACATTGCAGTTAAGAATGAAAGATCAGACGAAACTTCCACTAATAAAGGCAAGGGCAATATTAGCAAGTAATGAAGACTGGTTATATATGTGGTTATGTAATGATATTTAGACTTGATGTTATTTAAGACTTGTTATTGTTTATGATTCCGCACAGATGTTTAAGGTTAGAGTAACCTGGGATTGTATTTTTATGCAGATGATGTAACCCCATAAGGGGAGATTTATTTATTTAATTCTATCTATTGCATGGTTTGCATTTATTTATGGGTAGATAGATAGATGATATTTGTACAGTGAACACCAAATCCTGTGGAAATAGAAGTACCTGGATTTGGAGGTGTCATAGGTTGGTATCAAAGCTGTAGGTTATGAACCTTAGGTTAGGAAACAACCTTAGGTAGTAGCCTTGTAGGAGATAGAGAACATAGTGGTGGTAAACTCTTATCGAGTTATAAGAAATTAATTTCTAAATTCATTGAAGATAATAAAAGACTTTATGTGCTTATGTGTTAAATTATGTGTTCACTAGCACGGATTAGTAACTAAAACTTAAAAATTTTGTTGTCAGGATGTCGGATGTTAGAGGAGCTAGTTGAGCTGGGGAGGAGGAACCCCGAGTAACTACAGAGGAAGATCCCCGAGACACTCAAGTCGTCATGGAACAGTTGGTACAGAGAGAGCCATCTCCGTTGATCACTGTTGTTGGTCGAGAGCATGAGCCTGAGACTGTTCCAGAGGAGGATTCTGATGAAGAAGAGGAGGAAGAGGAGTTCCCACCGAACTCCATCGATGCTGAGATGTATGATGCACTTTATGATCGTAACATAGAGTTGCAAGATATTGCTCAGAGTGAAGGAGAGGACTCATTATTCATCTGAAAACCATCGAAAGCGTAAGGATGGGGAAATTGTGACTCTTCACACACGTTTAGGAAACGTGGAGTGGGATTTGGTTCACGAGAAGTGCCAAACTAAGAAGAAGTCTGAAGAAATAGAGAAGTTGAAGAAAGATCTGAAAGAGAGTTAAGAAAGACTGACCATAGCAGAGGAGGGCTGGGTAAGAGAGTCACGTCGTGCTGATCTTGCTGAAGAGGATTGTCGTGTAAAGAAGGCTAAGCTTGGGGAGACGTACTCTACACTTCACAATGCAATGGATGCGGCCCAGGATCGAGTTATGAAGTATCCAATCCAGTTTGAAGGTCTACCATCATATATGCTAGATCGCAGGACGATGTTTCGTATCGTGGAAGAAGAACGTGGCAAGGCTATTCAGCGCCTTAATAGGCAGTGATAGGATTATTTTAATTATGTTAAAACTATCTGGTAGTTAAAGATGTAAATTCTGATGTGTTTATAAACAAAGGAATATTTTAATGTTTTAAATCCTGTAGATTCTTTATCTCGGGATAGTTGATGTAAATAGCAGTGATGCTATCGTATGATGTTAAAACTTTTGAATTGAATAAAATGACAAAGTTTATTAGAATTGATGTGTTAAGTGAATTATGATTAAATGTTTTAGTTAAGCTTTAATGTTTAAGAGATTGAATAAAGACCTAATAAGCGTATATTCTTAATAGAAATATGCCGCCAAGAAGAAGACAAAACCGTCAACAAGCTCAAGAAGAACCAATGAATAACAACAACGACGCCAATGTTAACCCTGTTCAACAGTTGGTGAACCTATTAGCCGGAGCAATTAACAATCAACCACAAGCTCCACCAAACACATCATTTAAGGATTTCAAGGCGGTGGGACTGCCAGAGTTTAAGGGCTCCATAAACCCAATCGAAGCTTAAACATGGGTTATGGAGATGGAGAAGGTGTTTAACGTCGCCAGAGTAAGGGAGGACCAGAAGACTGCATATGCAACGTTTATGCTGGAGTCTAAAGCCAGCTATTGGTGGCAGGAAAACAAAGTACGGGGAGGAGAAGGTTTAATAACCTAGGAGAGATTCAAGGAGATGTTTTTCGAGATGTATTTTCCGACCAGTTCGCAAAACCAAATGGAAGTTCAGTTTCTGGAATTGAAACAGGGGAGTGTGTCCGTAGCAGATTATGCGGCAAGGTTCGACGAGTTGGCTAGGTTTGCCACCTACCAAGTGCATACTGATGAGAGAAAGGTAAGACGTTTCAAGCAGGGATTGAAGCCCTAGTTGTATAGCAAGGTGTCAATGTTCCAATTGAACACTTTTGCTGGAGTGTTAAAGAAGGCCATACTCGCTGAAGGTGGAAACGATGCGGTAACTAAATATAATCAAGATCAGAAGAATAAAAAGAGTGAAAATGAAGGAACTAACAAGACTGGTGGAAGTAGCACGGGAGGTAGTAATAATCAGAAGAGGAAGTGGTCTGATAACTCGTCAGCTGGAAGTCAACAAGGAGGGCAGAAGAAGAATATTGAAGTGTGCCCAACCTGCGGAAAAGCTCATCTGGGAGTTTTCATGAAGGGAAAATGAGTGTGCTACAATTATGGTCAGGAAGGCCACATAGCACCTAACTGTCCTAACCCAAAAAAGGGTGCATGCTTCACTTGTGGCTCAAAGGATCATCTTGCAAGGGATTATCCTAAAAAGGGATCTGGAGGGACGAGATCTGGAGGGAATAAAGGAAACAGCGGTGGAAGCACTCTGACTATCGCAGGGCCAACTGCAACCAACCGACCGGTCGCCAGAACATTCAACATGATAGTATAGGATGCATTGCAGTCTCGCGATGTGGTGTCAGGTATCATTCCGATCAATAAAGTTAATGCTTATGTATTATTTGATTCGGGTGCTACTTGTTCATTTATATCTGATGACTTTTCTAAGAACTTAGAATTATTTAAGGACGAGTTAGAATACCCCATGAACATAGAAATTGCGAATAGAGAAATAATCTCTGTTAAGTACGCATAAGAACTATAGAGTTGATATTAAGGGTAATATCATGAACGTAGATCATATCCCTATTCGACATGGAGAATTCGACGTTATTTTGGGTATGGACTAGTTATCCAATTATGGGGCGGTAATTGACTGCCAGAAGAAGCGTATTAACCTTATGACTCCGTCAAAGGTTGTGTTTTATGGTAGCAAGTTGACTAGACAAGCGAGTTGTCTGACGATGATGCAGGCCAAGAGGTTGTTAAGACAAGGCTGTGTAGGATATCTAGCTTACATAGTCGATAGTCGTAAAAAGAATCCAAAAATAGATGAGATACCAGTAGTGAGAGATTTTGCAGACGTATTTCCGGATGATTTGCCAGGACTTCCTCTAGATAGAGCAGTTGAATTTGTGATCAATTTGGCTCCAGGATTGGCTCCAATATCGAAGGCACCGTACCGAATGGCACCGGTAGAGATGAAAGAACTGATGGTCCAACTACAAGAATTACTACACAAGAAGTATATCCAACCAAGCGTATCACCGTGGGGAGCGCCAGTTTTATTTGTGAAGAAGAAGGATGGGACAATGTGGCTCTGCATCGACTATAGAGAACTGAATAAGGTCACGATTAAGAATAGATATCCATTACCGAGAATCGACGACCTGTTCGATCAGTTAAAGGGAGCAAGATATTTTTCAAAAATAGACTTGAGGAGTGGTTATCATCAACTGAAGGTGAGACCAGAGGATGTACTGAAGACAGCGTTCAGAACACGATACAGTCACTACGAATTTTTGGTAATGTCATTTGGTCTAATGAAAGCTCCTGCAGCATTTATGGGCTTAATGAATGGAGTGTTCAAGCCGTTTTTGGACAAATTCGTAGTGGTATTTATAGATGATATTTTGGTATATTCAAAAACTAAGGAAGAACATGAAGAGCATTTGAGGGTGACATTAGAGACATTAAGAAGGGAGAAGTTGTATGCCAAGTTTTTAAAATGTGAATTCTGGATTGAAAGAGTACAATTTTCTGGGACAGGTGATCGATAGGGACGGGATTTCGGTGGATCCCTCCAAAGTCGAAGCTGTGATTAACTGGGATCAGCCGAAGACGCCGTCAGAAGTAAATAGTTTTCTCAGATTGGCATGTTATTACAGAAGATTCATTCAGGATTTTTCCAAGATCGCAAACTCCGTTGACGAATTTGACTAGAAAATCGGTGAAATTTGTTTGGACAGAGAAGTATGAGGAAAGCTTTTAAGAATTAAAGAAGAGGTTGAGTTCAGCACCTGTGTTATCTCTTCCAGATGATACAGGAAATTTTGTGGTATATAGTGATGCGTCGCATAAAAGACTTGGCTGTGTGCTTATGCAAAATGGCAGAGTCATTGCGTACGTGTCACGACAACTGAAAGATTATGAGAAGGGGTATCCGACCCATGACTTGGAGTTAGCTGTAGTGGTTTTTGCTTTGAAAATCTGGAGGCACTATCTCTATGGGGAGAAGTGTGAAATATATACAGACCGCAAGAGTCTGAAATATATTTTTACACAGAAAGACTTGAACATGCGCCAAAGAAGGTGGTTGGAGTTAAGGACTACGATTGTGAGTTCTATACCATCTGGGTAAGGCAAATATGGTTGCTGATGCTTTAAGTAGAAAGGGTCAGGAGAAACTGGTGATGTTGACCGAACAGGATGAGTTAATTTCAGCAATAGAAAAGCTGGAATTGGAAGTGAAGTGTCCTATGGAGATTGATGAGAAGCTGTTTCAGATGCAATCTGGTACAACTCTACTAGACAAGGTTAAGGAGGCTCAACTTCAGGATGACGAATGTAAAACGGTGAAAAAGAAGATATCCGAAGGAACCGAATCAAGATTCAAGATGGATAAGGAAGGAATATTGAGATTTGAGAGTAGAATTTGGGTACCGCCAGTACCAAAGATTAAGGAAGAAATTTTGAGTGAGGCTCATAACTCTTGATATTCGATTCACCCTAGTAGCACCAAGATGTACCAAGATCTTCGACAACATTTCTGGTGGCCAAATTTGAAACGAGAGGTTGCAGAATGTGTTGCCAAGTGCCTGATATGTCAGAAAATGAAAGCAGAACATCAAAGGCCGAGTGGGTTACTACAACCTTTAGAGATTTTAGAATGGAAATGGGAACATATTACGATGGATTTCGTGGTTGGCCTACCGACAACTCAGAAAGGCTACGACGCAGTATGGGTTATTGTTGACTGATTGACGAAATCCGCACATTTCCTTACGATCAAAATTAGATTCAACTTAGATCAGTTGGCAAGGTTATATGTGAAAGAGATTGTTTCAAGGCATGGATTTCCAGTTTTAATTATTTCTGATAGAGATCTGTGCTTTATGTCGAACTTCTGAAAATGTCTACAAGAATGCATAGGTACACAGTTGCGAATGAGCACGGCATATCACCCTCAGACAGATGGACAGAGTGAAAGAACAATTCAGACATTAGAAGACATGTTAAGAGCTTGTATAATGGACTTTAAAGGAAATTGGGATGACCATCTACCGCTCGTAGAGTTCGGCTACAACAACAGTTACCATGCTAGTATTGGCATGCGGCCTTATAAAGCGTTATACGGTAGAAAGTGCAGAACTCCGCTATACTGGGATGAACTTGGCGAAAGACAATCACTAGGCCCAGAATTGGTACAACACACAGCAGAAATAGTTAAAGTGATCCGAACACGATTGATAGAAGCTCAAGATAGACATAAGAAATAAGCTGATCCCCACCGTAAAAATGTTGAGTTTGAATCGGGTAGTTATATGTTCTTAAAGGTCTCTCCTGGAAGGGAAAGATCAGGTTCAGAAAGAAAGGGAAATTAAGCCCAAGATTCATTAAACCCTTTGAAGTTCTACGAAGGGTCGGAGAAGTTGCTTATGAGGTAGCCTTACCTCCAGCACTAGAGAATGTCCACAATGTTTTCCATGTTTCAGTCCTACGACCCTACAAACTCGATTACAAGCACGTGATTGAATATGAACCCCTACATTTTGACAAAGACTTATCTTACGAAGAAATTCTTGTTCAGATTGTCGATCGAAAAGAGCAAGTTCTAAGAAATAAAGTAATACCTTCTGTTAAGGTAATTTGGAGGAACCACAACGCTGAAGAAGCTACGTGGGAACTCGAAGAGAATATGATGAAAAATTATCCTCATTTATTTACTTAGATTATTATAAGCGATTCTGGGGACAAAATCTTTGTAAGGGGGGGAGAATGTAACGGGACGAATTGTTTGAGTTGTGATTCTGAGGACAGAATCCTTTTAAGGGGAGAAAGATGTGACAATCGAGATTTTATAATTTAATTTTTAATATTTATTGGATTAAATAAATATTTTTCGATGAATTAATTATTAGATTAAATAATTAATTGATGAAGTTGTGGTAGATTAATTTAATTATATGTGTTATATTCATTTGTTTTAATGTGAAGAATTTTTATTATTTGAAGTATGTATTTATGTGAGCTTATTGAATTAAAAGAAATATTTAATAAGCCTAATATTATTTTAATTAATTTAATGATTAATTAGAGATTTAATAATTTGACATAGTTAATAAATGAGAAATTTAATTATGTGGCTATGTGAATTAATGAGAAAATATTATATGTTATTTAAAATAAATTAAATAAGATATTTGATTTATTTTATAAAGGGGTGTGACATTATTAAACTATAGTATAAGCGATTTATTAAATTAAATGGGTATAAGTTTTTTAAAGATAGCCAAACATGGCCTTAGTGGGAGTTGAGGGCAGTTAACCCATGATTGGGTAACTGACCACAATGCGTTAGTTCCTTTCCTTTATTATTATACGTCTTCATTTTCTTTTCATTATTTGCTAAGTCTGAGAAAAACAAAATAGAGAGGGGGAGAGAGAGAGTTTGAGAACTCAGAGAGAATTTTAGAGAAATAGAGAGAAGTAGTGTGAATTATTGTGGTATTGTAGAAGAACATGAAAGTTAGAGAAATTGTTTTAAGGGTAATCTCTTCAACCCAATTGTTAATTACGTTATTAAAGTTTTTATGATTATGGCTATCAAAATTCTGTAGTCTCTGTAAACTGGAAGATTGTATTGTTTATGTGGATATATGTGATAATATATTAGCATAGCATGTTTTACTATGTATTATAGATTTCCATACCATCAGTTTCATAAAAATTATATAGTATATGGTTACAGAGTATAGAATATGGCCATATGGCCTTTATACGTAAATTTAATATGTCAAACATACATTATTTTGTAAAATTCACACTTGTATATAATTATGCATGTTAAAACGAAGAAAACAAACCTTGAATGGATGGATTTGGTGTTATAACGAATCCGTAGTGGTAATTTTTATGTTTTGTGTTCAAAACCTTCAAGAACATCAAGAACAGTGAAATTTCATGTTCTAATTTTGTGATTATGTGTTTTAATTGGTTAAAATTACTCTTTAAAGGTTGAGTAATGATTATGTACGAATTCTAGTATATGGGTATGTTTAATTTGATGAATTTAATAACCATGTAATAATAAATTCATCTGATTCTGTGTTCTTCGCGAACAGGAAATTCAGAAACTGGAGTTTCGCGCTGCGACGCCAACTCCATGCCTAAAACTCACACAGAAAGACCACCGCTGCTACAAGACCTTAAGCCATTAAATACCACTACCAGGCCAAGTACCAAGACCTAGTATAATGTTATGGCAGTACAATACTTAAATGTAATGGTCCGTAAATGAATTTTTAAATGCTCTAGTCTAGCAATGTGTTAGTAAATTAATCTAATGAACCAAAAAGCATGTTAGACATATAATGAGGTGTTAAAATAAATTCTTAACATGTCAATAACACATTTAGGTGTGAATTGAATGATTGAACGCATAGTTAGCTTATTGTTCATGAAATGTAAATTATGTGACAATGAGTGTAGTAGTTTGACTAAGTATAGTCATAATTCGAGTTAGACAAAAAGAATGAACTTGTGATGATTAGTACGTTATAATTGACTGATATTGCGAACGTAAATGATATGTAGGATTAAATCAAGGAACGAGTATAATTAACGTGTAATCTACGCACGAGGCAAGTTTCTAACCCTAATCGTTATCATTATATGAGTTTATAAGTTGTCTCTTTACATCGAGCAAATTCTCGTTATTATTGATCAAGTCCATTTTATTATATTAAAATGTATTAATCTTTCAAAATATGATTCTGCTATGCAATAATTATTCTATTGTATACCTTTTGAGATTGCTATTCAAATTTAAATTATCAGTTACTGTTGAACTTTGTTAGACTAGTGAATCCATAATGATTCGACTAGTCCATAGTTGATGAGCGTTCTAAATTTCAGAACCTTGATGAATTATCCAAACCAAACTTCCTTTGGTGAGGACTCTAATGTCAAACTGAGATGAACAACCCTGTATAAGGGATTACTTATGCGTTATCGTTAAGATATTGTGCACAGTATGGTACTAAGGGTTGATCCCCCTAAGTGTGAGAAGAAGAGTCCATAGTCTTATGACTATTAAAGGTTTCAAGTATAAACATTTGACAACCTAGGACATGGTTCAAGGTCTTATGACCCTCAGAAGTTCTTTTGTCTCTTGTTATTCATTATTGATTCAAAAGCTGAGTTTCCTATTTTAGAAGTCTTTGATTTATTTGCATGTTATTATTCATTTGTTATATTGTTATACTTGTGGGCAATCGTGCTCACTCTTGCGTAATAATAACATTGCAGTTAAGAATGAAAGATCAGACGAACCTTCCACTAATAAAGGCAAGGGCAATATTAGCAAGTAATGAAGACTGGTTATATATGTGGTTATGTAATGATATTTAGACTTGATGTTATTTAAGACTTGTTATTGTTTATGATTCCGCATAGATGTTTAAGGTTAGAGTAACCTGGGATTGTATTTTTATGTAGATGATGTAACCCCATAAGGGGAGATTTATTTATTTAATTCTATCTATTGCATGGTTTGCATTTATTTATGGGTAGATAGATAGATGATATATGTACAGTGAACACCAAATCCTGTGGAAATGGAAGTACCTGGATTTGGAGGTGTCACGTCAAAGACCTCATGTTTCAGCTCATTGACCTTGTCCTTGGCCAAAACCCTCTCATCGTGCTCCTGCTCCCACATAGACTCCACATCAGTCTTATCCTCTGTGATAGCTTAGAGCTCTGCCTTTAGCTCCTTGACCTCCTGACAGTAATGGATATTTCTATCCAATACTGACATATTGGACACCTTAACATAGCATAAAGCTAAGATACAACAAGGTCTGCAGAAGTAGCAGACTTCACTTATATCAGACGAGATTGTATATGACGCAATTGCGCCATACACATGTGCCCTGGGACCAAGCCAATGTTGCACTAGTGCATGTGACAGAACCAGAAAGGCATGAACAGTAGCCAACTTTAGCCCAACTAACACGAATTTCACCCACCAAACAGTAATATTAACACGTACAAATGATATAGAACTATTACAAATATGTTTCCTCACATATTCATCAATATAGAACAATTTAACAACCATTTTAACTAATTTAATTTCTTAAATTTCATGTTTTCATATAAAACTCAATTTTTTTGACATCCTTCCCAAAAATCAACACTGTGATTTCAATTCTTCACCAAATCACTTCATTCAAACTACGTTATCTTCATTTCTTACCAAACTAGCATAAACAAGCCTCAATTTACAGTTTAGCATACGAATTGACCATCAAAATTGGTACTTACATGAGTCATATGAGAAAATATTCATAAAAACATACATACATTGTTATTATCTCTCCTACCTTTAACTATAATTAGCATACAAATTTTTTTTTGCTAAATTTAGACTGAATTAATAAAAAAGCTATGTAAAAAAAAATTACCTTCAATTAATGTGTAATTCTTGCTAAAATCACTGGAATTTGCTTGAAACTCTTAGGTTCTCTCTCAATTCTCTCACAGCTTCTCTGTATTTCTCTTAGACTTAGCAACTAGAATGCGTATAATCCAAAACTTATTATCAAGAATACGTAATAATAAAAGAAAACTGATATGGCCATAATAAGCCTAAGTATAGTCATGAATTCGAGTTAGACAAAAGAATAAACTTGTGATGATTAGTACGTTATAATTGACTGGTATTGTGAACGTAAATGATATGTAGGATTTAAATCAAGGAACGAGTTTAATTAAAGTGTAATCTACGCACGAGGCAAGTATCCTAACCCTACTTGTTATCGTTATATAAGTTGATAAATTCACCTTTCTACATTGAGCAAGTTATCATTATTATTGATCAAGTCTGTTTTGTTATATTAAAAAGTTTATTAATCCTTCAAGCATGATGCTGTTATACAATACTTATTTTGTTGTATACCTTTTAAGATTTTATTCAAATTAAATTATCAGTTACTGTTAAACATTGTTAGACTAGCGAACCCTTAATGATTCGACTAGTCCATAGTTGATGAGCGTTCTAAATTTCAGAACCCTTGATGAATTATCCAAACCAAACTTCCTTTGGTGCGGACTCTAATGTCAAATTGAGATGAACAACCCTATATAGGGGATTACTTATGCGTTAGCGTTAAGATATTGTGCACAGTATGGTACTAAGGGTTGATCCCCCTAAGTACGAGAAGAAGAGTCCATAGTCTTATGACTGTTAAAGGTTTCAAGTAAAAACACTTGACAACCTAGGACATAGTTCAAGGTCTTATGACCCTCAGAAGTTCTTTTGTTTCTTGTTATTCATTCTTGATTCAAAAACAAGTTTCCTATTTCAGAAGTCTTAATTTATTCGCATGTTATTATTCATTTGTTATATTATTATACTTGTGGGCAATCGTGCTCACTCTTGCGTAATAATAACATTACAGTTAAGAACGAAAGATCAGTGAGCCTTCCACTAGTAAAAGCAAGGGCAAGATTTACAAGTAATGAAAACTGATTATTTATGTGGTTATGTAATGATATTTAGACTTGATGTTGCTTAAGACTTATTATTTGTTTATGATTCCGCACAGATGTTTAAGGTTAGAGCAACCTGGGATTTTATTATTATGCAGTTGATGTAACCCCATAAGGGGAGATTTATTTATTATTTCTATCTATTGCATGGTTTTCTTTTATTTATGGGTAGATAGATAGATGATATTGGTACAGTGAACACCAAATCCTGTGGAAATGGAAGTACCGGATTTGAGGGTGTCATAGGTTGGTATCAAAGTCGTAGGTTATGAACCTTAGGTGGGGAAACAACCTTAGGTAGTAGCCTTCTAGGAAATTGAGAACATAGTAGTGGTAAACTCTTATCGAGTTGTAAGAAATGAATTTCTAAATTCATTGAAGATAATAAAAGACTTTATGTGCTTATGTGTTAATTTATGTGTTCGCTAGCACGGATTAGTAACTAAAACTTAAATTTTGTTGTCAGGATGTCTGATGTTAGAGGAGCTAGTCGAGCTGGGGAGGAGGAACCCCGAGTACCTACAGAGGAGGAGCCCCGAGACATTCATGTCGTCAGGGAACAGTTTGTACAGAGAGAGCCATCTCTGTTGATCACTGTTGTTAGTCGAGAGCATGAGCTTGAGACCGATCCAGAGGAGGATTCTGATGAAGAAGAGGAGGAAGAGGAGTTCCCACCGAACTCCATTGATGCTGAGATGTATGATGCACTTTATGATCATAACATAGAGTTGCAAGACACTGTTCAGGAGCTAAGGGAGAGGACTGTTATGCAGCAGAGTACCATCGAACAAAAGGATGAGGAAATTGTGACTCTTCACACACATTTGGGAAACGTGGAGTTGGATTTGGTTCACGAGAAGGGTCAAACTGAGGTTAAGACCGAAGAAATAGAGAAGTTTTAGAAAGATCTGAAAGAGAGCTCATAAAGATTTGCTTTAGCAGAGGAGGGCTGGGTAAGAGAGTCACGTCGTGCTGATCTTGCAGAAGAGGATTGTCGTGCAAAGAAGGCTAAGCTTGGGGAGACATATTCTACACTTCACAATGCGATGGATGAAGCCCAGGATCAAGTTATGAAGTACCCAATCCAATTTGAAGGTCTACCATCATATATGCTAGATCGCAGGACGATGTCTCGCATTATGGAAGAAGAACGTGGCAAGGCTAATCAGCGCCTTAATAGGCAGTGATAGTATTAGTTTAATTATGTGAAAACTATTTGGTAGTTAATGATGTAAATTCCGATGTGTTTATAAACAAAGGAATATTTTGATGTTTTAAATCCTGTAGATTCTTTATCTCGGGATAGTTGATGTAAATAGTAGTGATGCTATCTTATGATGTTAAAACTTTTGAATTAAATAAAAATGTCAGAGTTTATTTGAATTGATATGTTTAGTGAATTATGATTAAATATTTTAGTTAAGCCCTAAATGTTTAAGAGATTAAATAAAGACCTAATAAACGTATGTTCTTAACAGAAATATGTCGCCTAGAAGAAGACAAAACCGTCAACAAGCACAAGAGGAACCAATGAATAACAACAATGACGCCAATGCTAACCCTGTTCAACAATTGGTGAACCTACTAGCCGGAGCAATTAACAATCAACTACAAGCTCCAACAAACACCTCGTTCAAGGATTTCAAGGCGGTGGGACCGCCAGAGTTTAAGGGCTCCATAAACCCAATCGAAGCTCAGACCTAGGTGATGGAGATGGAGAAGGTGTTCGATGTCGCTAAAGTAAGGGAAGACCAAAAAACCGCGTATGCAACGTTTATGTTGAAGTCTGAAGCCAGTTATTGGTGGAAGGCAAACAAAGTACGGGGAGGTGAAGGTGTAATAACCTGGGAAATGTTCAAAGAGATGTTTTTCGAGATGTACTTTTCGACCAGTTCACAAAATCAGATAGAAGTTCAGTTTCTAGAGTTGAAACAGGGGAGTATGTCAGTAGCTGATTATGCGGCAAGGTTCAACGAGTTGGCTAGGTTCGCCACATACCAAGTACATACCGATGAGAGGAAGGCAAGACGTTTGACGGTGGACTCAAGCCCCAGTTGTATAGCAAGGAGTCAATGTTCCAATTGAACACTTTTGCTGGAGTGTTAGAGAAGGCCATACTCGCTGAGGGTGGAAGCGATGCGGTAACAAAATATAATCAGGATCAGAAGAAGAAAAAAAGTGAGAATGAAGGAAATAACAAGACTGGTGGGAGTAGCACTAGGGGGTAGTCATAATCAGAAGAGGAAGTGGTCTGATAACTCGTCGGCTGGAAGTCAACAAGGAGGGCAGAAGAAGAAGATCGAAGCGTGCCCAACCTGCGGAAAAACTCATTTGGGAGTTTACATGAAAGGGAAGCAAGTGTGCTACAATTGTGGTCAAGAAGGCCACATAGCACCAAACTGTCCAAACCCAAAAAAGGGGGATTGTCCTAAGAAGGGATCATCTTGCAAGGGATTGTCCTAAGAAGGGATCTGGAGGGATGGGTTCAGGAGAAAATAGAGGAAATACCGGTGGAAGCACTCTGCCTATCGCAGGACCAACCACAACCAATAGACCGACAGCCAGAACATTCAACATGACAGTACAGGATGCAGTGCAGTCTCGTGATGTGGTGTCAAGTATCATTCTGATCAATAAAGTTAATGCTTATGTATTATTTGATTCGGGTGCTACTTGTTCATTTATATCCGATGACTTTGCTAAGAACTTAGAATTGCTTAAGGACGAGTTAGAATACCCCATGAACATAGAAATTGCGAATAGAGAAATAATCCGTGTTAAGTATGTGGATGTTAAGGGTAATATCATGAACGTAGATCTTATCCCTATTCGACTTGGAGAATTCGATGTTATTTTGGGTATGGACTAGCTATCCAATTATGGGGCGGTAATTGACTGCCAAAAAAAGCGTATTAACCTTATGACTCCATCAAATGTTGTGTTTTATGGTAGCAAGTCGCCTAGACAAGTGAGTTGTCTGACGATGATGCAGGCCAGGAGGTTGTTAAGGTAAGGCTGTGTAGGATATCTAGCTTACATAGTCGATAGTCGTAAAGAGAATCCGAAAATAGATGAGATACCAGTAGTGAGAGATTTCCCAAACGTGTTTTCGGATGATTTGTCAGGACTTCCTCCAGATAGAGCTGTTGAATTCATGATCGATTTGGCTCCATGAATGGCTCCAATATTGAAGGCATTGTACTTCGCACTGGTAGAGATAAAGGAACTAATGGTCCAACTACAAGAATTACTTGACAAGAAGTATATCCAACCAAGCGTATCACCGTGGGGAGCGCCGGTTTTATTTGTGAAGAAGAAGGATGGAACAATGTGACTCTGCATAGACTACAGAGAACTAAATAAGGTCACGATTAAGAATAGATATCCATTACCGCGAATCGATGACTTGTTCAACCAGTTAAAGGGAGCAAGATACTTTTCAAAGATAGACTTGAGAAGTGGTTATCATCAACTGAAGGTGAGACCAGAGGATGTACCGAAGTCAGCATTCAGAACACGATATGGTCACTACAAATTTCTGGTAACGTCATTTGGTCTAACAAATGCTCCTGCAACATTTATGGGCTTAATGAATGGAGTGTTCAAGCCATTTTGGACAAATTCGTAGTGGTATTTATAGATGGCATTTTGGTATATTTGAAAACCAAGGAAAAACACGAAGAGCATTTGAGGGTGACATTAGAGACATTGAGAAGGGAGAAGGTGTATGCCAAGTTTTCAAAATGTGAATTTTGGATTGAAAGAGTACAATTTCTAGGACATGTGATTGATAGGGACAGAATTTCGGTGGATCCCTCCAAAGTCGAACATGTGATTAAACTGGGATCAGCCGAAGACACCGTCAGAAGTAAGAAGTTTTCTTGGATTAGCAGGTTATAACAGAAGATTCATTCAGGATTTTTCCAAGATCGCAACTCCGTTAACGAATTTGACTAGAAAATCGGTGAAATTTGTTTAGACGGAGAAGTGTGAAGAAAGCTTTCAAGAATTAAAGAAGAGGTTGAGTACAACACCTGTGATATCTCTTCCGGATGACACAGGAAATTTTGTGGTTTATAGGATGCATCGCATAAAGGACTTGGTTGTGTTCTTATGCAAAATGGCAGAGTCATTGCGTATGCGTCACGACAACTAAAAGATTACGAGAAGGGGTATCCGACCCATGACTTGGAGTTAGCTGCAGTGGTTTTGCTTTGAAAATCTGGAGGCACTATCTCTATGGGGAGAAGTGTGAAATATATACAGACCACAAGAGTCTGAAATATATTTTTACACAGAAAGACTTGAATATGCGCCAAAGAAGGTGGTTGGAGTTAATTAAGGACTATGATTGTGAGATTCTATACCATCTGGGTAAGGTAAATGTGGTGGCCGACGCCTTAAGTAGAAAGGGTCGGGAGAAACTGATGATGTTGACCGAACAGGAGGAGTTAATTTCAGCAATGGAGAAGCTAGAATTGGAAGTAAAGTGTCCTATGGAGGTCGATGAGAAGCTATTTCAGATATAATCTGGTACAACTCTACTAGACAAGGTTAAGGAAGCTCAATTTCATGATGACGAATGTCAATCGGTGAAAAAGAAGATATCCGAAGGAACTGAATCAAGATTCAAGATGGATAAGGAAGGAATACTGAGATTTGAGAATAGAATTTGGGTACCGCCAGTAACAGAGATTAAGGAAGAAATTTTGAGCGAGGCTCACAACTCAAGATATTCGATTCACCCTGGTAGCACCAAGATGTATCAAGATCTTCGACAACATTTTTGGTGGCCGAATTTGAAATGACAGGTTGCAAAATGTGTTGCCAAATGCCTGACATGTCAGAAAGTGAAAGCAGAACATCAGAGGCTGAGTGGGTTGCTATAACCTTTAGAGATTCCAGAATTGAAATAGGAATATATTACGATGGATTTCGTGGTTGGCCTCTGACCACAACTCGAAAAAGGCTACGATCTGATATGGGTTATTGTTGAATGGATTGACGAAATTCGCACACTTCCTTCCGATCAAAATCAGATCAACTTAGATCGGTTAGCAAGGTTATATGTGAAAGAGATTGTTTCAAGGCACGAGTCCCTGTCAATTGTTTCGATAGAGATCCGCGCTTTTACGTCGAACTTCCGAAACGTCTACAAGAATGTATGGGTACACAGCTATGAATGAGCACGGCATCTCACCCTCGAGATGGATGGACAGAGAAAGAAACAATTCGTACATTGGAAGATATGTTAAGAGCTTGTATAATGGACTTTCAAGGAAATTGGGATGACCATCTACCACTCGTGAGAGTTCGGCTACAACAACAAGTTAACACGCTTAGTATTGGCATGCCGCCATATGAAGCGTTATACTGACGTAAAGTGCGTGAACTCCGCTATATCTTTGGGATGAAGTTGGCAAAGACAATTACTAGGCCCGAAATTGGTACAACAAACAACAGAAATAGTCAAAGTGATCCGAACAAGATTGGCGGCAGCAACCAAGATGAGACGAAAAGAAATACGCCGATCCACACCGTAAAAATGTTGAGTTCAAGCCGGGTAGTTATGTGTTTTTAAAGGTCTCTCCCTAGAAGGGAAAGATCAGATTAGGAAAGAAAGAGAAATTAAGCCCAAGATTCATTGAACCCTTTGAAGTTCTACGAAGGGTCGGAGAAGTTGCTTATGAGGTAGCCTTACCTCCAGCTCTAGAGAATGTCCACAACATTTACCATGTCTCAGTCCTACGACCCTACAAACCCGATTACAAGCACGTGATTGAATATGAACCCCTACATTTCGACAAAGACTTATCTTATGAAGAAATTCCTGTTCAAATTGTCGACCGAAAGGAACAAGTTCTTAGAAATAAAGTAATACCTTCTGTTAAGGTAATTTGGAGGAACCACAACACTGAAGAAGCTACGTGGGAACTCGAAGAAAATATGATGAAGAATTATCCTCATTTATTTACTTAGATTATTATAAGAGATTCTGGGGACAAAATCTTTGTAGGGGGGGGGGAGAATGTAACAGACTTAATTGTTGAGTTGTGATTAGAGGATGTAATCCTTTTAAGAGGGGAAAGATGTGACAACCGAGATTTTGTAATTTATTTTAATATTTATTGAATTGAATAAATATTTTTTTTGATGAATTAATTATTAGATTAAAGAATTAATTGATAAAGTTGTGGTAGATTAATTTAATTATATGTGTTATATTTATTAAATTAATGTGGAGAATTTTTATTCGAAGTATGTAATTATGTGAGCTTATTGTATTAAAAGAAATATTTAATAAGCCTAATAGTATTTTAATTAATTTAATTATTAATTAGAGATTTAATAATTTGACATTATTAATAAAGGAGGAATTTAATTATGCGACTATGTGAATTAAGGAGAAATTATTATATTTTATTTAAAATAAATTAAATAAGATATTGATTTATTTTACAAAGGGGTGTGACATGATTTAAACTATATTATAAAGGTTTTATTAAATTAATTTGATATAAGCCTTTAAGGCTAGCCAAACGAGGCCTTAAGAGGAGTTGGGGTAATTAAACCACGTATAGAGTAACTGACCTCAACTCTGCGCATAAAGGCTCAGTTTGTATTTTTTTACGTATTCTTCATTTTAGAGTTAACTTGAGAGTCAGAGAGAATTCAGAGAATTGTGAGAGTCAAGAAGAATGTGAGAAGGAATTCATCTCCTGCGAATTTACATTCTACGCTTTGGGTAATCTCTTCAACCCAATTCATATTTTACGTCATTTAGTTTTTATGAAAATGGCTTTCAAGTTAACTGTTAAAATCTCTGTAGTTGGGAAGGGTAACAATTATGTGAATATATATGTTAATATCACATCATAACATGTTTTAATATATATTGTATATGGTTCCATATCATCAGTTTCATAATATCAACGCTTCAAAAGTTACAGAGTATGTTATATGGCCATATGACCCTTATACGTGATTTTAATATGTCAAACATAAATTATTTTGTAAAATTTCCACTTGTATATAATTATGCATGCTAAAATGAAGTAAACAAAACTTGAATGGTTGAATTTAGGTTATAACGAATACGTAGTGTTAAATTTTATGTTTTTATTCAAAAACCTTCAAAAACACAAAGAACAGTGAAATTATATGTTTTAATTCTGTGATTATGGGTTTTAATTGGTTAAAATTACTCTATAAATGTTGGGTAATGATTATGTACGAATTCTAACATGTGGGTATGTTTAATTTGGTGAATTTAATGACCATGTAGTGTTTAATTCGCTGAACTCTATGTTCTTCGCGAACTGAGATTCAAAATCTGGAGTTTCAGCATGGCTAACTCCGAACTAAAGTCCCGTATGCAAATGGGCCACTTAAGTCATAACGCCATCAAATACAGCCAAGAATAAACTAATGATGGCGCCAATAACGCCACTTAGCGCGTAATGTCCGAAATGCATTTTTTTTAAGTATTCAATTATAGAAATGTGATAGTAACCAAATCTCATAAACATAAAAACTTGTTAGATATATAATGAGGTGTTAAAATAAAGTCTTAACATGTCCATAACACATTTATGTGTGAATTGAATGATTGAATGCATAGTTAGCTTATTGTTCGTGAAGTCTTAATTTTGACAATAAGTGTAGTAATTTGACTAAGTATAGTCATGAATTCGAGTTAGACAAAAGAATAAACTTGTGATGATTAGTACGTTATAATTGAATTGAATTGTGGACGTAAATGATAGGTAGGATTTAAATCAAGGAACGAGTTTAATTAAAGTGTAATCTACGCACGAGGCAAGTTTCTTAACCCTACTTGTTATCGTTATATAAGTTGATAAATTCACCTTTCTACATTGACCAAGTTCTCATTATTATTGATCAAGTCTGTTTCGTTATATTAAAATTTATTAATCCTTCAAGCATGATGCTGTTATACAATACTTATTCTATTGTATACCTTTTGAGATTTTATTCAAATTAAATTATCAGTTACTGTTAAACCTTGTTAGACTAGCGAACCCTTAATGATTCGACTAGTCCATAGTTGATGAGCGTTCTAAATTTCAGAACCCTTGATGAATTATCCAAATAAAACTTCCTTTGGTGCGGACTCTAATGTCAAACTGAGATGAACAACCCTATATAGGGGATTACTTATGCGTTAGCGTTAAGATATTGTGCACAGTATGGTACTAAGGGCTGATCTCTCTAAGTACGAGAAGAAGAGTCCATAGTCTTATGACTGTTAAAGGTTTCAAGTAAAAATACTTGACAACCTAGGACATAGTTCAAGGTCTTATGACCCTCAGAAGTTCTTTTATTTCTTGTTATTCATTCTTGATTCAAAAGCAAGTTTCCTATTTCAGAAGTCTTGATTTATTCACATGTTATTATTCATTTGTTATATTATTATACTTGTGGGCAATCGTGCTCACTCTTGCGTAATAATAACATTGCAGTTAAGAACGAAAGATCAGACGAGCCTTCCACTACTAAAGGCAAGGGCAAGATTAGCAAGTAATGAAGACTGATTATTTATGTGGTTATGTAATGATATTTAGACTTGATGTTACTTAAGACTTATTATTTGTTTATAATTTCGCACAGATGTTTAAGGTTAGAGCAACCTGGGATTTTATTATTATGCAGTTGATCTAACCCCAAGAGGGGAGATTTATTTATTAATTCTATCTATTGCATGGTTTGCTTTTATTTATGGGTAGATAGATAGATGATATTGGTACAGTGAACACCAAATCATGTGGAAATGGAAGTATCGGATTTGGGGGTGTCACATTTGTGACTGATGCGTATTCAGAGGCAATCGTAGGCGGTCGGACATGCACATACACAAGTATAGTGATGTCGACGATAATAGATGTTATTCTAAGTTATAGAACATGAATATTATGAAGTATAATGATGCTTAACATTAATAAATGATATATTAGATAAGTTGTATACGCATACTAAGCACACACAAGAGAGACAAATTGGGCGTGTGACGAATAAACGTCAAAACGCCGTGATAAGTGTTAATGATCGTAAAAAGTGTTTTAAATCAAATGAAATGAATATTATAAGATATTGAATAGGGTTAATATAAAACCAATAAGTAGTCCTAGCAAACTTAAACACTTGAATGAACTTTGAGTTTTACTAAGAAGAAATATAGTGAGTTATAAGTCTAAAGTTAACACAATCAAATTGAACATTGTGTATTAATAATATAAAGTGTTATGAGATGTAGAGTAAAGTTTACATTACAACTACTATGCGTTGCTATGTGACTAATAGTTAATGTGAATGATTATATAATTGTGTAGGGCACGTGAAGTGTATATATCTGTAAGCTGTTAAACTGTTATTGGTAAACAACGATCAAGGCAAGTCTTTCAGTTCCTATTTGTTATGTGAACTTGATAATTAATTGTTTTAAATCTTTATTGCAATGTGTTATATATATGTTGAATGTATGAAACATTAAAGTCAATTTTATACTATGTTGATTGAGTAATGAATGTTGATTGAGTAAGGAACTCAATCTTTATACTTGTTATGTGAACTGCAGCATGTTTGTTATGTTAGTTTAATGTTTATGAGATGTATGATAAGTATGTTATTATGTGCTACGTGATGAATGAAAACTGTTAGATTTGTTGGGTTGTCGAGCTCAACCTTGCAAATAATCATTTTTGCAGGTTAAGGATTGAAGGTAACACTATGTGCTACTTGAATGATGTGGATCAGAAACAATACACGAAGATTAATATTTTAGCTAAAGTTGTTTTTTCTTTAAACCATGATTAAGATTCATGAGATGTACTAAATGTTTTATGATGTATAGTTTTATGTTGAGTTGTAAAGTTAAAGTTTGAGTTATCTGATATGCAAAGGTTATCGAATTGAAATGTAAAATTTTATATAATAACTGTGATGAAGTAAATCATGGATTATATATGATTCAAAGACACGTAGATGATAAAGGTTTTGATTCAAGGAATTAAAGTAAGAAGATAGAAAAGTTTAAATTATTCCGCATATTATTAAGTTTAACATCGAATAATGATGTAAAATCAGAAGTTAGACGTATTATTAACAACCAAAGTCGGTAATTGAATTGTATGAAATTTGGGGTCGTTATAGTTGGTCTCAAAGCTATAGGTTATAAACCTTAGGTAAGAGTACCCTCGGCTATAACCTTAGAGAATAAAGTAGAAGATGATAAAGAAGTTAAGAATCAAAAAGGTTATATTTAAGTATGGTACAATCGTACTCTTTAATAGTTGATGTATGGTATCTGGGCTAAACGATTCCTTCATAGAGCGGAGGTATATACGAACTAGCAACTCGAAACTTAGTTTGTTGGTTGTTTGTGGGAAACCACTCAGTGTATCATATTGAAACTATTAGAGACTCGATCTGTACCAAGTATAGAAATGGATACGTATGATAAAAATGTGGAACTCGAATGAAATGTTAAGTAATATAAATGAAGTTAGAAATTCTTAAAGGAAGAATTGTTATATAAACAAGAAAATTTAAAGAAGAATCTTGAAGAGATATAAAGATAAGAAATGGGAGTTGCTTAACTCCAATAGCCAAGATAACAAATAGTGATGAATAGACAAAATCTGTAAGATTAAAAGCATAAATGAAATCGTAAATGATGAAAAAGGAAAGAAAGAGGATCGTAAAACAAAACGATCATGAGTTAAGAAAAGAATTTTAAGGGAGATGAGTATAGAATAAGATCACGACGTGATTTGTTTAAGTTATAAAAGAAAGATAGTATGTAATGTTTGAATAATTATAGCTTGATGCTATGAAGATGATGTACTATAAAATAGTACAAGATAAACTCATGAGGAGTTATAGATAATGTGATACAAGGAATTCGTATCGAGCAAAGAGCAAGTTAAGAGTAAGATAGAGTTAGGTAGGATTTCAATTGAGGACTCATGTGATGGCTGAGTTGTACAAATCTTTGTATGGGCGAGGGTTTTGTGCTTGCACTCAGTTTATCACATTGATAATCATTGGAATGTTGGTGTCGCGCTATCAATGTATATGTGGCGAAAAGGTGATTCTTTTCTCATGTGTATGTTTGATAGTTAGAAACTATTAAGATTAGTCAGATATTATTAGGATTAGGTACGGTTCTTAAAACTAATGCATATGGTATGTTTGTGACTCATAATAATATGGTATGTTTGGAACTCCTCAGCGAATGGACGCCTATGGTCTGACTAGGATAAGTTCATAAACTCATATTATTGTGGCAAGTTCCTAAACTTCCAATGTGCGGTAAGTTTGATGAACTATACTGGGGGTATAGGAAGATTGTAAGTTGAAATACAAGAATATTTAGTATAAGAGCATTGGTGGTGCTAGAAATAAAAAGAATTAGTTAGTAATGAGGTAATGGAGTAAAGATGGAAATTAATGGAGAAAATTAGATGTTCCAAATCTTCTAGCTTTGCTAGATTTTTGAAATTTATTGACTTCGTGCCGATGGTTATATTTTTAATTTTTGAAAAATGTTGGATCACATTAGTGAACCAATGAATTTTTAAAACAGTGCTATTATTCGCGTATCTATGTTGTTTGTTTCGGCTAGTAAAAAAATATATAATTTTTAAATTTTTAAAATATATTTTCATTATATATATCGGGTGATATGATAAACGATAGAGTCATCAATGCAATAGAACCTGGTGTTGGATGTGATCATATGATCGTCAGCCCACTATGGTGAGATGTAGTATGACAACGTCATAATCATGACGCCATAAAAGGATTTTTGAGATTTCTTTAATTTGTGAGAATATATATATGTACATGTATGTTTTAATTGATGTCCGAGTTGTTGTAGAAGTCTATGCTATTTGATTCAGCTAGCCGAATATTGAAAGATGTTCATGAAATTCAAGTGTTCTTCGTCAAACTATACCAAACCAAATTGTTTTGGTGCGGATTCAGATATTAAGAAGCTGGGGTGAACAACCCTATAAAAGGGGACATGTTATCGGAGACAATGGTTCCGAAAGTAACGCATATAGTCATTACAATGTTAAGATGTAATACGTTGTGCACGACGTAGTGGTACGATGGGCTGATCACCTAGAGTACTTGCAGAGGGTGTTTTCAGTCTTTGTGATTGATAAACATTCTGTTAAAAAGGTTTAAAGTATATGAAGAACTGGGGGTGAAGCACTATTAAACTTAGAGATGAGTTCATGGTCTTGTGACCCCTCAGCATGATTTGGAATCTTTTAAATTCCTGAGTTATTCATACTGCTTCCCAATTATTGAGCAATTTGTGGAAGATTCTTGCTATTCTAAAAGGCGAATGTGGTAAGGATGATATTCCTTATAAAGAAGTAAGTCGTAGAAAGCGACACTGAATGATGAATATATTGAATAAGTGAGAAAAGAAATTTTGAAATGAAAAGGAGATGAGTTATCGAAGAATAATGTAAAACTTTTAATAGAAAAGTTTAATAATTGTAGAAAGATCTTTGTGGAAATGAAGTGGTTATATAGAACCCGATGAATTAATAAAGTATTAACATAAAATCTATTTTGATAGATTGAATGAATGAAGATTAATAAATAAAATTTTGAGGACGAAATTCTTAGAAGAATGGGTGAATGTAATATCCCGAGTGTTTATGATAATGATCCTTAGAAAAGGAAATGAATGGGTTAAAGAATATATAATACTCAAAATATAATTGAGTTCAAGTGAAAGTTATAAAATAAAACTTACAAGAATTTATTATCAAGAATAGTGGGAGTAGGAAATATAAAACCTATATTAAGGTGATATGTTGAAGTTATTCAACGAAGAGATTTGATGAAAACCTAAGTAAGGTAGGGTTTCGGTGATTCCGAGGATGAAATCCTTATAAGGAGGGAAGGATGTGACAACCCGGATTTTTATAAGTTATTAAAATAAGAATTTAATAATTAAAATTCTTATTATGAAATATATATATTTTGAATTATGTGTTTTGAGTGTGGGTAAGTATATATATTTGCAATTTATCTTGAAATATGTGATTTGGTGTGAAGGAATTAAGTGTGAATATAAAAGAGATGTATATGTTTGGAAAATAGGGTTTAATAGTTAATTTAACTATTAAAGAAATTAAATGAGATTGTTACGGGAAGGTAATTAACTAAATAATATTAGTTAATTTAATTAAGTTGAAAATTATATTATGAAATAATATAATTCGATTATTATGCTTTATGGCAATGAAATTGGTATGCATTAAAATTTCATAAATAATGAGAGTAATTCACTTAATTAAAATGGTGAATTAATATAAATATATTTGATGGTAATTGTTATGGAAGTTGGGTGGAAATTGTTGATGGAAATATTCTAATTTAATTAAATAGTTAAATTAGAGGATTGAGAATTTGTTAAATAAAGTTATAATTATAATGGTTGAAAATAAATTATAGTTATATTGATAAGGCTTGACTTAATTTATTAATGAATTAAGTTTAACTTTAATTAATTTAAGAATGTAGGATATTATTTAATGGGTGTGACAAATGGATCATATAATAATGAAAATTATAAAAATAAATTAAAAAGAGTTTGTGGGTCTAGCCAAACATGGCCTTGTGACCCTTTGCCTTTTGTAATAGCTAGGATAAAGCTACGTAAAGACTACTTTTCAGTTATTTTGTGTTACACGTATTATTTTCATAAGTTTGAGACCAGAGAAGAAAAGATGAATTGAGAGAGGAGATAGATTCTCTGAGAAATTGAGAGAGGTTTAAGAGTATAAGGAGGAAGAAGAAGGAGATTAATATCATCTAATTGAGCTTAGAAGAATCAAAGGGAAGTTCCAAAGTTTTTTTTGTTTACTTTCTAAAGTATACTTCTCTAAAAATGAATTTCTATGGTTAATCTATTAAGGAATTTGTTATATATGTTCTTGAGTATGTATAATATGTTCTATATTGTTTATTGTTGAGTTTTTGGTAAACAAATTCATATTATTGATGATAAATAAGAAGAGTTTGGTTTTAGCTTAAAATATATAATTTGGAACTATTTTGAGACTAAAATTGGTTAGGAGTTTATGTTATAATTGTAAAATTGATGTTGGATTATATTAGTATGTGAACAAACGAAAGCAACGGAAGTTAAATGAACCAATTTGGTTGAGAAACGAATTCGTAGTGAACGAATTCGCTAAATTGTCAAAACATGAACAATTAGTATGAACATGAGTTTTAAATTCATATTTGGGTTAGTTAATGTTTATGTTAATTATTGGGTAGTTGGTATGTTGTAGTTAGATGAATTACGAATCCATAGAATCAAAAACGGACTAATTTGGATGTGTATAACTCAAGTTATGAAGATTAGTAGGAGAAAAGGGCCAAAAAATCGCGAGAACAATAACTTGTGTCCTTTTACGCTAGCAGTAATTTCTATTGTGCCCTAAGTCATTTGTCTTGTGATTGCCTCTAAGGCGCACGCAATTGCTTAGCTCTAGGGCGCAATGCTACCAAACTATGTCCAAGGCTTAATTGGGCGCAGCTGCACCCAAACTATGTCAAGTGTGACTGTTTTGACCTGGTTTAGTAAAATAGGCATAACGTTTTCATACAAACTCCAATTACGGCGATTCAAGATGATCCGGAACGAGGACGAATAGACCTACAACTTTTATTCTTTAAGGTTTTCAATTTTAGGTCTAGAACAGTAGTAAAAATGGTCATCTGTGTGACTAATGCGTATTCGGAGGCAATCGGAGGGCGTCAGACATGCACATACACAAATATAGTTATGTCGACGATAATAGATGTTGTTCTAAGTTATAGAACATGAATATTATGAACTAGAATAATGCTTAACATTAATAAATGATATATTAGATAAGTTGTATACGCATACTAAGCACACACAAGAGAGACAAATTGGGCGTGTGACGAATAAACGTTGAAACGCCGTGATAACTGTTAATGAACATAGAAAGTGTTTTAAATCAAATAAAATGAATATTATAAGATATTGAATTGGATTAATATAAAACTAAAAAGTAGTCCTAGCAAGACTTAAACACTTGAATGAACTTAGAGTTTGACTAAGAAGAAATATAGTGAGTTATAAGTCTAAAGTTAACACAATCAAATTGAACATTATGTATTGATAATCGGAAGGGTTATGAGATATAGAGTAAAGTTTACATTACAACTACTATGTGTTGCTATGTGACTAATAGTTAATGTGAATGAGTATATAATTGTGTAGGACACGTGAAGTGCAGATATCTGTAGCTGTTAAACTGTTATTGGTAAACAATGATCAAGGCAAGTCTTTCAGTTCCTATTTGTTATGTGAACTTGATAATTAACTGTTTTAAATCTTTATTGCAAAGAGCATGATATGTTATATATATGTTGAATGTATGAAACATTAAAGTCAATTTATAACTACGTTGATTGAGTAAGGAACTCAATCTTTATACTTGTTATGTGAACTGCAGCATGTTTGTTATGTTAGTTTAATGTTTATGAGATGTATGATAAGTATGTTATTCTGTGATACGTGATGCATGAAAACTATTAGATTTGCTGGGCTGTCGAGCTCAACCTTGCAAATAACCATTTTTGCAGGTTAAGGATTGAAGGTTGTATGTGCTACTTGAATGATGTGGATCATAAATAATACACGAAGATTAATATTTTAGCTAAAGTTGTTATTTCTTTAAACCATGATTAAGATTCATGAGATGTACTAAATGTTTAATGATGTATAGTTTTATGTTGAGTTGTAAAGTTAAAGTTTGAGTTATCTGATATGCAAAGGTTATCGAATTGAAATGTAAAATTTTATATAATAACTGTGATGAATTCAATCATGGATTATATATGATTCAAAGACATGTAGATGATAAAGGTTTTGATTCATAGAATTAAAGTAAGAAGATATAAAAGTTTAAATTATTCCGCATATTATTAAGTTTAACATCGAATAATGATGTAAAATTAGAAGTTGGACGTATTAGATGAATTTGAAATCATAATTTCATTATAATTTTTATTTAACAATTTAACATACCATTTTAAATTATTAACTAACAACATAACACCTCATGTCATATTACAACTCTCAAAATTATAAATTAATTAATTTAGAATATATTTAATAACTTAATTCATAAACATTTATTAATAATAACCACATCAATAAAATATTTATTTCATCAATTTCAACAATAAACACATCAAATAAATATTTAAAATTACAATTTGAAATTCTGGATTGTTACATCCTTCCCTCCTTACAAGGATTCTGTCCCCAGAATCATAAATCAAACAATTAAATCGTCACATTCTCTCCTCCTTACAAAGATTCTGTCCCCAGAATCGAAGACATAGACTAAACAAATAACTCAGGATAATTCTTCATCATTTTTGCTTCGAGTTCCCACGTAGCCTCTTCAACACTGTGGTTCCTCCATATCACCTTCACAGAAGGTATCACTTTATTCATGAGCACTTGTTCTTTCCTGTCGACTATCTGGATAGGAATCTCTTCGTAAGACAAATTTTTACTGAACTGCAATGGTTCATACTCGATTACATGCTTGTAATCAGGTTTATATGGTCGCAATACCGACACATGAAAAACGTTGAGCATATGTTCTAACTCTGGAGGTAAAGCTACCTCATAAGATACTTCTCCCACACTTCGTAGTATCTCAAAAGGTCCAATAAACCTTGGGTTTTGCTTTCCTTTCTTGTCGAAACGAATTTTCCCCTTCCAATGATAAAACTTTCAGGAAAACGAAATTGTTTACTTCAAACTCGCGATTCTGCCTGTGTTGATCAACATACTTCTTCTGTCGAACTTGAGCAGCTACCCGTCTTGCTCTGATGAGTTTGATAATTTTAGCGGTCTGCTGCACCAGTTCTGGTCCTAGCAGTTGACGTTCAACAACTTCAACCCAGCATAGTGGAGTTCTGCATTTCATGTCGTATAATGCCTCGTATGGCGGCATGCCAATGCTTGCGTGGTAACTGTTGTTGTATGAAAACTCCACCAACAGTAGATGATCATCCCAGTTTCTTTTAAAATCCATGATGCATGCTCTAAGCATATCTTCTAGCGTCTAGATTGTTCATTCGCTTTGCCCATCAGTTTGCGGATGATATGTTGTACTCATCTTCAGTTGCGTTCCCATGCATTCTTGTAGTCTCTTCCAGAAATTTGATGTGAATCTCGGATCTCTGTCTGATATAATTGACACTAGAACTCCATGTCTCGTCACGATCTCTTTGACGTAAAGCTTCGCCAGCTAATCAAGATTAAATCTAATCTTTATTGGCAAAAAGTGTGCAGATTTTGTCAGTCTGTCCACTATCACCCAAATCGTATCGTATCCTTTCTGAGTTGTTGGAAGACCTACCACAAAATCCATTGTGATATGCTCCCATTTCTATTCCGGTATTTCCAATGGTTGAAGTTACCCGCTTGGTCTTTGATGTTCTGCCTTCACTCTCTGACATGTCAAGCACTTTGTAACGCATTTTGCAATGTCTCTTTTCATATTTGGCCACCAAAAATGTCGCCACAAATCTTGATACATTTTTGTACTTCTCGAATGAATCGAATATCTTGAGCTATGAGCTTCTGCCAAGATTTCTTCTTTAATATCATGTACTTCTGTCAAGATTTCGACCACACTTTCTTTTATTTTTTTGCATTCTTCATCCTGTAGTTGTGCGTTCTTCACCTTGTCCACAAAAGTTGGACTAGCTTCCATCTGGTATAATTTTTCATCGAATTCTTTTAGAAATTTGATTTCCAACTCTAGCCTTGCACTCCATGTCTCGTCACGATCTCTTTGACGTAAAGCTTCGCCAGCTAATCAAGATTAAATCTAATCTTTATTGGCAAAAAGTGTGCAGATTTTGTCAGTCTGTCCACTATCACCCAAATCGCATCGTATCCTTTCTGAGTTGTTGGAAGACCTACCACAAAATCCATTGTGATATGCTCCCATTTCCATTCCGATATTTCCAACGGTTGAAGTTACCCGCTTGGTCTTTGATGTTCTGCCTTCACTCTCTGACATGTCAAGCACTTTGCAACGCATTTTGCAATGTCTCTTTTCATATTTGGCCACCAAAAATGTTACCGCAAATCTTGATACATTTTTGTACTTCTCGAATGAATCGAATATATTGAGCTATGAGCTTCGGCAAAGATTTCTTCTTTAATATCCTGTACTTCTGTCAAGATTTTGACCACACTTTCTTTTATTTTTCTGCATTCTTCATCCTGTAGTTGTGCGTTCTTCACCTTGTCCACAAAAGTTGGACTAGCTTCCATCTGGTATAATTTTTCATCGGATTCTTTTAGAAATTTAATTTCCAACTCTAGCCTTGCCATTGCTGAAATGAGCTCCTCCTTATCGGTTAACAGCATCAACTCTTCTCTGCCTTTCCTACTCAAGGCATCTGCAACCACGTTTGCTTTGCCTGGATGATTAAAGATCTCGTAATCATAATCTTTTATCAATTCCATCCACCTTCTTTGACTCATGTTTAGGTCCTTTTGAGTGAAAATATACTTCAAACTCTTATGGTCTATGTAGATCTCACATTTTTCTCCATAGAGATAGTGTCTCCATATTTTCAAAACAAACACTACTGCAACCAACTCTAAATCATGAGTCAGATACCCTTTTTTGTAGTCTTTCAATTGTCTTGATGTATACACAATAACTTTGCCAGGACACATCCTAAACCCTTGTGTGAAGCATCACTATACACCACAAAATTTCATGTATTATCTGGTAATGACAATACACCTGCCACAATTAACTTCTTTTCCAATTCTTGAAAACTTTCTTCACACTTCTCCGTCCAAACAAATTTTACAGCTTTCCTTGTCAAATTTGTTAACGGAGTGGCAATCTTGGAAAAATCTTGGATAAACCATCTCTAATACCTTGCCAATCCCAAGAAACTTCTCACTTCTGATGGAGTTGTTGGTTGTTCCCAATTTATCATAGCTTCGACTTTTGATGGATCTACGGAAATCTCATCCTTATCAATTACATGCCCAAGGAATTGAGCCAAAATTCACATTTAGAGAATTTTGCGTACAACTTTTCTTTTCTTAGCATCTCCAGCGTCAAACTTAAGTGTTCCACGTGTTCTTCTTGAGTTTTGGAGTACACCAAAATATCATCGATAAATACCACCACAAACTTGTCCAAAAATGGTTTAAACACCCTATTCATCAAATCCATGAACGCTGCAAGGGCGTTTGTCAAACCAAAAGACATTACCAAAAATTTGTAATGTTCCATACCGAGTTCGGAATGCCGTCTTCGGTACATCCTCCTTCCTTACTTTTTTTTTTTGCTAAATTTAAACTGAAATAAATAAATGGGGGATTACAAAACCTCATGGGAGAAACCCAATTAGAATATAGCATGGACATCATAGGACAGGCCCTATGATGTAAGGACTATAAAAGATTACCGGGAGATGCCCAAATATAAAGAAACAGTGCGTGCCAAAGCATAAACAAGAACAATTGACAAGACGCCCGAACATGGAACTACTGTCTAGAACAAAACCAACCCACAAAACCATCTCGAGCACCAAACCTTGGAATAGCCCTCTGAACCCAGCTACTAATGCCCGAAGTCGAAGATATCCCTGCCGAAGCTGATGCCCACTAGACACACCAATAGACTGAAGGCCGAAATTGACTGAAGGCCAAAGACCGAAGACCGAATGGACCAAGAAGAAGCCTCACCCACTGAACCAACAGACCGAAGATCTAATGGACCAAGACGAAGCTCTGTCCACTGATCAAAACCAAAAGACTGAAGACCGAATGGTCCAAGTCGAAGTCCCTAAATGCCGAAGTCCATCCTAACCTAGCCCCTCTTGACCGAAGCCCCACACTTTCACAACCAGCCACAACTGATCGCCCAGCTCGCCCCTGATCCAGAAGCTCGCCCAAATAGCAGGAAGAAGCAGCAGCTTAAAACTAAGGCTCCTCGCCCAATAGCAACTCCTCGCCCAATAGAAGTTCCTTGCCCAATAGCAGCAGCTTAAATCTAAGTGCTCGCCCAAAGACTATAGCAACTCGCCCAAATAGCAAAGACTTCGCCTAAACAATGATAGAAGCGAAGATCGAGTTAAAGCGATTGCCTTCTTAGAAAGACCGATCCAGAAGCACCAAGCAGCTGCCTCCCCAAGTAGCTCGTCAGATAGAGCATACAACTTCTAAACTGCTAGAGTAACAGATGATGGAAGCAAGCCATAGATTTAAGCTTTTGAAATCTAGTATAAGTGTAAAGGCGACATTTGATGATATTGATAAGATCACGAAGAATGACCCGAACTGGAGTAGCCTTGTTGGAGAAAATCCTAGAATTACTCATGCCAAATCCGATACACAACAGTAGCAAAGCCAAAAATTAGTAAACCATGTTTGAAATTGGGGCCAGAGCTACAACAAAGAAAATCGGTAATAGAGGACCAACTTCAATTCATCCCATGTTAGCCACAACGTCTTAGGATAGAGACCAAGAGCTGAAAGGAAAATCTACATTGAAAGAAGAGGTGATGAAATGTTTCCCTTTCTGTATAGCAGAGAACACAAAGGGGGTTCACTTCCATACCAAACATGATAAGCCTATCAATAGTCCGAAGCCCCTTGTGGAAAGCAAGCCAAAGAAGGAAAGTGTGCCGAGGAGGCACCATGGTATGCCACACCATATTATGCCACCCCACAGTTAAACCAACTTTGCGGATGGAACACCAGAATGTAGAGGTTTTAATGTCCTTAGCCTTGGTGCCATCCTGAGCATCAGAGTTATAAATCCTTGACATATCAAAAGCATTTCTGAATTCAATAAGATCATTATGGTTGGATGATGGGAGGACCCAACTAGAGTTAATGATGATTTGGCTAACAGAGGCAGCCGGACCAAGGCCAGGGTTGATAATCAAGGGCGAGTGGATAGTTTAAGCTAGAAGAGAATGACCTAGCCATGGGTCAAACGAAAGACTAGTACAAGCACCATTACAATTAGAAAAGGAGATGTGCCTACAAGCAATAGGTCGAAGATTGAGAACTTTCCTCCAAATCCAAGAACAATCCAAGGGAATAGGCTGAATCCAGAAGAATTTGTTTTTAAGATGGACAACACGCACCCACTTAGACCAGTAAGAAGAGGAGGAGGGAGAAATGATCTGCCAGAGATGTAACAAGATCTGAGCTTTGTTCCAATCTTCAAGATTCTTGATAGCCAACCCCCCCTTCAGCAAAAGGAAGACAAATTTTGCTCCAAGCAACTTTAGCGCCAAATTTACCCATAGAAGGCCCTTTCCAGAGGAATCTAGACATGGAAGATTTCATGTCATTGATAGTAGAGGCATGGAGAATAGAGTGAGCTGACCAATAGGCTTGGATAGAGTGGATAACCGATTTGATCAATTGCAGTCTACCAGCATAAGAGAGGAATCGATTAGTCCACGAAGTTATTCTGGATTTCATCTTTTCGAGGAGAGGTTGGCAGTCCACAAGACTAAGTTTGGTTGTGATCAAAGGAACACCAAGGAATTTTGTAGGAAATGAACCCAACTGGAATCCCAGGGAAGACAGAATATCATCACTAGTGTCAGGAGGGACATGGGAAAGAAAGCACATGCTCTTCGAGGCATTTATAAGTAGGCCAGACTGAAAGGAGAACTGATCAAGACAAAGTTTGATGGTACTAATGGAGCCAATGTCACCTCGGCAAAAAATGATGAGATCGTCCACAAAATAGAGATGAGTGAGGGAGATGGTAGCCGTCTTCCAGTGGTAATGAAAGGAGGGAAGCTTGGATGCCCTAGAAAGCATAAGGGAAAGAGCTTCTAAGATAATGACAAAAAGATAAGGTGAAAGGGGGTCACCTTGCCTAAACCCCTTGTATCCTTTAAAATAGCCACAAAGAGCACCATTGACCTTGACAGAGAAGGTAGTAGAGGTAATGCAAACTTTAACCCAGAACAGGAATTTCGGGGGAAAGTTAATGGCACGAAGAGCAGCCATTAAGAAATCCCAAGAAATGGAGTCAAAAGCTTTTCTAAAGTCAATTTTCAGAGCACATCTAGGTGGCCCGAAGGATCTATGGTAATTCCTGAAAAGTTCTTGAGTAAGAAGAATGTTGTCACCAATCCTTCTACCTTTTATAAAAGCAGCTTGGTTTGGCGAAATGATAGAAGGAAGGATACCCATGAGACGCGAGGCAATGATCTTAGATATGCATTTATATGTGGTATTACAACAAGAAATTGGTCTGTAGTCATTCATGGACGAAGGGTTAGCAGTTTTTGGAACAAGAGCAATGGTCATAGCATTGGTACCTCTAAGGAGACATCCTTGACGGAAGAAAGATTTAATGGCAGCAGTGAAGACCAGGCCCACAATATCCCAAGTAAGAATAAAGAAATTAACATTAAAACCATCCAGGCCAGGACTCTTATTCTTTTTCATGTGCTTCAAAGTATTAAGAATCTCCTCATCAGTAACGTCCCATTCAAGCAACATAGCTTGTTGTGATTATACCTTGGAAGAGACTAAGGACTCCAGGTCCGGGGGAGCTTGGTCCTCAGCAAGAGGAGGACTGCCCAGCAGAGAGCGAAAATGGTCAACAGCAATACCTTGGACAGCCGAGTGTGCGTAGCACAAATCCCCCTCAACATTTTCAATATATAGGATTTTATTATGGTTCCATCTGTTCTTGATATGGTTATGAAAAAACCCAGTATTCTTGTCCCCTTCCTTAAGCCATTGAATCCTAGACTTCTGCCTCAGAAGTTTTTCTTCACACAAAAGGTCAGCCCAAAGAGTAGCCGATTGGGATTGCTGGAGAGAAAGGAGATGGGGATCAGTAGGGTTCAAAGTAATAGCCTGCTGCGTAGCATGAAGGAGAGCTCTAGATTTCTCAACATTGGAGGAGAGGTTACCATTAACACGATTCAGAGAAATTAAGGCCTTCTTGACAGCCCTGAGCTTACCCGAAAGAATCTGCAATGGGTCCCCAAATGCAGGAGTATTCCAAGCAAATTGCACAACATCCATGAAATTATCTAGCCAACCATGAAATTAAAGAACTGGAAAGGCTTCGGGATGTGAGGAATAGCCAGTCCAAGTTGAACCACTACAGGGCAATGGTCAAAAAGCTCACGAGGAGTAAAAAGGGCCTGAGAGGTAGGGAAAAAATCCAGCCATAGGTGATTAACCAAAGCTCTGTCCAGCTTTTTATAGGTCGGATTAGCTAACTAAGAATCCCACCAAGTGAGGAGGGGACCAGAGGCTCGAAGGTCCACCAAGAATAAATCAGAGAGAAGGTCTTTCAAGTCTTGCATTCCATAGTCCCAAGTGATTGCACCTCCATTGGTTTCGGACAGAGATTGAACAACATTAAAGTCACCCAGAAGGGACCAAGGTTTATTAATATTCTGAGCAAGATCCCAAAGATCTTTCCACAAAACCTTCCTCTCAGTAGGAGTGTTGAGCCCATAAATAATAGTAACAAAAAATTTGGAATCAAGACTAATAGAGGAGACAAATAGTGAATAAATTGAGAAGACTTAGAAATTATATTGACTTTCCAAATATTAAGGTCCCAACCAACCCAAATTCTACCATTAATATGAAAGTCATAGTTAAAATGCCATTCCCAGTGTTTACAAATAGACTTAGAGATTGCAATGACCTTAGTGCTCTTGACCCTAGTCTCTATGAGACCAACAAAAGAGAGGCTATGTTTAACAATGAGAGCATGGACACTAGCCTGCTTGGGAGACTTATTAACACCTCTAATATTCATAGAGCAAAAAGATAACATAAAAGATGAGAGATTTAAGTAGGGGACTTGTGGTCCCCCCCTCCTTTGATCTTTTTCTTAGAAACTTGGCCCGTGTCAGCAGAAGTTTTGGCCTTATGCTTGAGGCCACAGACATCCTTCTCATCAATTTGTCTTAGCTTGGTCACAAGAGGGTTGGGCGGAGGAGTGGTATCTATATCCGAATAACCATCAGCTGGCAAAATAAGGTTAAAAGGATTAGGGCTAGGCACCACCAAGGAGGGGGGGAAGCTGAAGGGCCAACAAGCTTGGGACCTTTAGCCACCAAAGTCCAACTATCCGAAGGCAAGCCATGAGGAGGGGCAGACGGGATAACAAAAGCTCCAGAAGGTCCAGAAGTTCCAGAAAAAACCGCTAGGTCAGGAACCAAAGGGGGAGGCTTAGGAACCCATTTGAAGTTAGCGGAGGGGCAACGAAAAAGAGAGTGTCCAAAGGATTTACAGTGAGAACAAAGCTGAGGTTTATTCTGGTATTCAACTTTAACAACAACAACTTTTTCTGTCTTAGATTCCTCATCAAGAACCACAACATCCAGACTAGATGGGAAGGCAGAGGAAGAAGAGACTTCAATGCATCCTAGCAAAGTTCATTGGTTCCAGTTTTTCGGTAACTTTATCCACAAACAGAGGCTGCCCTATTCCACTGGCAAGGTAGCTCAAACGAGGGGCAGATAAATAAGACATGGGAATGTTATGAAATTTTACCTAAACAGGGGTCTTAGTGCAGGATTCTGATTGGAAATCCAATCCCTCCTTCCAGTGTTTGAGATAAAGAAGCTTATTAGAGATGTACCAAGGGCCAAGAACAAGAATATTATCTCGTTCGGCAGGGGAAGAGAACTTAAATACAAAATATCCTTTATCCTGAAGGAAGATCTTCTGCAGGCCAAACTTATCCCATAGCTTATGCACACTCTCTTCAACAAGTTTAAAAGGAAGCTTGGAGTGAACGAAGCTGCCAATTAAACAAGAGTTCCAAAGACTATTCCCTAGTAGAAGAACCTTAGAAGGAGGTTTGATAGTAATGGTGTGAGACCCCAAATTTTATGAATAAAGATTTAAATTTCTCGAAATATTTTTTTTTAATATTATGGTGTGGATTTGATATAATGTTATAGTTGTGGGTAATATTTATAAATTTGGCAAAGTAAGCAAGTTGTTATATAATATTCGATTGGTCGGGGAATATTCTTTTTGTCTGGGAATATCCGTACGATGACACAATCATTGGTGGACCCCACAACGGAAGTATTGTCATAGTTAGAAAACAACAGATTATCATTTTATAAAATAACGGCGGAAGTTTTATCGTTAAAACTGTTGAACTACCCGGTAGTAAAGAAATGCGATGTCTGGCGTGGTTTGCGTAGTAGCACTGCATTATTGATTATTGATGCTTACGTAAGAAGTCACTCGGTTATACTCAATTATTACTACGATAATTGCTTTGCATCATATCTCTCATATTATTGATTCAGTTATTGTCACAGTATCATCTGCATAATATGATATATTATTAAATCAATAATTGAGATGGCAAAGTTATTCATATTATTATTTGCAATATTGACAATGTCTAGAAGTTACATCAGTGGAGGTTTGGTCACCTAATCATGCCATGATAAGGAGAAATCCTTATCGAAAAGCCCCTCTTTCACAGGAGCGACTTGGTTGTTAAATATTATGAATTATAATATTAATGATGAATAAGTTCGTGTTGATTAAAGATGAAATTGGTAGTTCCATTGTGTGGGAATTATTAGTGTTAGTGAAAATCGGCATTTATTTCGATAATAATTGATGTCTGGAGGTTATATTGACTAATCGGATAATTAACCGGATAAATGAGCAATTAATTGCTATTGATTCACATGATTATAACTATTTGTTCACATGTGTGTACTATTGATTCACATTCACTTACTATTAGGGGAGTTGGTGTAAGATTGATAATACTTGCATGACTAAGTTAAAAATGGAGGTATAGATGGAGGTACTGTCTAGAACTATTGATTCACATGATTTACTATTAGGGGAGGTGGTGCAAGTTTGATAATACTTGCAGGACTAAATTAAAAATGAAGGAAAAGAGGAAGGTATTATACTGTAATATTTCGAGCCCCAAAACGTGCAATTATCGAAACTATATTTTCCTATAAATAGAAGTTCATTCCTTCATTATTTTTCACCAATTCACTAAAGCTATAGAGCAATTATTATAGAGAGAGAAGAAGAGAAGTCTGCTACCTCACTATTCCAGTATCCAGTCTTCTTTTGAGGTAAGGGGTATTATTCTTTTGTATTCATGAAGAGAGTTATTTTCTTTCAATACTCATAAGGGTTGTTATTCCATTCTTTATTATTATGTTGGAATAACCTGTCTATGCAAAGTACCGCATACATGGTAAAATTCTTCTGTTATTCTATTCTTTATTATCATGTTGGAATAACCTGTTTGTGCGGTCTATCGCATGCTTGGTGAATTCTGTTGTTATTCCATTCTTTATTATTCTATTGGAATATCCTGTCTATGCGGATTACGCATGACCTGGTTCCATTCTTTATTATTCTGTTGGAATATCCTGTCTGTGCGGATTATGCATGACCTGGTTCCATTCTTTATTATTTTCTGTTGGGAATAACATGTCTGTGCGGTCTATCACATGCATGGTGAATTCTTATGTTATTCCATTCTTTATTATTCTGTTGGAATAACCTATCTATGTGGATTACCGCATGCATGGTGAATGATCCTTCATATTCATTCCTTATTAAATTGTGAAAATGATCTGTCTACGTGGATTACCGCATGGCAGGTAAAAATCCATTTGCAGTTTTGTATATTCTATTATACTTGTATGATATATCATTTCTTTTGTACTCGTCATGGAATATCATTTTCTCTGGTATTTTTTTTACGAGTTATTATTCTCGGGTTACTATTAACCCGGTTACTATTCACTCTAGTATTATTCACTCGGGTATTCGGGACACTTTTCGTGTCGGAGTACTATTCACGAGTTACTATTCATAGGTTACTATTCACCCAAATTACTATTCACCCGAATATTATTCACTCGGGTATTTGTGGTACTTTTCATGTCGGGGTACTATTCATAAGGTACTATTCATAGGGTACTATTGTGGGGTACTATTTCCCCGAAAAATATATTTTTTTTCTGTCAAAATTATTTTTGGTACATGAATATTATTCTTGAATTTTACTCCAAAAGCGATGTCGTGTTGACAATTTGGATATTTTAAACTCTGGATAAATTTAAAGTCTTTAATATTTATCCTTGATTTCGTTTGATTAATGCTTATATCATTGTCATCATCCTCATGCTTATATTATGATGAAAGTCATCTTTGGCTCATGTGCAAAGATGGACTATTGATTATTGGTTTTACAGTTGTATATCTTTGGCTCACGTGCAAAGATGGACTGTTGATTATTGGTTTTACAGTGGAGTACCTTTGGCTTACGTGCAAAGATGGATGGTTGATTATTGGTTTTACAGTTGCATATCTTTGTTTGCATATATTTCTTTTCTGTCCAAATTATTTTTGGTACATGAATATTATTCTTGAATTTTACTCTACAAAGCAGTATCATGTTGACAATTTGGACGTTATTGATTCCTGGATAAATTAAATTAAAAATCTTTAAAATTTATCCTTGAACTTGTTTTATTGAATTATTATGTTATTGTCATCATCATCATACTTATATTGTGATGAAAGTCATCTTTGGCTTACGTGCGTAGATGGACTTGGTATGATTATGACCAGGGATTATTCGGTATAATCATGACCGTAATGTGACGAATGATGTGGTAAAAGTCCCCATTGGCCTGTAGTTCATTGATGGACAGTTGTTGGTATGATTATGACCAGGGATTATTCGGTATAATCATGACCATTGATGATTACATGAATATCCTTGGTCGTAGTGCGAGGATGATTCGATTTTATTTATTAAGTCGGTCTCTCGTGATAAAGTTGATGAAAAACTTTTTAAAACATAGAAGATAGTAGATTTTATGCTCTACTTGACTCTTCTAATGGATTGCTTATTTCCTTCTGATTGTTGATCTAAAACTTGTTTTCTATTATATTCTATCAATTGTTATCTTTGTTGAAGGCTAAGGATAATTTATTACGCATTATCTTAGTCATAATATTTCTTCTTGGGCTAGTTGAGCTCACCCTTTCTTTCATTGTTCTCTTGAAATGAGAAAATGGTCGTTTGGGATGAGTCGGGGAATGGAGTGATGGTCCGGGGATAAATGGCTTTAGTAGTCCTCACTATTCTACGGAATAATGTGATAATAATTATAATGAGGACACCATTGAGTGTGAATATTGTCTAGATGACAATATTCTTATTTAAACTCTCAGCTATGTTTTGTCGTATTTTACACGACTGTTGTATAATTAATTTGTATTTGAATTTATGTACCATGTATCTGGCGACTCAAGATGGGTGATGTATACCTATTTTGGGGGCGTCACAGTTGGAATCAAAGTTAGGGATATGATCCCTGGCTGAGATGTGAGACAAGAACTAGGAGGGGAGAGACGAGGAATTCCTTCGCTGGTATGACCTACCTAAGTTTATTTGGTATTTAATTGGTCAGTCGGAGTATAGGAATAATATGTGATATGTCAATTAACCCTTGTTTTGTGGAAGTGTTTGAAAATGGCATCTAAAACTGTTGAGATAAGCAATGAAGCACATGAGACCGTTGAGTCACTACAGATCAATACCCATGATAATGTGCAACAGGAAGACAATAATCCTCAAGTAAATAACAACACCGATCATATGATGAACGATGGGATAATCAGAGGCTTTATGCAATTCATGCAACATCAGGCGAGAGAGACTCCTGTTCAAAATGCAGGTGGAAACACTGGCAACTCTCAGATGGTCACCGCTAAGCAGTTCAAGGAGCTGGGACCGTCGGAATTTTTGGGAAAGCCAGAACCACTTAAGGCGGAGATGTGGTTAAAGCAAATCACCAAGATATTTGATGTCTTGGGATGCTCCAAGAAGCAAAAGGTTACCTTCGCCACCTTTATGTTGCGTGAAGAGGTAGATTACTGGTGGGAATCTGTAAAACGTACCCAGCCTGACGCACTCAAGATGTCTTGGGAGAAGTTCCAAGAGCTGTTCAACGACAAGTACTTTCCGAAAGTATTAGTCACATGAAGGAGGTGGAGTTTATCAAGTTGGAACAAAACAATATGGCCAGTGTCGCAATATCTGAGGCTAAATTTGCGGAATTATCCCGTTTGCATCCCATTTGGTCGATAATGAAGAAGCGAATGACGCGAATGTTTCTAAGAGGTTTGAAACTTCGATATACGTCGATACCTCATTTCTCACAAACTTTGTTTATATTCGGATGTTGTGAATAGGGCTCGATTATTAGAGCGCGATAATGAGTCAAAGACAACCAAAAGGTAATGACCAAAGAACACAATAATAATCATCATACCGTGTTAGCAACGGCCATCGGAACAATGATAAGCATCGTGGGGGAAATTATCATGCCAAGAATGCTAACCACTTCGGTGGTAATCATGACCAAGATAATAGGAGTGGAAATTTTAAGAAGAGAAGGTTCAACAACGATGGAAAAACAGCAGCACCAACATCCGTTTTCAAGGAAGGAGAACAACCACCAATTGTATGCTTCAAATGCGAAGGGAAGGGACATATCAATCCTGCACGATGCAGTCCAAAGCATGTTACAATTGGGGAAAAGAAGGTCACCTAGCCCGATTTTGTCGTGCACCAAAATCAAGTCCAATTTGGGACGGTGGCACCAAAGCGCGATCTGAACAAAACAAAGTCGGTGGTTTCAAGAAGAGCATTTTTTATAACTTCTCAAAAAGCGAGTAACCCAAACGAAGTTGGCACGGGTTAGTTAATTATAAATTTTTGTGAAGTCTATACCTTATTAGATACCGGTTCTACCCATTCTTTTATCTCTCTTGCTTGCGCTCAACGTTTAATTTTGACCCCAGAGAAGTTAGACTTTAACTTATTGGTTGAAACTTCGTTAGTAGAAACCTTCATTGCCTCCACTGTTTATAAATCTTGTTGATTCAAATCGACACTTTCACGTTACCTGTCGATCTGATCTCTTTGAAAATACTTGCCCTTGATGTGATTTTAGGAATCGATTGGTTAACTACTCATCATGCCAAAATTAATTATTTTCGTAAGGTTGTTAGCTTTCATATTCCTAACCAACCTGTTATGTGAATTCAAGCAACCAAACCACTAAAGTCAATCATTGTCATATCAAGCCATAAGTAAAGAGCCCCGAGCCTTTCGCTGGTGACTTCCAAGTCCTGGAATACACCGAAGCTAGAATATCCGTAGGGGACGTCGTGAATAACGGTTGCAAGTTGATAGGTATCAATGTGACGTACTATCCAAGTCTTGGATGAGAGTCACAGTTTTGAATGATATTTTTATCGTTAATAAATTTTCTGACGTATTCTTGAAGACTTCCTGGCCTACCCCCAGAGCGTGAAATCGAATTTTGTATTGACCCCGGTACAAAACCCATTTCTAAAACCCTCAAATATTTCTTCAACCAAAACGAATGTATAATGCGCCAAAGACGTTGGCTCGAGCTGTTGAAGATTACGACTATACCATTCAATATCATCGTGGAAGAGCGAACGTGGTAACTGACGTGTTAAGTAGAAGATCGTATGCGTTTACGAGTACGATGTTGTTAACATAAAAACCCATTTCGTATAACTTACAAATGATGAAGATAGAGTTAAAGACTTTAAGGACCCACGTGGTGATATCAAATATACAAGTAAAATCGACTTTAATCGATAAAGTTAAAGTCGTGCAAGCTACACACCTGGAGCTGATGAATATGAAGAAGAAGGTTCAAGAAGGCGTTATTCTAGAAGTAAGAGTCGATGAATAGAGGAAATCTCAACCCTCGATTTAATTGGCCCATTTGAAATCCTCGATCGAGTAGGAACTGTGGCCTATAGACTCGCCTTATCGCTAAATATGTCGCGTGTTCATAACATTTTTCACGTATCGATGTTACGTAAATATGTGGACGACCCGAACCACATTATTAAATTAGAACTAGACGAGATAGCAGAAGATTTAACGTGTGAGGAGATACGTGTTAAAATCTTGGATAAGAAGGATCCTATTCGACACTCAACGGTTATACCTCAAGAGTTAGAATCTGAAATGAAGTCAAGGTATCCTCATCTCTTCGGCATACCAGGTACGTACGTAAATTTCGAGGGTGAAATTTCATAAGGAGGGGAGATTGTGAGACCCAAAATTTTATGAATAAAGATTTAAATTTCTCGAAATATTTTTTTGAATATTATGGTGTAGATTTGATATAATGTTATAGTTGTGGGTAATATTTATAAATTTTGCAAAGTAAGCAAGTTGTTGTATTAATATTCGATTGGTCGGGGAATATTCTTTTTGTCGGGGAATATCCGTACGACGGCACAATCATTGGTGGACCCCACAACAGAAGTATTGTCTTAGTTAGAAAACGACAGAATTATCATTTTATAAAATAATGGCAGAAGTTTTACCGTTAAAACTGTTAAACTACCCGGTAGTAAAAGTACAGTAATACGTGTGGTTGCATAGTAGCACACGGTATTGATTATTAATGTTTACGTAAGAAGTCACTCAATTATACTCAATTATTACTACAGTGATTGCTGCATCATATCTCTCATATTATTGATTCAGTTATTGTCACAGTATCATCTGCATAATAAGATATATTATTAAATCAATAATTGAGACGAAAAAGTTATTCATATTATTATTTGCAATATTGACAATGTCTAAAAGTTCTGTCAAGGAGAGGTTTGGCCACCTAATTACGCGCCAATAAGGAGAAATCCTTATCGGAAAACCCCATCTTTCCTGGGAACGACCTGGTTGTTAAATATTGTGAACTAGCGATAACCCATGCCTGAAGGCACGACGCAACGAAAAATTAAATTAAAATTTGAAAAATATTACATTATCTAAAGACACATACCACCATAACAATTAATACATACTCAATCATCAATACATATCCAACCACCAAAACATCGAGCTAGTCGATACTAATTTTAAGAAATTTCGGCAAAATTTCCTTTAAAAATAGATATCCAAAAAATTCTAAACCTGTCTACAAAAATTACAATCATCAATACATATCCAAACCACCAAAAAAACCATCATTCCATACCCAAAAATCATCATAACCATGTATAATTAGTTAACTTTATAAAAGATCCGCCTTTAAATATTAAGGTAGCAAACGAAGAAATAATTCATGTTGAAGATGTTCATAGGAGTTGTTGCGTAGATATACGGGGTTGTAAATTATCGGTAGATTTGTTACCGATAAAGTTAGGAGAATTCGATGTAATTCTCGGAATGGATTGGTTAGTAAACAATGGGGCAATTATAGATTATCAAAAGAAATGTGTGAACATTAAGACTTTAAAACAACCTCAAGTAGTATTTTATGGGAATAGATCGTCGGGACGTTCGTGTTGTCTAACCATGACACAAACTAAGAAAATATTGAGGAAGGGATGCGTAGGCTATCTGTGTCATGTTGTTGATACCCAAAGAGTGGTAGCAACCATGGAACAAATACCTATAGTGAGAGAATTCACCAATGTATTTCTGAGTGAATTATCGGGTCTTCCGCCGGATAGGGAGACCAAGTTTGTGATAGACTGTAATACCCGAGAAAAAAAAATATTAAATAATAAAAAAAATATTTTTTTTTAAAACATATTAATTGGACTTTGTCATTTTTTTTGGGTCAAACTAGTTATTTAATTTATGTGGGCTAATAAACATTAATAACTGATGGATAAATTAAATTTATAAAATTGGGCCTTAAAACTAATTGGGTTTAATTTATATTTGGATAATATTAAAATCCTATTAAAATTGATAAATTAATAATATAAATAAATACATTAATGAGTAACAAAAAGTTGAACCCTAAATATTATACGCTATTTTATTCTTCTAGTAAAAAGGAAAACACAAAACAACGGCTGCAAAGAGCTATTGAGTACTCGGAAGATTTTTGTAGGAGGAAGAGGGAGTGATTTCTTTCAAGGTATTTATACTTGTATCATGATATTATAATTCGCTAATAATTAATTCAGTGAAGTGGCGCAAGTTTGACCGAATCTGTAACAATATTGTGCACCATATTTTACTTGGATTTCTATTATAGGCATTCTGTAATATCTTTTTGCGGTACTTGTACATGGTAGATATCATATTATTATATATATATATATACCGATTACCGAACCTGCTGCTTAAAAAAAAAATCGTTGTCATGATGTGATCAAAAGCTGCTGTCAAATAAAAAGAATTATAAATATATTATGTTATAGGTGTTGTGCATGTTGGATTGCTGAAGGAGTAGATTCATTATATTATATATATATATATTATATTTTAATAATCTTTTAGCATATATATTTAAATTATCATTTGGCCATGAAATTTGTATATGAAATTAGTAAATCAATTAAAGTTATGTATATTAATTTGTATTAATTAATTTTTTTGACATAGTTATAAAAGTTTTAACAATAAATTTAATAGTATTATGTTATTAATGATTAGATTGTAATAAAATTTTATTAATTATTTAGATTGAGCGAGAGTCTAACGAGTCAAATTTAGAGTATAAATTTGGGTATTGCATTATCGATTCCGTGCACGGATTAAAATTACTCTTTCAAATGAGACTCTTTTGTTTTTAATTTATTCATTTCGTTATGCGTTTTGAAAATTAGTATTGCCTCTCATGATTATTTCTTGTCAAGTTCACTGTGATATTTTCGTTTGGCGTTCATAGTTGGAACTCATATTTGTACTCTTCGTAGACTAGCACACATGTACAAATTTATTTTGATATTTGTAGTAATGTGCATGTTAATATTTTGGAGACTTTGTGTTGATATCTCGTTTCGATTTAACATGTACATGTTAGAACCCCTTTGTTGTGTCGCATGTGTTGTGACATTATATTTTGTTAGAATCTTTGTAGGGTATACCGAGCTATAACCACACGTGGGGTACCACAGCATATCCTCTTAACACCGAGGCATGACACCTTCCGTGGCGGTGTGATCAGTCCACGGCGTCTCCATTTTGTGCTCCGGTGGGAGTTGGCCATTTGGTGTTTTGTTGTGGGAGGCGTATAGGTCGACCCTTGTTTTCTGTTCTGTTCTGTTCTGCGGATTGGTGATGTTAGTGCCAAACACGCCTTCCGATTCGCATGCATCTGGATCCGGCCGGTCCGATGTATGTTATGACTGTGTGGCATTATTTTGATTTGCCTGTGTGGCATTATTTGACTTGCCTGTGTGGCATGGTATATTTCTATTTTGTTCTGAGCTCAGTATGAAATAACACCCAGCCATTTGATTCAGCCTATTATTTCGTTGTGTTAGTTTTGTTCTTTTCATTTCAGTTCGTTTTGTTTTCTTTCATTTAATTGAGTTAGTTATTTCGGTTCGTTATTTGTATTCTATATCCGTACTGGGCATTTGGCTCATCTTTGTGTTTTTCTTCCCAAGCAGTGTCGGGGGACCAAGGGCAAGTGTGATGAGAGCTCCATTCATTCCAATGATTTAAAAATATTACATTTAGAGACTTGATGTGTCGGTTTACTTGGAATTGTAATAATTATTTTAGATAGTGGTTTGAAGCAGTTTGAGAGTTATTATGGTTGACTTGTGGTATTTATCAGTTATTAAGACTATTCTTTTGTGGCTTTGAGCCTTGCTATTAAATTAATCAGTTTTGTTATGTTTTGAGTAACCTCTCTTTCTATTTTGGAAAGGGGGTGTTACAGAGTTGGTATCAAAGCTTAGGTTCTTTCTTGTAGAAAACCTATTTAGGTTTGACCTGTGAGTTATGGGTAGACTTCTGGGTTAAGTTTTTGTTCTGTTTGATTTTCTATTCAGCTATCATATCAGCTATATTCGAATTTGTCTCTAATCTGCTTTGTCTATGTTCGTGATCTCTTTCTTAGATGGCTCGTAGATCCGCTAGAGTTGCTGGGAGGCGAGGTAACAATAGGGGAAGAGGTGAAGGTCATTGAATGAGCAACCTAATGATCAGTTTAATGCTCAATTGGCTACCTTGGTTAATCAGGCGGTGAACTAGGCTTTACCTTAGATGGTTGCACAGGTTGTACATGCAATGCAAAGAAATTACCACCGAAATTCGAGCAGGGAGAATCAGAAATAATGGTCCACAGGCAAATGAAGTGGAAGGGAATGCGAATGGTAATGATCAGCAGGGGGTTGCGATGTATGTATGGTTGGAGAGGTTCCAGAAGCAGAAACCACAGTCATTTTGTTCAGCTCCAACTCCAATTGATGCAGAGAATTGGATTGCTCACCTAGAGAAGATATTTGATGTGTTGGGGTGCTCAGATAATCAGAGAGTATTACTTGCTGTCTATAAGCTAGAAGGGGATGTACATAGGTGGTGGAAAGCGATGAAAACAACAAAGGGTGATGGGTATGTTGAAACACTTAGCTGGGCAGAGTTTTGTGAGGTCTTTTATCAGCAGTATTTTCCTGCTGCTGATAAAGAGGCCTATGCTAGAGAGTATCTGTCGATTCGGTAGAAAGATGATGAGTCCATCACGGACTTCATGACGAGGTTTACTAGGTTGGCAGGCTTTGCGGGAACCTCAGCAGGGACTGCAGCAGAACAGTCAGAGAAGTTTAAGTGGAGGATCCATTACAGGTGTTGGCAACATCTCATTAACAACAAGTTTGCAGACGTGTCAGTAGTGGCCAATGCAGCCAAAAATATTGAGATGGAGCAATAGGATTTTCGGTCTTCTAAACTGGAGGGGAGCCGAAAGAGGGACAGAGATGACCAGCAGGGTCAAACTTCGGGTCAACATGGGAAGAATCGGGGTGGTCAGTGGAACAGGAACCGTGGTGGCCAGCAGGGGCAGTGGCGTGGCCAGAATCAAAATAGGGGTTATCAGCAGGTGCCTCAGCAAGGGCAGAATCATCAGGTTCAACTACCTTGGTATGGACAGAATCGTCAGCAGGGGCATAATCGTCAGCAGGGGCAAAATCAGGGTCGTTATCCATGACCAACTAGTGGGGGTAACCCGAATCTTATTCCGATAGCTCCTTGTGTTACTTGTGGGGCTAATCATCCGGGGAGGCGGTTCCACAGACTTACAGGTGCATGCTTCTTATGTGGACAGATGGGTCATATTGCTAGGGATTGTACCGGTCCACGCGAAAATGGTGGAGGTAGTGATAATGATGGCAATGGAGGTCAGCGTTAGGGTGGTCGAGTTTTTGCTTTGACGTATAACCAGGCAGCAGGTGCTCCAGGTACTATTTCTGGTACTCTTTTAGTTGGCAATCGTGAACCGTCTATTTTGTTTGATACGGGTTCTACTCATTCTGTTGTGGCTTTCGATCTTTTTAAGACTTTTGGGTGTGCCATCTCAGTCTTTAGATTCTGTTATGTCTATTGCTACCCCGATGGGGACTTTTGTTGTTATTTCTGATTTGTATCGAGGGTGTCCGATCAGTTTTGGGGATAAGATCCGTAGTGTTAATCTTTTTCCGATGAGTATGCACGATTTTGATGTCATTCTTGGGATGGACTGGTTAGATAAGCATCAGGCCACTATCGATTGTCAGGCGAAGAAGGTTATATTTAGAGATGTGAAGTCTCCAGAGTTCATGTTTCAGGGCTCACAGCCGAGTAGGGTGGTGAAATTAATTTCTGCTTTGAAGGCTGGAAAGTTGGTGGCAAAGGGTTATGAGGGATATTTGGCATTTGTGAAGGATACCTCTAAGGGTGAGTCTCGTATTGAAGATGTTCCTATTGTTCATGACTTTCCCGATGTATTTCCTGAGGAGTTGTCAGGGTTGCCACCGCAGTGGGAAGTGGAATTTGCTATTGAGCTTGTTCTTGGTGCGGAGCCTATCTCTAAGGCGCCGTATCGGATGGCACCGTTGGAGTTGCAAGAGTTGAAGGAACAGTTGTAGGAACTGTTGGATCGTGGTGTGATTCGATCGAGTGTTTTGTCGTGGGGTGCTCCAGTCTTGTTTGTGAAGAAGAAGGATGGGTCTCTGAGGCTATGTATAGACTACAGAGAGTTGAACAAGATCACCATCAGGAATCGGTATCCATTGCCGAGGATTGATGACTTGTTTGACCAACTTCAGGGGGCGAAGTATTTTTCAAAGATAGACTTGAGGTTGGGCTATCATCAGTTGAGGGTGAGGGATGAGGATATCCCTAAGACGGCTTTTCGTACTCGATATAGGCATTACGAGTTTCTGGTGATGCCATTCGGTGTGACTAACGCTCCAGCGGTGTTTATGGATTTGATGAATCGGGTGTTCAGAGAGTACTTAGACTAATTTGTCATTGTCTTTATTGATGATATTTTGGTGTACTCTAAGTCTAAGGAAGAGCATGAGGAGCATCTTCGCACAATGTTGGGGATTTTGCAGAAAGAGAAATTGTATGCTAAATTCTCTAAATGCGAGTTTTGGTTGGAGCAGGTCACATTTTTGGGACATGTTGTTTCTGCTGAAGGCATTAAAGTGGATCCTGCGAAGGTTGAGGCTATCACTAAATGGCCGAGACCTACTACGGTGACAGAGATTAGGAGTTTCTTGGGTTTGGCAAGGTATTATAGGCGGTTTGTGGAAGGGTTTTCCTTGCTTGCCTTACCATTGACTTAGTTGATGAGAAAGGGCACGAAGTTTGTGTGGAATGAGGAGCGTGAGAAGAGTTTTGAGGAGTTGAAGAAACGCTTGTGGACACTCTCTATACTTGCATTCTTTGTTTGGGATGAGGAGGTTACCAAATTTATAGTGATGCTTCTAAGAAGGGCTTAGGGTGTGTTTTGATGCAACACGGTAAGGTGATTGCTTAGGCTTCTAGGCAGCTTAAACCTTACGAGGTGAATTACCCCACACATGATTTGGAGTTAGCATCAGTGATATTTGCCTTAAAGATTTGGAGGCATTATTTGTATGGAGAGACTTATGATATCTTCACCGATCACAAAAGTCTTAAATACATTTTCACTCAGAAGGAGCTCAATATGAGACAAAGGTGTTGGTTGGAGTTTCTAAAAGATTATGATACTAGAATTCAGTATCACCCGGGGAAGGCAAATGTGGTTGCAGATGCTCTTAGCCGAAAGAGTTCAGGGAGTGTAGCAGCCCTTATTACACAACCTCAGCTTATTTCGGATATGGAGAGGATCGAGTTGAAGTTGTATGTACGAGGTTCAGATGGGCATTTGGCAGGTATGAGATTGGAGCCCTCTCTTATATCGCGGGTCAAAGAAGCCCAAAAGGAAGATGGGGAGTTGTGGAGTATGATGCAGAATTTAGAGGAGGGCAAGCAGTCCGAGTTTCGTATTGATGACCATGGTGTGATTTGGTTGGGTGAGCGATTGTGTGTACCGTCAGATCCAATCATTCGAGAGGTTGTGCTGGCTGAGGCTTATAGTTCGCCATTTTCAATTCATCCAGGTTCTACGAAGATGTATATGGATCTGAAGAAGAATTTTTGGTGGAATGGGATGAAACGAGACGTGGTTGAATATGTTGGGAAGTGCCTCACTTGTCAACAAGTGAAGATAGAACATCAACGAGCTAGTGGTTTCTTTGCAGCAGCTTAGACATTCCGGTGTGGAAGTGGGAGGATATCACGATGGATTTTGTGGACCGGTTTGTCAAGACTTTCGGGAAGAATGATGCCGTTTGGGTAGTGGTGGATCGGTTGACTAAATCGGCACACTTTTTGGCTATCCATGAGGGTTACTCAGTGGATAGGTTGGCACATATCTTTCAGCAGGAGATTGTTAGACTTCATGGTACTCCGGTGTCTATTGTTTCATATCGGGATCCGCGGTTCACTTCACGGTTTTGGAAAGGGTTTCAACGAGCTTGGGGTACTCGGCTCAACTTTAGTACTTCTTTTCATCCGCAAACTGATGGACAATCTGAACGGACCATTCAGACATTAGAGGACATGTTGAGGTCTTGTGCACTTGAGTGGTCAGGTAATTGGGATGATTACTTGAGCCTAGTTGAGTTTGCTTACAACAACAGCTGGCATGCAAGTATTTGAATGGTATAGTTTGAGGCATTGTATGGTAGGAAATGTCGGACACCAACTTGTTGGGATGAGGTTGGCGAAAGGGCCATAGAAGGGTCTGAGTTAGTTCAAATCACTACGGAAAAGGTAGCAGTGGCTAAGGAGAAACTGAAGTCGACTCGATCATAACAGAAATGTTATGCTGATAAGCATAGGAGGACTTTAGAGTTTGAACCTGGTGAGCATGTATTTCTAAAAGTTTCTCCTTGGAAGGGCATTCGACGATTTGGGTTGAAAGGGAAACTTAGTCCGCGTTATATTGGCCCATTCGAGATTTTGGAGAGGGTTGGTGAAGTTGCATATCGGTTGGCTTTGCCTCCACAACTAGCTCATGTCCACAATGTGTTCCATGTTTCGGTGTTGAGAAGTTACAATTATCATCCGTTGCATGTGGTGCAATATCCGTTCGATATGATTCGGGAGGATCTTACTTGTGAGGAACAAGCCGAGGCGATTTTGGATCGTCAAGAGCGGATTATGAGAAGGAAGACAATTCCGTTTGTTAAAGTTTTGTGGAGAAATCATTCGGAGCGGGAAGCCACTTGGGAGAAGGAGGAGTCTATTCGAGCGGAGTATCTGCATCTCTTTGAAAATTAGGTGCGTTCCATTCTTTTGATTCCGGGGAGGGAATCCTTTTTAAGGGGTAGGTGATGTAATACCCGAGAAAAAAAAATATTAACTAATAAAAAAATTATTTTGTTTTAAAACATATTAATTGGACTTTATCATTTTTTTTTGGGTCAAACTAGTTATTTAATTTATGTGGGCTAATAAACATTAATAACTGATGGATAAATTAAATTTATAAAATTGGGCCTTAAAACTAATTGGGTTTAATTTATATTTAGATAATATTAAAATCCTATTAAAATTGATAAATTAATAATATAAATAAATACATTAATGAGTAACAAAAACTTGAACCCTAAATATTATACGCTATTTTATTCTTCTAGTAAAAAGGAAAACACAAAACAACAATTTCGCAAAGAGCTATTGAATACTCTAAGATTTTTTGCGGGAGGAAGAGGAGTGATTTCTTTCAAGGTATTTATACTTGTATCATGAGATTATAATTCGCTAATAATTAATTCAATTGAAGTGGCGCAAGTTTGACCGAATCTGTAACAATATTGTGCACCATATTTTACTTGGATTTCTATTATAGGCATTCTGTAATATCTTTTTGCAGTACTTGTACATGGTAGATATCATATTATTATATATATATATACCGATTACCGAACCTGCTGCTTAAAAAAAATCGTTGTCATGATGTGATCAAAAGTCAACATCAAATAAAAAAGAATTATAAATATATTATGTTATAGGTGTTGTGCATGTTGGATTCTTTGAAGGAGTAGATTCATTATATTTTATATATATATTATATTTTAATAATCTTTTAGCATATATATTTAAATTATCATTTGGCCATGAAATTTGTATATGAAATTAGTAAATCAATTAAAGTTATGTATATTAATTTGTATTAATTAATTTTGCCGACATAGTTATAAAAAAGTTTTAACAATAAATTTAATAGTATTATGTTATTAATGATTAGATTGTAATAAAATTTTATTAATTATTTAGATTGAGCGGAGAGAATCTAACGAGTCAAATTTAGAGTATAAATTTGGGTATTGCATTATCGATTCGAGTGTACGGATTCTCACTCTTTTTGCATGAGACTCTTTTGTTTTTAATTTATTCGTTTAGTTATGCGTTTTGAAAATTAGTATTGCCTCTCATGATTATTTCTTGTCAAGTTCATTTGTGATATTTTCGTTTGGCATTCATAGTTGGAACTCATATTTGTACTCTGTGACTAGCACACATGTCTAAATTTATTTTGATATTTGTAGTAATGTGCATGTTAATATTTTTGGAGACTTTGTGTTGATATCTCGTTTCGATTTAACATGTACATGTTAGAACCCCTTTGTTTGTGTCGCATGTGTTTGTGACATTATATTTTGTTAGAATACCATAGGGTATACGAGCTATAACCACCGTGGGGGTACCACAAGCATGTCCTCTTGGCACCGAGGCATGACACCTTCCGTGGCGGTGTGATCGATCCACAGCGTCTCCGTTTGTGCTCCGGTGGGAGTTGGCTATTTGGTGTTTTGTTGTGGGAGGCGTATGGGTGAATTCCTAGTTTTCTGCTACGCATTACATTACGCGGATTGGTGATGTTAGTACCAAACACGCCTTAGATTCGCATGCATCTGGATCCCACGGCCCGATGTATGTTATGCACAATGTGGCATTATTTTGATTTGCCTGTGTGGCATTATTTGACTTGCCTGTGTGGCATGGTATATTTCTGTTTTGTTCTGAGCTCGGTATGAAATAACACCCAGCCATTTGATTCAGCCTATTATTTCGTTGTGTTAGTTTTGTTCGTTTCGTTTCAGTTTGTTTCGTTTTATTTCATTTAATTGAGTTAGTTATTTCGGTTCGTTATTTGTATTCTATATCCGTACTGGGCATTTGGCTCATACTGTGTTTTTCTTCTGGCAGGTAATCAGGGGGACCAAGGGCAAGTGTGATGAGAGCTCCATTCATTCCAATGATTTAAAAATATTCGGTTTAGACTTGATGTGTCAGTTTACTTGGAATTGTAATAATTATTTTAGATTGTGGTTTGAGACAGTTTGAGAGTTATTATGGTTGACTTGTGGTATTTATCAGTTATTATGACTATTCTTTTGTGGCTTTGAGCCTTGCTATTAAATTCATCAGTTTTGTTATGTTTTGACTAACCTCTCTTTCTATTTTGGAAAGGGGGTGTTACATAGACATTGTGCGGGGGAGCAACACCGCTTCGAGGCACCTTGCGTATCGTATGGGCGCCAAAGTGGAGATGAAGGAGTTGATGGTGCGATTACAAAAACCTGTTGGACCTAAGTACATTCAAGGAGTGTGTGTAGTAGTGGGAGCAAATCTTTATTTGTCAAGAAGAAGGACGGATCGTTAAGACGTATATCGACTATCGAGAGTTGAACAAGTTAACAATAAAGAATAAATACCCATTGCCGGGATCGATGGTCTCTTTGATCGATTGAAAGGGCTAAGTATTTTTCTAAAATAGATTTAAGAACGGGGTATCACCAGTTGAAGGTTAGGAAGGAGGATGTACCAAAGACAGCATTCAGGACTCGTTATGGTTATTACGAGTTTCTGGTGATGTCGTTTTGGTTGACAAATGCACCAGCTGCTTTTATGGATATGATGAACAGAGTGTTCAAACAATATTTGGACAAGTTCATCGTAGTGTTTATAGATGATATTCTAGTCTATTCTATGACGCCAGAAGATCATGCTGAACACCTTAGATTAGTGTTGGAGACACTAAGAAAGGAGAAGTTGTATGCAAAATTCACTAAGTGTGAATTTTGGTTGGAGAAGGTATAATTTTTAGGTCATGTCATTGACCATGAGGGGATTTTAGTAGATCCAGCGAAGGTGGAAGCCGTGATGAATTGGGAGCAACCGAAAACGCCGATTGAGGTGCGGAGTTTCCTAGGGTTAGCGGATTACTATCGGAGATTCATCCAGGATTTTTCGAAGATAGCTACTCCGTTGACTAACTTGACGAGGAAGACGGTAAAATACGCTTAGACTGATAAATGTGAGGACAGTTTTCAAGAACTGAAGAAGAGGTTGAGTGAAGCGCCTGTTTTGTCACTGCCCGATGACACAGGAAATTTTGTAGTTTATATTGATGCTTCGCATAGACTGTGACGCCCCCAAAATTAGGTATACGTCACCCATCTTGGGTCGCCACTTACATGGTACATAAATTCAAATACTACTTACTAATATAACTGTCGTGTACAATACGACATAAACTGTGAGTTTGAATAAAAATATTGTCTACTAGATATTATACAAACTCAAAAGGAGTCCTCATTACAACTATATCACACTATTTCATAGAATAGTGAGGACTACTAATGCTATCCTCTGGACCATTACTCCGTTCCCCGACTCGTCCCAGCTATGTTCTCATTTCCTGAAGAGAACAGTGAAAGAAAGGGTGAGCTCAACTAGCCCAGTAAGAAATATTATGACTAAGATAATGCAGAATAAATTATCAATAGTCTTCAACAATGTTAAACTGATAAAATACAATAGACAACCAGTTTAATCATAATGAATATGCAATCCATTAAAAGAGTCAAGTAGAGAATAAAATCTACTATCTTTTAGGTTTAAAAGGTTTTAAATCAATTTTATCACGAGACTCACTTTTAATAAATAAACCACCACATCTAATCATCCTCGTACCACGGTCCAAGGATTTTCATCAAATTATTAATGGTCATGACTATACCGAATCACCCCAGTCATAATCATACCAAAAACTATCCATCAACGCATTACAGAGCCCACTAAGGACTTTTGTCACATCATTTATAGCGAGTCATGATTATACCAAATGATCCTCGGTCATAATCATACCAAGTTCATCTATGCACGTAAGACATAGATAACTTTCAACATAATATAACATGAGGATGATGACAATGACATAATAATTCAATAAAACAAGTTCAAGAATTAATTTATCCAAGAACCAATAACGTCCAAGTTGTCAACATGAAACTTCTTTGTAGAGTAAAATTCAAGAATGCTCGTAAGAATATTTCCATGAAAAGATACTGGATGAAACGCAAATATCAAGGATATTCTACTAATTTCATGGAGTATAGAAGTCAAAGTTTTAACCAACCGGGTATAATAAAGAATGGAATAACAAAATAAATCACCATGCATGCGGTACTTACAGATGTACAAAGTTATTCAAATGAATAATAATAACGGAACCAAAGTCGTGAAATTCACAATTCACCGACAGGATGATCCAACCGTAATAATAAATGCTTTGAATAATAAACAATGGAACCAATTAAATTGGTAAAAAACACATGACGAGGATATTCCAATGTAATAATAAATGCGGAATAATAAACAATGGAACCGGTCCTGTAAAACACACGATGTGATATTCCAACAGAATAATAAAGAATTGAATAACAGAAGAAAATCACCAAGTATAGGGGATTCCGCGTATACAGGTTATTCCAACAGAATAAATAAGAATGGAATAATATAAAGATTTCACCAAGTATAGGGTATCTGCATATCAAAGTTATGTATAGGGTATGCCACTTTTACGGAGTTATTCAACGTAATAATAATGAATGGAATAACAGAAGTTCTCTTCATGAATAAGAAAGAATAACATCCCTTACGGGTACAACAAATAATACCCCTTACCGTAAAAGACACTGGATATCAAAGTAGTGAAGTACCAGAATACCATTCTTCTTTCTCTCTATAGATTTTCTCTCTATAGCTTCTCTCTATAATTTCCCTCTCTAGAGTTTCAGTGAATTCGTAAGAAAATAATGAAGGAATGAGCTTCTATTTATAGGAAAATAGAATGCATAGTAATTAATCCATGAACGGTCCAGATTGATTTACTTTAATCTGACGGTCCATATTTAAAGCAAAATCTTTTAAATAAAATATCATATATTCTATTTATATAAAATATTTTACTATGCAAACATTATGCAACCCTATGCAAAACACTATGCAACACTATGCATAATAAAATATAATATATTCTATTTATAGAATAACTTTAATAAAGTATTCATTTTATATAAAAGATGTTTCGCTTTTATTACGTTAATAATACGAACAAAAACGTCATTATCGCTATAATAATTCATATTATTAATCGACAATAATGGAATCAAACCGAGTGACTTCTCACATAAGCATCAATAATCAATACCGGTGTGCTACTATGCAACCACACGTATTCATCGTACTTTTACTACCGAGTAGTTCAACAAGATCAACGGTAAAACTTCCGCCGTTATTTCAATAAAATATTTTTTCGTTTTCTCAATCCGAAATAATAATTACATTTGTAGGGTCCACCAATGATTGAGTCGTTATGCGAATATTCCTGCTAAATCGAATATTCCCACCAATCGAATATAATATAACCACTTGCATACTTTGCAAAATTTATAAACACAACCCACAACTATAATATTATCTCAAATTCACACCATAATATTAAAAATTATTTCGACAAAATTTAAATCTTTATTGATAAAATTTGGGGTCTCACAATCTCCTTCCTTATGGAATTTCGCCCCCTCGAAATTAGGGTACTTACACAGTATGATAAGAGGTGAGGATACCTTGAATACCTTTATCGTTAAAAATATTAAATTCATCTTCGCAATCCGCCAAAGATATTCATTAACAATTCATCTTTGCACTCTGAAGCAAAAGATATACAACGTAAAACCAATAATCTTTGAGACGCAGCTTTAATATAGTATCACAACCACGAATTATCCATGCACTATCGGCCAAGGATATTCGTGTTTACTGATCATGATTATACCAATAATCCGTGGACATAATCATACCAAGTCTATCAATGCACTACTGACCAAAGATGACTTTTACCACATCCATGAATTAATATTTCATTCTTTGAGACTCACCAATAATTAATCCATATCATCGAATCATCCCCGCACTACGTGCCAAGGATATTCATTAGTATCACGACCACGAATTATCCATGCACTACTACCAAAGATAATCGTGTATTCATTAGTATCACGACCACAAATTATTCATGCACTACTGCCAAAGATAATCGTATATTCATTAGTATCACGACCACAAATTATCCATGCACTACTACCAAAGATAATCGTGTATTCATTAGTATCACGACACCACAAATTATCCATGCACTACTACCAAAGATAATCGTGTATTCATTAGTATCACGACCACAAATTATCCATGCACTACTGACGAAAGATAATCGTGTATTCATTAGTGTCGTGTCCATGCACTACTACCAAAGATAATCGTGTATTCATTAGTATCACGACCACAAATTATCCATGCACTACGACCAAAGATAATCGTGTTTTCAATTACTAAGTTATGATTATACCGAACAATCCTCGGTCATAATCATACCAAGTCCATCTATGCACTAAAACCACGAGATGACTTTCAACATAATATAAACATGAGGATAATGATATAAAGAATCAATCAAATGAGATAAAGGATAAATATTAAACATTTATAATATAATTTATCCAGATTCAAGAATATCCCCATGTTATCAATCACTTAATAATCTCATAATCTAATATCATTAATATTATAACAATATTTTAATCACTTCTTAAATTTATAAACAATTTATTTTAATTGTTTACGTTTTACCATATAATGCATTTAATCATTCAAAATGTCATACTCATAAGATATCATCACCAATGATCAAATCCCTCATCAAAAAATATGCATATACTCTATATAGGATTCTCTAGCCATAAAATCCTATTTTCAACTTTGTTACTTCACATAACATATTTAACTCATATGTTCGTAACTAAACTATTTTTATGAAAAATATCAAATTAGTCCCAAAAATATTTCTTTTCTGGGATTTAGCATAATATAGTCCCATAATGAAAATATATTTTTCTCGAAATTTTTAAAATTCATTTACTATTTTTCAAAAATCAATTTCTAATTAATTCCTTAAGAAATTTGCTACCTCAAGTTTAACTCCAGAAATTCCCCAATCTTGGCAGGACCTTACACATGTTAATGTGAGCCTCCAGTTTAAATTTCATGGTCATCGGAGTTATAGAACTCCGGTTATAGCGTTTTAATCGGAAAAACCTAAATATTGAAATAGTCATAACTTGCTCATTTTAAGTCAGAATGAGCTCATTTTTGGACAGGAGGTACTTTATACCATATACCTTCATGTCCCAAAAGGCCAGAATTTTTCTCATAATTTAAGTGGCCGAAACAGCCCCTCTAAAATCATTGCAGCAGCTTTTTCGGTTTTTGCAGCTTTGCACTCCTTTGCTAAAATCAGTCCACACAAAAATCTACAACACCTTTTCCAGTAATTCCACTTAGATTAGTTAGGTAACTCATAGATCTAACTCTAGGACTTGACCACACTCAAAAATTCAAAATATAATAGGAGATATGGTCAATTGAATTTCATGTTACGTTTTCACCAAAATCGATTTTCAACTCTTTGTGATTTCTAAGAAACTTTCATGTTTTCACATAATAACCAACATAACTCATCATAACACTTACTAATACTCACGATACCCATGTTTTCATTATTCCAATGCTTTTATTATGACTTTCATCATAAACCACGTAAAGCTGCTCATTTTAGTTGAAGAAATATTTGAGGGTTTAAAAAATGGGTTTTATCTTTGGGTCAATACAAAATTCGATTTCACGCTCTAAGTAGGCTAAGAAGTCTTCAAGAATACGCCAGGAAATTTATTAATAATAGAAATATCATTCAAAACCTGTGACTCTCATCCAAGACTTGGATAGTACGTCACATTGATACCAACTGTGACTTCTATCCCTTAACCTAGATAGCACCTCACAATGATACCTATAAACTTGCCATCTTCATTCACGATGTCGCCTACAGAAAGTCTGGCTTCGGTGCATTCCACACAAGGAAGTCAACAATGAAAGGATCGGGGCTCTTTACTTATGGCTTGATATAATAGTGATTAACTTTAGGGTTTGGTTACTTTGAATTCGTATAACAGGGTTGTTATGAATATAAAAGCTAACAACCTTACGAAAACCATGATGAGTAGTTAACCAATTGATTCTTAAAATCACATCAAAGGCAAGTATTTTCAAAAAGATAAGATCGACAGGTAACATGAAAGTGTTTATTTGAATCAAACAAGATTTAAAAATAGTAGCGGTAATGAAGGCTCCTACTAACGAAGTTTCAACCAATAAGTCAAAGTCTAACTTCTCCGGAGTCAAATTTAAACGTTGAATGAAAGCAAGAGAGATAAAATAATGGGTGGAACCGGTATCTTATAAGGTATAGACTTCACAATTTATAATTAACTAACCCGTGCTAACTTCGTTCGGTTTACTCGCTTTTTGAGAAGTCATGAAAAATGCACTTCCTAAAACCAACGACTTTGTTTTGTCCATATCCACCTTTGGTGCCACCGTCCCAGCTAGACTTGACTTTGGTGCACAACAAAATTGAGCTAAATGACCTTCTCTTCTTGCAATTTCCACTTCTATTATCTTTGCCATGATTACCAATCAAGTGGTTACCATTATTAACATGATAATTTCCCCGATGGTTATCATTATTCGATAGCCGTTGCCACCATATGATTATTATTGTGTTGTTGGTCGTTACCTTTTGTTTGAAATTTGAATCAACACTCTATTGTGCTTCATTGCTTATCTCAAAGCATTTTCGGATGTCATTCTCAAACACCGTCACAAAACAAGGGTTAATTAACATATCACATATTATCCCTATACTCGACCGACCAATTAAATACCAAATAAATTTAGGTAGGTCATACTAGCGAAGGAATTCCCCGCCTCTCCCTCCTAGTTCTTATCTCACATCTCATTAGGTATCATATCCCTAAGCTTTGATACCAAATCTGTGACGCCCCAAAATTAGGTATATCGCCACCCATCTTGGGTCGCCACTTACATGGTACATAAATTCAAATACTACTTACTAATATAATCTGCTATGTATAATACGACATAAACCGTGAGTTTGAATAAAAATATTGTCTACTAGATATTATACAAACTCAAAAGGAGTCCTCATTACAACTATTATCACACTATTTCACGTAATAGTGAGGACTACTAATGCTATCCTCTCGGACCATTACTCCGTTCCCCGACTCGTCTCAAATATGTTCTCATTTCACGAAGAGAACGGTGAAAGAAAGGGCGAGCTCAACTAGCCCAAGAAGAAATATTATGACTAAGATAATGCGAATAAATTATCAATAGTCTTCAACAATGTTAAACCGATAAAATACAATAGACAACCCAGGTTTAATCTGCGCCGAATATCTGATCCATTAAAAGAGTCAAGTAGAGAATAAAATCTACTATCTTTTAGGTTTTAAAAGGTTTTCATCAATTTTTATCGAGACTCAACAATAAATAAACCACCACATCTAATCATCCTGTACCACGATCAAGGATTTTCATCAAATTATCAATGGTCATGACTATACCGAATCACCCCTCGGTCATAATCATACCAAAAACTATCCATCATCGCATTACATAAACTTTGAGGACTTTCGTCACATCATTTATAGCGAGTCATGATTATACCGAATGATCCTGGTCATAATCATACCAAGTTCATCTATGCATAAGACATAGATAACTTTCAACATAATATAACATGAGGATGATGACAATGACATAATAATTCAATAAAACAAGTTCAAGAATTAATTTATCCAAGAACCAATAACGTCCAAGTTGTCAACATGATACTTCTTTGTATAGTAAAATTCAAGAATGCTCAGAAGAATATTTCCATGAAAAGATATTGGATGAAACGCAAATATCAAGGATATTCTACTAATTTCATGGAGTATAGAAGTCAAAGTTTTAACTAATTGGGTATAATAAAGAATGGAATAACAAAATAAATCACCATGCATGCGGTACTTTGCATAGACGAGTTATTCCAATGTAATAATAATAATCGGAACCAGTCGTGAAATTCACACCGGCGTGGATGATCCAACGAGAATAATAAATGCTTGAATAATAAACAATGGAACCGAATCCCAGTAAAACACACGACGTGATATTCCAATGAGAATAATAAATGCGAATAATAAACAATGGAACCGGTCCTGTAAAACACACGACATGATATTCCAACAGAATAATAAAGAATTGAATAACGAAGAAAAAATCGCCAAGTATAGGGGATTCCACAGATACTGAGTTATTCCAATGTAATAAATAAGAATGGAATAATATAAAGATTTCACCAAGTATAGGGTATGTGCATGACTGAGGTTATGTATAGGGTATGCCACTTTTACAAAGTTAATCCAATGTAATAATAATGAATGGAATAACAAAAGGTCTCTTCATGAATAAGAAAGAATAACACCCCTTACGTACAACAAATAATACCCTCTTACCGTAAAAAGACACTTTGGATATCAAAGTAGTGAAGTACCGAATACCATTCTTCTTTCTCTCTATAGATTTTCTCTCTGTATAGCTTCTCTCTCTAATTTCCCTCTCTAGAGTTTCAAAGAAATTAAGTAAGAAAATAATGAAGGAATGAGCTTCTATTTATAGGAAAATAGAATGCATAGTAATTAATCCATGAACGGTCCAGATTGATTTACTTTAATCTGACGGTCCATATTTAAAGCAAAATCTTTTAAATAAAATATCATATATTCTATTTATATAAAAACATTTTACTATGCAAACACTATGCAACACTATGCAAAACACTATGCAACACTATGCATAATAAAATATAATATATTCTATTTATAGAATAACTTTAATAAAGTATTCATTTTATATAAAAAGATGTTTCTATTTTATTACGTTAATAATACGAACAAAACGTCATTATCGCTATAATAATTCATATTATTAATCGACAATAATGGAATCAAACTGAGTGACTTCTCACATAAGCATCAATAATCAATACCGTGTGCTACTATGCAACCACACGTATTACTGTACTTTTACTACCGAGTAGTTCAACAAAGATCAATCAGTGAAAACTTCCGCCGTTATTTCAATAAAATATTTTTGTCGTTTTCTCAATCCGATAATAATTCTGTTGTGGGGTCCACCAATGATTGAGTCGTTGTACGAATATTCCCTGCTAAATCGAATATTCCCCGACCAATCGAATATAATATAACCACTTGCATACTTTGCAAAATTTATAAACACAACCCACAACTATAATATTATCTCAAATTCACACCATAATATTAAAAAATTATTTCGACAAAATTTAAATCTTTATTGATAAAATCTGGGGTCTCACATAGAGGACTTGGTTGCGTGCTCATGCAGCATGGCAAGGTCATTGCGTATGCATCTAGGCAGTTGAAGGATTATGAGAAAGTTTATCCTACTCATGATCTGGAACTGGCCGCAGTAGTTTTTGCTCTAAAGATATGGAGACATTATCTTTATGGAGAAAAATGTGAGATATACACGGACCACAAGAGTAAAATATATCTTCACCCAGAAGGAGTTGAATATGAGGCAAAGGAGATGGCTGGAGTTGATAAAGGATTACGACTTTGAAATCCTGTATCACCTGGGAAAACTCAATGTAGTTGTCGACGCATTAAGTAGGAAGGGTCGGGAAAAGTTGTCTTTGTTAATGGCTCAAACTTAGTTAATAACAGAGATGGCTAGGATGGAGTTGGAAGTGAAGCTGCCAAGTGAAGGTGGACAAATGTTGTTTACGACGGAGATGCAATCTACCATCGTAGAAAGAGTTAACGAGGTACAACTTAAAACTGATGAGTGTGACCGGATGAAGGAGCGGCTGGCCAGTGAAAAAGATACTAAGTACAGTCTTGATAATGAGGGATTATTAAGATTTGAAGGAAGAATTTGGGTTCTGAATGAGACGGAATTAAAGGAGCAGGTATTGCAAGAGGCTCATAGTTCGAGGTTTTTGATTCATCCTGGTAGCACTAAGATGTATCAAGACCTTCGACAGATCCGCATAGAAAGAATCGAGAGTTTGAAGTAGGTTTGTACGTATTCCTAAAAGTATATCCCTGGAAAAGAAAGATACTTTTGGGAAGAAGGGAAAGCTAAGTCTGAGGTTCATAGGACCTTTTGAGGTATTAAAACAGGTGGGCGAGGTAGCCTATATGATAGCATTACCTCCAGACCTAGAACGAATACATAATGTATTTCACGTATCCGTGTTACGTCCTTATAAGCCAGATTATAAGCATGTGATAAAATATGAGCCTATTCATATCGAGAAGGATTTAACGTTCGAGGAAATGCCAATTCAAATTATCGATAGAAAAGAACAAGTTCTGCGAAATAAAGTCTACCTTCCGTGAAGGTGATATGGAAGAACCACGATGCAGAAGAAGCAACGTGGGAATTAGAAGAAATGATGAAAAAGAATTACCCTCATTTATTTGTGTAATTTTTTTTATATAGCGAGATTCTGGGGACAGAATCCTTATAAGGGGGAGAGAGTGTAACGCCCCGGAAAATCGAACCTTTGTAAATACTTTTAATAATGAATAAAATAATATTATTTATTATTATTGGGTATTGATAAGATGATTGTCGTTCTATAACCTAGAAACGTCGGAACGTCGTAGTATTTTAACTACGTGGATGAATTAAAGTGTTTGAATTCTAAGACGAAAATAAAAGTTGTCCGAGAAATTTTTTGAAAAACACTATTCATCGATTTCTGCTCGGGAATTATTTTTGAATTTTTCGAGAAATACGTAATGTTATAATATCAAGGTGACATCAATTATGTAATAATAATCTAAGTATAGAAAACGTAATATTTTGCATGTAGACCTAATTTGGGAACGTTAGGTTTATTAAGCGTTAAAGGAAGAAAGTTGTGATCGTATAATGTGTATTCATTATATGAAGGTAATGAATGTAAGTATAATACGACGTATTGTACTATTATGTATGAAGAATGAGATAACGTATATTACAAATTAATATACGAGCTAGCATACGAGAATTATACGTGGGGTATAAATGTTAAGTTGTTTAATTAAAGGTAATGGACTTATAGGATTATTAGTCTAATGAGAGAAGTCCAATAGAATGTGACAATCAAGCCCAAGTGTTTGATAAGTCATGAATCCAAACTATGGTAACACGAGCCCAATAAGGAAGTAGTTAGATTTAATTAACAAGCCCAATGAAAAGCCATGATCCATGGGGCAATCCAAGTATGAAATGGGTAAAATTGATGGGCAAACATTATGTGTGATGACCAAGTATAAGAAGCGGTTAGCAAGTAGACTTGGAGGTTAAGTTATGAATAGTAAGGAGGTGTAAAGTGAGGAGGTTATTAAGGAGGTGGGATGGTATTATTGACCATTTTACCCTAGCTTTGAGTGGCCTATAAATACCAAGATTCATTTCATTTTGTTGCTTGTTCAAATTTCATCCAACTCCTCTCAAGATAAGCTACTTATTTGGTAGAGAGAATAAGTCACTTAAGCACTTATAAGCCACTTCAACTTTTGCTAGATTTTCCAAAGTGAATTGAAGTCACAGTCTTCAAGGGTAAGACTCATATCTTTTATCTACATCTCTTCTATAATAGGATTGATAGAGAAGGGAGATCGTTTGTTAAGAACATGTTATTAAGGAATGAACTTAAGCCGAATAAGTTGAATAAGCAACTTGAACTTTAATAAGTTGCTAGAATCATGAAGAACTTATCATATGTTTGTCATATGATGTTAGTATATTGAATATAACATGAGAACATTGATTGATGGACTTAAGTTCATAGTAAGTTATAAGCATGAGGAATTGTAGTTCATAAGTTAAATAAGTCATTGACTTATGGGAATAAGTCAAAACCTACTTTGATTATAAGTTGGTGTAATAAGTAACTTGTAATGATCATATGTTGGTTAAAATCCATTTAGAATCATTAAGAATGTAGCTTTGCCAGAATTCACATGATTGGACGATTATCGTCGAATTCGTGAAATTCTCGGAATAGAAGTCGTATTTTGTGTTTGAAGTCAGAAACGTTGGTTTTCGATGGAGATAAATCATATTTGGCATTATAGAGTTGCGGACTCAAAAATGACTGAATTCCGACTTAGAATGAAGAAACGAGCGTTGAACGTTCACGAACGTTTATCGTTTTCGTTAAAAATGAACTAATAGGTGAAATTTTAGCAAACGAAGTCAAATAGATAAAATTCTTGGATGAACGCATAGAGTACGTAATTTGTGAACCGTAGGCTTTTGAACGAGCCAATTCGGACTTATAACGAAGAAGTTATGAGTCCGAGAGTTTCGTAAAATTTTTAAAAATTACAAACTATTTGAGGCACAGAGTTGTCGCCGCAGCGCCAACCCAAGGCCAAATGAGGAAATAGCCATTACCACCGTAATGTATGATCTCTGAGCACATTATTACTTCAATGCCAAGAAGCGCAAGATGAAGAACTAATTGTGGCGCCAGTATTACATGTATCGAACCTCAAACCTTTGCTTAACTTCGCTTACAGTATGCGAGTTGAAGAAAGTTAATGGGTAGTGCAGCCATGGCCAACCCTAGGCAATGATCAGTAAAGAATGTTTTCAAGTACAGAATGAAAGAAAACTTGTTAGTAATGAACTAAGATATAAGCATAACATTGTTAAGACATTGTAAGACACATAAGTATGATGATTAAGAGTTAATAATCAATTGAAGATGAATGAAATGTGAATGACGTAATGAAAGTCGGAAACCCATAATAGTAGATCTAAGTCAGGATTTACATTGAGATGAAGGGTAAGATATAATAGTATACATACTTGATGATATATGACCTAATGTGGTACGTTATATGATCATGTATTGTAGAAATTTAGAGACCTAATGTGTACGTGCAATAATCAGTAAGCAGACGTTGAAGGCAAGTATTCTAACCCTTGTTCCAGTTCAGTATGGACAAGTTTTGTACTTCATGTATTCTTTCACATGAAGTCTTGAATGATGAAGTCTAAAGCAAACTCTTTCGGCTAGACTTATATTATGATTCTGTCAAGCATGATTAATGTTTACTGAGTTATATTGGTGTGGTTTTCAATCGAAGACCGAGTATGTTAAAAATGTTTTTATCGTTTAACGACAGGCACGTGAGGTTGCCACAACTTAAACGTATACACGTTTAATGAATGTAGTGTTGATCAACATAGAGTACTATGGGCTGATCACCCAGAAGTTCTCGTAAGATATATCAGACTTACGGACTTAGTGTCGGGTTGTCCTTTTCAAAAGAAATTATGAACCGCTCATAGTCTTGAGCCTTAGTTGATATTCTACTAAATATTGTTGTTGTAAAACATTTTGAATGAAAAGAAGTGCTATTTTGAATTATCGATAGTACTTCGTAACTATTATTCAGTTACTGAAGATATATGAGTTCTATGTTTCAAGCATGTTGTTTATTAGAATTGTAGTACTTGTTGAGATAGTCATGCTCACTCTTGCTTAAACCATATGAACACAGCCAAGATCGAGCGGACTGAAGGCTCCGGCAAGGATAAAGGCAAAGCGAAGACGAACCCTTAGAGTTCTTATGTAATAATATAGAGGGATGATTGTAATATATTTGATATTATGACAAGAACAAACAAATGGATTATAAAGATCCTGGGAAATGTAATATTATTTTGAATATATAGAAGATATATTAGTTCTTTTGAGACTCTTCAATGGAATGAATGTATGAATGGTAGTACCGTGTAGCACCATCTGTCGGGTTGGAAGATACCCGGATTTGGGGGCGACACAGTTGAGAGCAACCTAAGTCAGTAAGCGAAATACGTAGCTTTCTAGGCTTAGTTGGTTATTATCGAAGATTCATGGAAAGATTTTCTCGAATCGCTACTCCATTAACTCAGCTGACTCGTAGAGATACAAAATTCGAATGGAGCAAGGAATGTGGGAAGAGCTTCGAAGAACTCAAGAGGAGACTCATTTCGGCACATGTTCTGACCATACTATCTTGGAAAAGTGAACGTGGTAGCTGATCGTATACGAGTACGAATGCAATATTGTCAAAGACCAATTTCGTATAACTTACAAATGATAGAGATAGGGTGAAAGACTCTAGGGACCCACGTGATGATATACGAGTAGAATCGAATTTAATCAATAAAGTTAAAACCGCTCAAACTACACACCGGAGCTGATGAATATGAATAAGGAGGTGCAAGAAGTTGTTATTCCAAAAGCGAGAATCGGCGATGTGAGAAAAGCTCAAACCTTCGATTTATTAGTCCATTTAAAATCCTCGATAAAGTAGAAACTGTGGCCTATAGACTCGTTTTACCGCCAAGTATGTTTCGTGTTTATAACGTTTTTCACATATCCACGCTACGTAAATATGTGGACGACCCGAACCACGTTATTGAGTTAGAACCAGACGAAATAGCCGAAGATTTAACGAACGTACGAGGAAGTGCCAGTAAAGATCTTGGATAGGAAGGAGCATGTCCTACGCACAAAAGGTTATACCACAAGTCAAAGTTTTGTGGAGAAACCATGCTATTGAAGAAATGACCTGGGAGTTGGAATCAGAAATGAAAGCGAGGTATCCTCACCTTTTTGAAATATCAGGTATGTACGTCAATTTCGAGGACGAAATTTCATAAGGAGGGGAGGTTGTAAGACCCCAACTTATTATAAATGAAATGGAATTTCCTCTATTTATTATTTTGAAATAGTAAGGGTTGATTTGATTAATGAGGTTAGTTATGGGTAAAAGCGCAAAATATTTTTAAATAAGCAAGTGGTTATAAAATATTCATTGTTGTCGGGGAATATTCGTTTTGTCGTGGGATATTCTTACTGTCGAGGAATATTAAATGCGACTCACCAAGCATCTTGTGTGGGCCCCATAACTTGAAAGCGATTGGATGAAGAAAACGACAAGTATAAGTTGTATATAAATAACGACATAGTTATTACGAGCTTAATCTTGTTGGAATACCGGTGGTTAAAACACGATGTCTACGCGTTGTTGCACAAGAAGAGCACCAGTATTGCACCAATTATTGATTTTTACGTAAGAAGGCACTACTCAATAATTGTTACAGTAATTACTATTCAATAATTGTAATGAGGACTCATTTGAGTGTTGATATTGTCCAGAAGACAATATTTTTATTTAAACTCACAGTATGTGTTGTCGTATTTTGCACGACAATTGTAATAATGAAGTTTTAGTTGTTTCTGTACCATGTATTTGACGACTCAGAATAGGTTGGGTGGATAGAAAAAACCTTCTTATCTTTGAGAGGATGGACCAATAGAATTTTCAATAATATGACGTGTCATAGAAGTACCTGGATGACCGAGTCTTTCATGCCAAAGCATAAAGGATTTGGGATCTATAATTTTTGGAATCATAACATTATGAGACTCAATTGCTCTAATTTTCATAGTATATAATCCATAAGAAATTGAATGAAGTTTTTCTAGGATATTCTATTTTCCATAAATAGTAGAAGTGATGAGAAGATATTCATTATCATTCTTATTGGTTGTTTCAATATGAAAACCATTTAGTCGAATATCTTTAAAACTAAGCAAATTTCTTCTTGATTTACTAGAATATAGAGCATTTTTGATAAAAACTTGTGTCTCATTTGGTAGAAAGAAACTAGTTTTTCCAAATCCCTCGATTAAATTTGATGTGCGAGATAGTTCCTACATTTCCTTAGCTTTGATCAACAGTGAAAATATTTCTTATTTCAAGGATTGTATGAGTTGTTGTTGCCGTCTCGCTAAATATATATCCTCCATATCCATTAAAACCGGTCCGACACATATAAAAACATAAATAAAAAAAGTTACATTTCAAATATAATTTTATTCATGAGAAACACATACCACATATAGAATGAAAACTAATAATATTATACATGCAGGGCGTTTAATTAAAACAAGAAATTAAACGATATCCCAAAAGATACTCTCAGAAGGTTCAGTAATATCAACAACCTCTTCCTCAATGTTGGTCATTGGTGAAACATCAACAATATTCAATTGATGATTAACAAAGTTTGTTTCTACCTCCATTACTTTGTTCTTCTGAGACTCCTGGAATAAATTAACCAGATGCCTCGGTGTACGACAGGTACGCGACCAATGCCCATTCATCCCAAACCTAAAACAAACATCTGGTTTGTTCTTTATCTGTGTTGCATTTTTTTTATTTTTACCTGACCCAGACACTTGCCACTTCTGGTGGCTTGAATTGTCGCGGTTCTGGAATTTGTTGGTATGATTGCCTCGTTTATTCTTTCGTCCCCAAGACTTCTTATTATATGACCATCTCTTGTCACGTTTATTCTGCTGGAATGACGTGTTGTTAATATCTGGCAATGGGGTAGCACCCGTTGGCCGTACTCGATGGTTTTTCAACAATAATTCATTATTCTTTTCTGCAGCAAGGAGAATAGATAACAAGTCACTGAATTTTGTGAACTTACTCTATCTATATTGTTGTGACAGAATCATGTTGGTGGGATGAAAAGTTGAGAGTGTTTTCTCTAACATTTGGGTTTCAGAAACTGGATCTCCGCACAAAGCCAAAGTAGAGGTTATTCTATGAACATTGGAACTATATTCCGTAATTGATTTATAATCTTGTAGCCTTAAATTAAGCCACTAAAATTTGGCATTAGGGAGAACAACCAATTTTTGGTGATCAAATCTTTCCTTCAGTTGTGTTCATAAAGATAAAGGATCTTTGACTATTAAATACTCAGTCTTTATGTGAGACCCCAAATTTTACGAATAAAGATTTAATTTTCTCGAAATATTTTTTTAAAATATTATGGTGTGGATTTGAGATAATGTTATAGTTGTGGGTAGTATTTATAAATTTTGTAAAGTATGCAAGTTGTTATATAATATTCGATTGGCTCGGGAATATTCGCTTTTAACAGGAATATTCGCATAACCACAAGAATCATTGTGGACCCCACAACGGAATTATTGTCGAATAATAAGAAAATGACAAAAATATATTTATGAAAATAACTATGAAGTTTTACCGTTAAAACCGTTGAACTACCCTAGTAGTAAAGTAAATCTGATGTACGCTGCGTGGTTGCATAGTAGCTGCACCAGTTTGATTATTGATGCTTACGTGAGAAGTCACCGATTTGTTCAATTATTGCTACAGTAATTGTTGCATAGTATCTCACGTTATTTGATTCAATTATTGTCGATATTTTTTATATTATTAAATCAATAATTGAGATGACAAGTTGTTAATATTATTATTTGCAATATTAACGATGTCTAGAAGTTCTGCCAAGGAGAGGTTTGGTCACCTAATTGCGCGCCAATAAGGAGAAATTCTTATTGGAAAGCCCCCTCTTTCCTAGAACGACTCGGTCGATTAATAATGTGAATTGTAATAATGATGATGAGTTCTGCTTTTTATTAGTATTATTAACATAATAAAATGTAAAAAGCTTTTTATAAAAACAAAAATACTTTTATAAAGTTATTCGCTTTATTAGACTATAAATAGAATATATTATATTCTATTATGCATAGTGTTTTGCATAGTAAAAGCTTTTTATATAAAAATGAATACTTTTATAAAGTTATTCGCTTTTATTAGACAATAATTAGAATATATTATATTTTATTATGCATAGTGTTGTATAGTGCTCGCTGCATAGTATTTTGCATAGTAAAATCTTTTTATATAAAATAGAATACTTTTTTAAAGTTATTCGTTTTATGAGATTATAAATAGAATATATTATATTTTATTTAAAAGATTTGTTTTATTAGAATATTTTATAGTAAATCAATCTGGACAGTCCGTTTAAAAGTAAATCAATCTGGACCGTTCATGGATTAGTTACTATTCAGTCCATTATTCTATAAATAGAAGTTTATTCCTTCATTATTTCTTACGAATTCACTGAAACTCTAGAGAGAGAATTTTTCTTCTATAATCTTGAGCGTATTTCTTTAGAGTTTAAGAAAGCTTTGAGCGTAGTGCAAGTTTTCTTCAAGTATATCCTCGCCCTACCAGTTACACTCTTCTTTTACGGTAAGGGGTATTATTTCTTTCTTATTCATGAAGAGAACTTCTGTTATTCCATTCTTTATTATTCTGTTGGAATAACCTGTTATGCGAAGTACCGTATACATGGTGAAATTCTTCTGTTATTCCATTCTTTATTATTATGTTGGAATAACCTGTTTATGCGAAGTACCGCATACATGGTAAAATTCTTCTATTATTTCGTTCATTATTATTCTGTCGAAATATCCTGTCTGTGCGTTTACGCCGGACCTGGTTCCATTATTTATTATTTTATCGGAATATTCTGTCTGTGCGTTTATGCCGGACCTTGTTCCATTATTTATTATTCTGTTGGAATAACCTGTCTGTGCGTTCTATCGCATGCATGGTGATTTCTGTTGTTATTCCATTCTTTATTATTCTATTGGAATATCCTGTCGGTGCATTTACGCATGACCTGGTTCCATTATTTATTATTATGTTGGGAATAACCTATTTGTGCAGTATATCGCACGCATGGTGAATCCTTCTGTTATTCCATTCTTTATTATTCTATTAGAATAACCTGTCTGTGTGGATTACCACATGCATGGTGAATGATCCTTTGTATTCATTCCTTATTAAATTGTGGAAATGATCTATATACGTGGATTACCGCATAGCGGGTGAAAATCCATTTGCCGTTTCATATACTATTATACTCGTATGATATATCATTTCTTTTGTACTCGTCATGGAATATCATTTTCTCTGGTATTTTTTTTTTACGAGTTACTATTCACGGGTTACTATTCACCCGATTACTATTCACTTTAGTATTATTCACTCGGGTATTCGGGACACTTTTCGTGTCGGAGTACTATTCACGAGTTACTATTCATAGGTTACTATTCACCCAAATTACTATTCACCCGAATATTATTCACTCGGGTATTTGGGATACTTTTCATATCGGGGTACTATTCACGAGGTACTATTCCTGAAGTACTATTCATAGGGTACTATTGTGGGGTACTATTTACCTGAAAATATAGATTTCTTTTCTGTCCAAATTATTTTGGTACATGAATATTATTCTTGAATTTTACTCCACGAAGCAGTATCATGTTGATAATTTGGATATTTTTAAACTATGGATAAATTTAAAGTCTTTAATATTTATCCTTGATTTCGTTTGATTAATGCTTATATCATTGTCATCATCCTCATGCTTAAATTATGATGAAAGTCATCTTTGGCTCACGTGCAAAGATGGACTATTGATTATTGGTTTTACAGTTGTATATCTTTGGCTTACGTGCAAACATGGACGGTTGATTATTGGTTTTATAGTTGCATATCTTTGGTTGCATATATTTCTTTTCTGTCCAAATTATTTTTCGTACATGAATATTATTCTTGAATTTTACTCTACAAAGCAGTATCATGTTGACAATTTGGACGTTATTGATTCCTGGATAAATTAAATTATAAATCTTTAAAATTTATCCTTGAACTTGTTTTACTGAATTATTATGTCATTGTCATCATCCTCATGCTTATATTGTGATGAAAGTCATCTTTGGCTTACGTGCATAGATGGACTTGGTATGATTATGACTGAGGATTATTCTAAGATAATCATGACCGTAATGTGACAAATGATGTGGTAAAAGTCCTCATTGGCCTATAGTTCATTGATGGACAGTTGTTGGTATAATTATGACCAGGGTTTATTCGGTATAATCATGACCATTGATGATTACATGAATATCCTTGGGCGTAGTGCGAGGATGATTCGATTTTATTTATTAAAAGTGAGTCTCAAATGATAAAGTTGATGAAAAACTTTTTAAAACATAGACGATAGTAGATTTTATGCTCTACTTGACTATTCTAATGGATTGCTTATTTTCGCTGCAGTTGTTGATCTAAAACTTGTTTTCTATTGTATTCTATCAGTTGTTATACTGTTAAAGGCTAAGGATAAATTATTCTGCATTATCTTAGTCATAATATTTCTTACTGGGCTAGTTGAGCTCACCCTTTTTTTCATTGTTCTCTTCTGGAAATGAGAAAATGGTTGGGACGAGTCGGGGAATGGAGTGATGGTCCAGGATAAATGGTTTTAGTAGTCCTCACTATTCTACGGAATAATGTGATAATAATTATAATGAGGACACCATTGAGTGTGGATATTGTCTAGATGACAATATTTTTGTTTAAACTCTCAGCTATGTTTTGTCGTATTTTACACGACTGTTGTATAATTAAGTTGTATTTGAATTTATGTACCATGTATCTGGTGACTCAAGATGGGTGATGTATACCGCTTTGAGGCGTCACGATTGAATCAAAGTTAGGGATATGATCCCTGGCTGAGATGTGAGACAAGAACTAGGAGGGGAGAGACGGGGAATTCCTTCGCTAGTATGACCTACCTAAGTTTATTTGGTATTTAATTGGTTAGTCAGAGTATAGGAATAATATGTGATATGTCAATTAACCCTTGTTTTGTGGCAGTGTTTGAAAATGGCATCTAAAAATGTTGAGATAAGCAATGAAGCACATGAGACCGTTGAGTCACCACAGATCAATACCCATGATAATGTGCAACAGGAAGACAATAATCCTCAGGTAAATAACAACACCGATCAGATGATGAACGATGGGATGGTTAGAGGCTTTATGCAATTCATGCAATATCAGGATAGAGAGACTCCTGTTCAAAATTCAGGTGGAAACACTGGCAACTCTCGGATAGTCACCGCTAAGCATTTCAAGGAGCTGGGACCGCCGAAGTTTTTGTGAAAGCCAGAACCACTTAAGGCGTAGACGTGGTTAAAGCAGATCACCAAGATATTTGATGTCTTGGGTTGCTCCGAGGAGCAAAAGGTTCCCTTCGTCACCTTTATGTTGCGTGAAGAGGTAGATTACTGGTGGGAATCTATAAAATGTACCCAACCTGACGCACTCAAGATGTCTTGGGAGAAGTTCCAAGAGCTGCTCAACGACAAGTACTTTCCCGAAAGTATTCGTCACATGAAAGAGGTGGAGTTTATCAAGTTGGAACAAAAAAATATGACCGTGTCGCAATACGAGGCTAAATTTGCGAAATTATCCTGGTTTGCATCCCATTTGGTCGATAATGAGGGGCGAATGACGCAAATGTTTCTAAGAGGTTTGAAACTCGATATACGTCAATACCTCATTTCTCACAAACTTTATTTATATTCAGATGTTGTGAATAGGGCTCAGTTATTGGAGCGTGATAATGAGTCAGCACAACCAAAAGGTAATGACCAGCAACACAATAATAATCATACCAGTGGCAACGGCCATCGGAATAATGATAAGCATCGTGGGGGAAATTATCATGCCAAGAATGGTAACCACTTCGGTGGTAATCATGGCCAAGATAATAGGAGTGGAAATTTTAAGAAGAGAAGGTTCAACAACGATGGAAAGACAGCAGCACCAACACCCGTTTTCAAGGAAGGAGAACAACCACCAATTGTATGCTTCAAATGCGAAGGGGAGGGACATATCAATCCAAGTTGCACGATGCAGTCCAAAAGCATGTTACAATTGTGGAAAAGAATGTCACCTAGCCTGATTTTGTCGTGCACCAAAGTCAAGTCTAGCTAGGACGGTGGCACCAAAGGTGGATACGGACAAAACAAAGTCGGTGGTTTCAGGAAGAGCGTTTTTCGTGACTTTTCAAAAAGCGAGTAACCCAAACGAAGTTGGCACGGGTTAGTTAATTATAAATTTTTGTGAAGTCTATACCTTATTAGATACCGGTTCTACCCATTCTTTTATCTCTCTTGCTTGCGCTCAACGTTTAATTTTGACCCTAGAGAAGTTAGACTTTGACTTATTGGTTGAAACTTCGTTAGTAGAAACCTTTGTTGCCTCCACTGTTTATAAATCTTGTTGATTCAAATCAACACTTTCACGTTACTTGTCGATCTGATCTCTTTGAAAATACTTTCCCTTGATGTGATTTTAGGAATCGATTGGTTAACTACTCATCATGCCAAAATTAATTATTTTCGTAAGGTTGTTAGCTTTCATATTCCTAACCAACCTGTTATGTGAATTCAAGCAACCAAACCACTAAAGTCAATCATTGTCATATCAAGCCATAAGTAAAGAGCCCCGAGCCTTTCGCTGGTGACTTCCAAGTCTTGGAATACACCGCCGAAGCGGAATATCCGTGGGGGGACGTCGTGAATAACGGTTGCAAGTTGATAGGTATCAATGTGACGTATTATCCAAGTCTTGGATGAGAGTCACGATTTTGAATGATATTTTTATCGTTAATAAATTTTCTGATGTATTCTTGAAGACTTCTCGGCCTACCCCCAGAGCGTGAAATCGAATTTTGTATTGACCCAAGTACAAAACCCATTTCTAAAACCCTCAAATATTTCTTCAACCAAAACGAATGTATAATGCGCCAAAGACGTTGGCTCGAGCTGTTGAAGATTACGACTATACCATTCAATATCATCGTGGAAGAGTGAACGTGGTAACTGATGCGTTGAGTAGAAGATCGTATGCGTTTACGAGTGCGATGTTGTTAACATAAAAACCCATTTCGTATAACTTACAAATGATGAAGATAGAGTTAAAGACTCTAAGGACCCACGTGGTGATATCAAATATACGAGTAAAATTGACTTTAATCGATAAAGTTAAAGCCGTGCAAGCTACACACCTGGAGCTGATGAATATGAAGAAGAAGGTTCAAGAAGGCGTTATTCTAGAAGCAAGAGTCGATAAATAGAGGAAATCTCAACCCTCAATTTAATTGGCCCATTTGAAATCCTCGATCGAGTAGGAACTGTGGCCTATAGACTCGCCTTATCGCTAAGTATGTCACGTGTTCATAACGTTTTTCACATATCGATGTTACGTAAATATGTGGACGACCCGAACCACATTATTAAAATAGAACTAGACGAGATAGCAGAAGATTTAACGTGTGAGGAGATACGTGTTAAAATCTTGGATAAGAAGGATCCTATTCGACACTCAAAGGTTATACCTCAAGAGTTAGAATCTGAAATAAAGTCAAGGTATCCTCATCTCTTCGGCATACCAGGTACGTACGTAAATTTCGAGGGCAAAATTTCATAAGGAGGGGAGATTGTGAGACCCAAAATTTTATGAATAAAGATTTAAATTTCTCAAAATATTTTTTTGAATATTATGGTGTAGATTTGATATAATGTTATAGTTGTGGGTAATATTTATAAATTTTACAAAGTAAGCAAGTTGTTATATAATATTCAATTGGTCGGAGAATATTCTTTTTGTCGGGGAATATCCGTACGACGGCACAATCATTGGTGGACCCCACAACGGAAGTATTGTCTTAGTTAGAAAACGACAGAATTATCATTTTATAAAATAACGGCGGAAGTTTTACTGTTAAAACCGTTAAACTACCCTAAGTAGTAAAAGTACAATAATACGTGTGTGGTTGCATAAAGCTTTACTCAGTATTGATTATTGATGCTTACGTAAGAAGTCACTCGATTATACTCAATTATTACTACGATAATTGTTGCATCATATCTCTCATATTATTGATTCGATTTATTGTCACAAAGATCATCCGCATAATATGATATATTATTAAATCAATAATTGAGACTAGCAAAAGTTATTCATATTATTATTTGCAATATTGACAATGTTTAGAAGTTCAGTCAAGGAGAGGTTTGGTCACCTAATTACGCACCAATAAGGAGAAATCCTTATCGAAAAACCCCATCTTTCCTGGGAACGACCTGGTTGTTAAATATTGTGAACTAGCGATAACCCATGCCTGAAGGCACGCACGATTTACTAAAAATTAAATTAAAATTTGAAAAATATTACATTATCTAAAGACACATACCACCATAACAATTAATACATACTCAATCATCAATACATATCCAACCACCAAAACATCGAGCTAGTCGATACTAATTTTAAGAAATTTCGGCAAAATTTCCTTTAAAAATAGATATCCAAAAAATTCTAAACCTGTCTACAAAAATTACAATCATCAATACATATCCAAACCACCAAAAAAAACCATCATTCCATACCCAAAAATCATCATAACCATGTATAATTAGTTAACTTTACAAAAGATCCGCCTTTAAATATTAAGGTAGCAAACGAAGAAATAATTCATGTTGAAGATGTTCATAGGAGTTGTTGCGTAGATATACGGGGTTGTAAATTATCGGTAGATTTGTTACCGATAAAGTTAGGAGAATTCGATGTAATTCTCGAAATGGATTGGTTAGTAAACCATGGGGCAATTATAGATTATCAAAAGAAATGTGTGAACATTAAGACTTTAAAACAACCTCAGGTAGTATTTTACGGGAATAGATCGTCGGGACGTTCGTGTTGTCTAACCATGACACAAACTAAGAAATTATTGAGGAAGGGATGCGTAGGCTATCTGTGTCATGTTGTTGATACCCAGAGAGTGGTAGCAACCATGGAACAAATACCTATAATGAGAGAATTCACCAATGTATTTCTGAGTGAATTGTCGGGTCTTCCGCCGAATAGGGAGACCAAGTTTGTGATAGACATTGTGCCAGGAGTAGCACCAGTTTCCAGGGCACCATATTGTATGGCGCCAATGGAGATGAAGAAGTTGATGGTGCAGTTACAAGAACTGTTGGACCGGAAGTACATTCAGCCGAGTGTGTCGCCGTGGGGAGCACCGATACTATTTGTCAAGAAGAAGGACGGATCGTTAAGACTGTGTATCGACTATCGAGAGTTGAACAAGTTAACAATAAAGAATAAATACCCATTGCCCAAGATCGATGGTCTCTTTGATCAGTTGAAAGGGGCTAAGTATTTTTCTAAAATAGATTTAAAAACGGGGTATCACCAGTTGAAGGTTAGGAAGGAGGATGTACCAAAGACAGCATTCAGGACTCGTTATGGTCATTACGAGTTTGTGGTGATGTCGTTTGGGTTGACAAATGCACCAGCTGCATTTATGGATATGATGAACAGAGTGTTCAAACAATATTTGGACAAGTTCATCGTAGTGTTTATAGATGATATTCTAGTCTATTCTAAGACGCCAGAAGGTCATGTTGAACACCTTAGATTAGTGTTGGGGACACTAAGAAAGGAGAAGTTGTATGCGAAATTCACTAAGTGTGAATTTTGGTTGGAGAAGGTACAATTTTTAGGTCATGTCATTGACCATGAGGGGATTTTAGTAGATCCAGCGAAGGTGGAAGCCGTGATGAATTGGGAACAACCGAAAACGCCGATTGAGGTGCGGAGTTTCCTAGGGTTAGCGGGTTACTATCGGAGATTCATCTAGGATTTTTCGAAGATAGCTACTCCGTTGACTAACTTGACGAGGAAGACGGTAAAATACGCTTGGACTGATAAATGTGAGGACAGTTTTCAAGAACTGAAAAAGAGGTTGAGTGAAGCGCCTGTTTTATCACTACCCGATGACACAGGAAATTTTGTAGTTTATATTGATGCTTCGCATAGAGGACTTGGTTGCGTGCTCATGCAGCATGGCAAGGTCATTGCGTATGCATCTAGGCAGTTGAAGGATTATGAGAAAGTTTATCCTACTCATGATCTGGAACTGGCCGCAGTAGTTTTTGCTCTAAAGATATAGAGACATTATCTTTATGGAGAAAAATGTGAGATATACACGGACCACAAGAGTAAAATATATCTTCACCCAGAAGGAGTTGAATATGAGGCAAAGGAGATGGCTGGAGTTGATAAAGGATTACGACTGTGAAATCCTGTATCACCCGGGAAAAGTCAATGTAGTTGTCGACGCCTTAAGTAGGAAGGGTCGGGAAAAGTTGTCTTTGTTAATGGCTCAAACTGAGTTAATAACAGATATGGCTAAGATGGAGTTGGAAGTGAAGCAGCCAAGTGAAGGTGGACAAATGTTGTTTGCGACGGAGATGCAATCTACCATCGTAGAAAGAGTTAAGGAGGTACAACTCAAAACTGATGAGTGTGACCGGATGAAGGAGCGGTACCGCCGATGAAAAAAGATACTAAGTACAGTCTTGATAATGAGGGATTATTACGATTTGAAGGAAGAATTTGGGTTCTGAATGAGACGGAATTAAAGGAGCAGGTATTGCAAGAGGCTCATAGTTCGAGGTTTTCGATTCATCCTAGTAGCACTAAGATGTATCAAGACCTTCGACAGAGTTTTTGGTGGCCGAACATGAAGAGAGAGATAGCAGAGTATGTGAGTGGGTGCTTAACTTGCCAGAAAGTTAAGGTCGAACATCAACGACCCAGTGGCTTGTTACAGTCATTGGAAATCCCGGAGTGGAAGTGGGAAAATATCACAATGGATTTTGTGGTAGGACTTCCGACTACAACAAAGGGGTATGATGCGATTTGGGTAATAGTGGATCGATTGACAAAATCGGCTCACTTTTTGCCAATTAGGGTCAAGTATAACTTAGATTAGTTAGCTAGACTCTATATAAAGGAAATAATCTCTAGACATGGAGTACCAGTATCGATTGTGTCAGATCGTGATCCATGATTCACATCGAACTTTTGGAGGAGCCTACAAGAGAAACTAGTTAGGAACGCAGTTGAAGCTGTGTACGGCGTATTATCCACAAACGGATGGACAGAGCGAGAGAACAATTCAGACGTTAGAAGATATGTTAAGATCTTGTGTCATGGATTTCAAGGGTAGTTGGGATGATCATCTACCATTAGTGGAGTTTGTGTATAACAATAGTTATCATGCAAGCATAGGTATGCCGCCTTACGAAGCTTTGTATAGGAGGAAATGCAGAACACCACTGAATTGGGATGAGGTAAGAGAACGCCGAATGTTGGGACCAGAGTTGGTACAACAAACAACGGACATTGTCAAGAAGATACAAATGCATCTTCTAGCAGCTCAAGACAGACAGAAGAAGTTTACGGATCCGCATAAAAAGAATCGAGAGTTTGAAGTAGGTTCGTACGTATTCCTAAAAGTATATCCCTGGAAAGGAAAGATACATTTTGGGAAGAAGGGAAAGTTAAGTCCGAGGTTCATAGGACCTTTTGAGGTATTAAAACGGGTGGGCGAGGTAGCCTATATGATAGCATTACCTCCAGACCTAGAACGAATACATAATGTATTTCACGTATCCGTGTTACGTCCTTATAAGCCAGATTATAAACACGTGATAGAATATGAGCCTATTCATATCGAGAAGGATTTAACGTATGAGGAAATGCCAATTCAAATTATCGATAGAAAAGAACAAGTTTTGCGGAATAAAGTCTACCTTCCGTGAAGGTGATATGGAAGAACCACGATGCAAAAGAAGCAACGTGGGAGTTAGAAGAAATGATGAAAAAGAATTACCCTCATTTATTTGTGTAATTTTTTTTATATAACGAGATTCTGGGGACAGAATCCTTATAAGGGGGAGAGAGTGTAACGCCCCGGAAAATTGAACCTTTGTAAATACTTTTAATAATGAATAAAATAATATTATTTGGTATTGATAAGATGATTGTCGTTCTATAATCTAGAAATGTCGAAATGTCGTAGTATTTTAACTTCGTGAATGAATTAAAGTGTTTGAATTCTAAGACGAAAATAAAAGCTTTCCGAGAAATTTTCTGAAAAACACTATTCATCGATTTTTGTTCGGGAATTATTTTTGAATTTTTGAGAAATACGTAATGTTATAATATCAAGGTGACATCGATTATGTAATAATAATCTAAGTATGGAAAACGTAATATTTTGCATGTGGACCTAATTTGGGAACGTTAGGTTTATTAAGCGTTAAAGGAAGAAAGTTGTGACCATATAATGTGTATTCATTATATGAAGGTAATGAATGTAAGTATAATACGACGTATTGTACTATTATGTATGAAGAATGAGATAACATATATTACAAATTAATATACGAGCTAGCATACGAGAATTATACGTGGGGTATAAATGTTAAGTTGTTTAATTAAAGGTAATGGACTTATAGGATTATTAGTCTAATGAGAGAAGTCCAATAGAATGTGACAATCAAGCCCAAGTGTTTGATAAGTCATGAGTCCAAACTATGGTAGCACGAGCCCAATAAAGAAGTAGTTAGATTTAATTAACAAGCCCAATGAGAAGCCATGATCCATGGGGCAATCCAAGTATGAAATGGGTAAACTTGATGGGCAAACATTATGTGTGATGACCAAGTATAAGAAGTGGTTAGCAAGTAGACTTGGAGGTTAAGTTATGAATAGTAAGGAGGTGTAAAGTGAGGAGGTTATTAAGGAGGTGGGATGGTATTATTGACCATTTTACCCTAGCTTTGAGTGGCCTATAAATACCAAGATTCATTTCATTTTGTTGCTTGTTCAAATTTCATCCAACTCCTCTCAAGATAAGCTACTTATTTGGTAGAGAGAATAAGTCACTTAAGCACTTATAAGCCACTTCAACTTTTGCTAGATTTTCCAAAGTGAATTGAAGTCACAGTCTTCAAGGGTAAGACTCATATCTTTTATCTACATCTCTTCTATAATAGGATTGATAGAGAAGGGAGATCGTTTGTTAAGAACATGTTATTAAGGAATGAACTTAAGCCGAATAAGTTGAATAAGCAACTTGAACTTTAATAAGTTGCTAGAATCATGAAGAACTTATCATATGTTTGTCATATGATGTTAGTATATTGAATATAGCATGAGAACATTGATTGATGGACTTAAGTTCATAGTAAGTTTGCATGAGGAATTGTAGTTCATAAGTTAAATAAGTCATTGACTTATGGGAATAAGTCAAAACCTACTTTGATTATAAGTTGGTGTAATAAGTAACTTGTAATGATCATATGTTGGTTAAAATCCATTTAGAATCATTAAGAATGTAGCTTTGCCAGAATTCACATGATTGGACGATTATCGTCGAATTCGTGAAATTCTCGGAATGGAAGTCGTATTTTGTGTTTGAAGTCAAAAATGTTGGTTTTTGATGGAGATAAATCAAATTTGGCATTATAGAGTTGCAGACTTAAAAATGACCGAATTCCGACTTAGAATGAAGAAACGAGCGTTGAACGTTCACGAACGTTTATCGTTTTTGTTAAAAATGAACTAATAGGTGAAATTTTAGCAAACGAAGTCAAATAGATAAAATTCTTGCATGAACGTATAGAGTACGTAATTTGTGAACCGTAGGCTTTTGAACGAGCCAATTCGGACTTATAACGGAGAAGTTATGAGTCCGGGAGTTTCGTAAAATTTTCAAAAATTGCAAACTATTTTAGCACACGAGTTGTGTGTGGCCCAACCCAAGGCCAAATGAGTGGCGCCATGATCGTAATAAAGATGTCTGAGCATTTGCTAACTCACGCCGTAGCGCAAGATGAAGAACTAATTGGAAATACCGCACATTTCATGTTCGAACTCAGAGATCGCTAACTCAAAGCGCCACAAATAGCGAGTTGAAGAAACAATGGGTGGCCAAGCATACCAACCCTAGGCAATGATCTGTAAAGAATGTTTTCAAGTACAGAATGAAAGAAAACTTGTTAGTAATGAACTAAGATATAAGCATAACATTGTTAAGGCATTGTAAGACACATAAGTATGATGATTAAGAGTTAATAATCAATTGAAGATGAATGAAATGTGAATGACGTAATGAAAGCCAAAAACCCATAATAGTAGATCTAAGTCAGGATTTACATTGAGATGAAGGGTAAGATATAATAGTATACATACTTGATGATATATAACCTAATGTGGTACGTTATATGATCATGTATTGTAGAAATTTAGAGACCTAAAGTGTACGTGCAATAATCAGTAAGCAGACGTTGAAGGCAAGTATTCTAACCCTTGTTCCAGTTCAGTATGGACAAGTTTTGTACTTCATGTATTCTTTCACATGAAGTCTTGAATGATGAAGTCTAAAGCCAACTCTTTCGGCTAGACTTATATTATGATTCTGTCAAGCATGATTAATGTTTACAGAGTTATATTGGTGTGGTTTTCAATCGAAGACCGAGTATGCTAAAAATGTTTTTGTCGTTAACGACAGGCACGTGAGGTTGCCACAACTTAAACGTATACACATTTAATGAATGTAGTGTTGATCAACATAGAGTACTATGGGGTGATCACCCAGAAGTGCTCGTAAGATATATCGGACTTACGGACTTAGTGTCGGGTTGTCCTTTTCAAAAGAAATTATGAACTGCTCATAGTCTTGAGCCTTAGTTGATATTCTACTGAATATTGTTTTTGTAAAATGTTTTGAATGAAAAGAAGTTCTATTTTGAATTATCGATAGTACTTCGTAACTATTGTTCAGTTACTGAAGATATATGAGTTCTATGTTTCAAGCATGTTGTTTATTAGAATTGTAGTACTTACTGAGCTAGTCATGCTCACTCTTGCTTGAACCATATGAACACAACCAAGATCGAGCGGACTGAAGGCTCCGGCAAGGATAAAGGCAAAGCAAAGACGAACCCTTAGAGTTTTAAGTAATAAATTGAGGAGAATTTTATGATCGAAATATAGAACTGTAAGATCATATTCGTGAGTTAGAAGTGCAGGGTGAAGAACGACAAGCGGTCATGGAACAAAAGGATGCAACAAAGTCAAGTCCAACGACAATGATGACGCCAAAGGATGTCCCAGACAAGTCAAAGCCGGTAGTTTAAGTGAGAGCGTTTGTCGAGGAACCTGAACGAAGTTATCACGGGTAAGTTAATCACAAACTCTCGCGAGGTCTATACCTTATTCGATACCAGTTCTACCCATTCTTTTATCTCTCTTGCTTGCGTTCAACGTTTAAATTTGACTCCTGAGAAGTTAGACTTTGACTTATTGGTTGAAACTTTGTTAGGAGAAACCTTCGTTACCTCCACTGTTTATAAATCTTGTTGATTCAAATCGACACTTTCACGTTACCTGTCGAGCTTATCTCTTTGAAAATACTTGCCTCTGATGTGATTTTAGGAATCGATTGGTTAACTACTCATCATGCTTTTCGTAAGGTTGTTAGCTTTTATATTCCTAACCAATTTGTTATGCGAATTCAAGCAACCATACCACTAAAGTCAATCACTATTATATCAAGCCATAAGTAAAGAGCCCCAATCCTTTCGTTGTTGACTTCCTTGTGTGGAATGCACCGAAGCCAGACTATCCATAGGGGACGTCGTGAATAACGGTGGCAAGTTGATAGATATCAATGTGACGTGTTATCCAAGTCTTGGATGAGGGTCACAGTTTTAAATGATATTTCTGTTATTAATAAATTTTCTAACGTATTCTTGAAGACTTCTTAGCTTACCCCTAGAGCGTGAAATCAAATTTTGTATTGACCTCAGTACAAAACCCATTTCGTATAAATTACAAATGATGAAGATAGAGTTAAAGACTTTTAGGACCCACGTGATGATATCAAATATACGAGTAGAATCGACTTTAATAGATAATGTTAAAGCCACTCAAGCTACATACTCAGAGCTGATGAATGTGAAGAAGAAGGTTCAAGAGGGCGTTATTCTAGAAGCAAGAATCGATGAAGAAAGGAAATCTCAACCCTCGATTTTATTGGCCCATTTGATTGAGTAGGAACTGTGCCCTATAGACTCGTTTTACCGCCAAGAATGTCGCGTGTTCATAACGTTTTACACGTATCGATGTTATGTAAATATGTGGATGACCCAAACCACATTATTGATTTAGAACCGGATGAGATAGCGGATAATTTAACGAATGAAGATGTACCTGTTAAAATCCTGGAATATATTCTACGCTTAAAGGTTATACCTCAAGAATTAGAATCTGACGAGGTATCCTCACCTCTTCGGCATACCAGGTACGTACGTAAATTTCGAGAGAAAAATTTCATAAGGAGGGGAGATTGTATAAAGATTTAATTTTCTCGAAATATTTTTTTTAAATATTATGGTGTGGATTTGAGATAATGTTATAATTGTGGGTAGTATTTATAAATTTTGCAAAGTATGTAAGTTGTTATATAATATTCGATTGGTCAGGGAATATTCGTTTTAGCAGGGAATATTCGTATAATGGCGCAATCATTGGTGGACCCCACAACGGAATTATTGTCGGAATAAGAAAATGACAAAAATATATTTATTAAAATAACGGCGGAAGTTTTACCGTTAAAACTGTTGAACTACCCGGTAGTAAAAGTACAGTAATACGCGTGGTTGCATAGTAGCACACGGTATTAATTATTGATACTTACGTGAAAAGTCACTCAGTTTTGTTCAATTATTGCTATAGTAATTGTTGCATAGTATCTCACGTTATTTGATTCAATTATTGTCGATATTTTTTTATATTATTAAATCAATAATTGAGATGACAAGTTGTTAATATTATTATTTGCAATATTAATGATGTCTGGAAGTTCTGCCAAGGAGAGGTTTGGTCACCTAATTGCGGGCCAATAGGGAGAAATTCTTATTGGAAAGCCCCCTCTTTCCTGGGAACGACCTGGTCGATTAATAATGTGAATTATAATTATGATGATGAGTTCTGTTTTATTAGTATTATTAACGTAATAAAACAGAAAAGCTTTTTATATAAAATAGAATACTTTTATAAAGTTATTCATTTTATTAGAGTATAAATAAAATATATTATATTCTATTATGCATAGTATTTTTGCATAGTAAAAAAGCTTTTATATAAAGCATAATACTTTTATAAAGTTATTCGCTTTATTAGACAATAATTAGAATATATTATATTTTATTATGCATAGTGTTGCATAAATGCTCTGCATAGTATTTTTTGCATAGTAAAATCTTTTTATAAAAATGTAATACTTTTATAAAGTTATTCGCTTTTATTAGATTATAAATAGAATATATTATATTTTATTTAAAAGATTTGTTTTATTAGAATATTTTATAGTAAATTAATCTGGACCGTCCATTTAAAAGTAAATTAATCTGGACCGTTCATGAATTAGTTACTATTCAGTCCATTCTTCTATAAATAGAAGTTCATTCCTTCATTATTTCTTACGAATTCACTGAAACTCTAGAGAGAGAATTCTTCTTCTATAATCTTGAGCGTATTTCTTTAGAGTTTAAGAAAGCTTTGAGCGTAGTGCAAGTTTTCTTCAAGTATATCCTCGCCCTACCAATAGGAATACTCTTCTTTTACGGTAAGGGGTATTATTTCTTTCTTATTCATGAAGAGAACTTTTGTTATTCTATTCTTTATTATTCTGTTGGAATAACCTGTTATGCAAAGTACCGCATACATGATAAAATTCTTATGTTATTCCATTCTTTATTATTATGTTGGAATAACCTGTTTATGCGAAGTACCGCATACATGGTGAAATTCTTTTATTATTCTCGCTCATTATTATTTTGTTGGAATATCCCGTCTGCGCGTGCGTTTCTGTAGAACTTGGTTCCATTATTTATTATTCTGCCGGAATATATCATGTTTGTGCGTTCTGTGGGACCGTTCCATTATTTATTATCCTGTTGAAAAACATGTACGTCTTGATTCGATCGCATGCATGGTGATTTCTGTTGTTATTCCATTCTTTATTATTCTGTTGGAATATCGTGTTGGTGCGTTTACGCATGACCTAGTTCCATTATTTATTATTCTATTGGGAATAACCTGTTTGTGCAGTCTATCGCACGCATGGTGAATCCTTCTGTTATTCCATTCTTTATTATTCTGTTGGAATAACCTGTCTATGTGGATTACCACATGCATGGTGAATGATCCTTTGTATTCATTCCTTATTAAATTGTGGAAATAATCTGTATACGTGGATTACCGCATGGCGGATGAAAATCCATTTGCAGTTTCATATACTATTATACTCAGTTGGTTAAAGTTTTGGCTTCTATACTCCATGAAATTAGTGGAATATCCTTGATATTTGCGCTTCATCCAGTATCTTTTCATGGAAATATTCTTCTGAGCATTCTTGAATTTTACTCTACAAAGAAGTATCATGTTGACAATTTGGACATTATTGAGTTCAGGATAAATTAACTTATAAATCTTTAAAATTTATTCTTGAACTTATTTTATTGAATTATTATGTTATTGTCATAATGAGTTATGTAAGACCCCGAATTTTATGAAATAAAAGTATTCAATTTTCCTATTTAGTAAATAGTTAAATTGACAAAAAGTAAAGTTAAGGGTGATATATGAATTTTTTTTTCAAAATAAGCAAGTGGCTATAAAATACTTATTGTTGTTTGGGAATATTTGTTCTATTGTGGAATATTCTTGTTGTCGGGAATATTCGTATGTTTGCCAGTAAATGTGCCAGTGGTCCCATAATGTAATAACTGTTGGATGAAGAAAACGACAAATTTAAGTTTTTATAAATAACTGGCGTAGTTATTCATCATTAACAATTTGTTGGAATACCGGTGGTTAAAATATAGTAATACGGCGTTGTTGCACAAGAGTAGCACCAGATTACATGCAATTTTTGAATTATTGATTCTTACATAAGAAGGCACTACTCAATAATTATTACAAGAATTACTATTCAATATTTTATTTTATTGATTCAATAATTGCTAGGTTGATATTTTATATTATTGTTGTTTCAATAATTGTCACTGCACAGTATTTCCCATTATCAGATCAATAATTCATATTATTTAGATAATATTATTAGATAACATTATTGGCAATGTCTAGAAAGTTCTGTCAAGGAGAGGTGATGGCTGCCATTTTTTTCAAAATGGCATGCGTATAAAATAAATTAATATTTTATTAATTTAGTCTCCTTTGGCAAAGGTGAATTGATCAACATGGTTATAATTATTGTTTATATAAATTCTGAAATGATTATATATTTCTTTGAGATATGAATATCTTTGGCCTGTAGTGCAAAGATGAATCGTTGATGAACATCTTTGGCCCGTAGTACAAAGATGACCTGTTGTTGAATATCTTTGACCCGTAGTGCAAAGATGACCTGTTGTTGAATATCTTTGGCACGTAGTATAAAGATGAACTTATTAGTATGATTATGAACAGGCACTGTGATTTGGTATAACCATGATCTTTGATGTTTCAGGTAAAGACATGTGATGAAAAATATCTTCGTCTTGGATGAGAAGAGAAAATTAGAACTACATTTATGATTATGAGTTATTCACATGACTGTGAACAGGATCTGTTGAATAATGTTACAGGGTTAAAGCATTGTTGGTGGACTTTTAACATGGAGAAGATAATAGACTTTATGGTCTATTTGACTCTTCTAATGGATTGCTTTCGTTCACCTATGAACTATGGTTGAAAAGTTTTATCATCTACCATATGTTCTAAATCTCCGATTTATTATCGATGAAGGCTATTGATAATTTAATTATCTTTAGTTATGATATTCTTTCTTCGAGCTAGTTGTACTCACCTTTTGCTTCACAATTCCTTTCGTAATAAAAGTGTAACTGGGTCAAGTGATAACAGGGGGATAGTGTGGTGGTCCGAGACTATCAAAGTTTCTCAACACATTATAAAAGCGGCATTTACATACAATATATAATTGTATTGAGGACCTAAGATGTGTGTGTCGTATATTATACGTCACTTAATAATTGATTTTGGTGAACAACAATAGGGTGAGGTGAACCCAACTTTGGAAGGGTGTTTTGCCACTATCATACAAGATGTCTAATGACATACAATCTCGTGTTATCATAAGAAAGGGTTGTGCACATCCACTTGCTGAGTATATCTACGAGCACTACCTATATGATCTTGGAGTTGGGTTGAAACATAATGTTCAATCGCAGACGGTGGAGATAGTTATATGTCAAGAGAAGACTCACCATTGAAAGGAACATAATAGTAATCTTCTCATTTTTCTTTGGGGTCTATTGGATCAACCAAGGATAATTCTCTGTACATATGATATCTATCATAACTTAGATTCATGGTCTCCTATGTACGAAGGTTTCCTTGAGCATTTCCCAAAGATTTTAATTTCTAAAACAGTTCTAGATTGTACCTTTATGTAAGGTATCACTGTGAGGTGTTGTCCATAGTTGGGACATGAGTCACAATTGGTATTAAAACTCACAGTATATGTGTTGTTGTATTTTGCACGACAATTGTAGTAATAAAGTTGTAGTTATTTTCTGTACCATGTATTTGGCGACTCGGAATAGGTTGGATGGATTGGACCTATTTTTGGGGCGTCACAAGTTATGTTGGTTATTATGTGAAAACATGAAAGTTTCTTAGAAATCACAAAGGGTTGAAAATTAGATTTTGGTGAAAATGGAACATGAAATTCAATTGACCATATCTCCTATTATATTTTGAATTTTTAAGTGTGGTCAAGTTCTAGAGTTAGATCTATGAGTTTCCTAACTTATCCAAGTGAAATCACTATAAAAGGTGTTGTAGATTTTCGTGTGGACTGATTTTAGCAAAGCACGAAAAACTGAAAAATGGAAAACAGCTACTGTTCATATTTTTAAAAGGGCATTTTCGGCCACTTAATTTGTGAGAAAAATTTTGGCCTTTTGGGATATGAAAATATATGGTATAAAGTACCTCCTGTCCAAAAATGAGCTTATTTCGACTTAAAATGAGCAAGTTATGACCATTTCAATATTTAAGTTTTTTTGACAAAAAATACTATAACCGAAGTTCTATAACTTCGATGACCATGAAATTTAAACTGGAAACTCACGTTAACATGTGTAAGATCCTGCCAAGATTTGGGAATTTCTGGAGTTAAACTTTAGGTGGCTAATTTCTTAAGGAATTAATTAGAAATTGATTTTTGAAAAATAGTAAATGAATTTTAAAAATTTTGAGAAAAATATATGTTCATTATGGGACTATATTTTGCTAAATCCCAGAAAAGAAATATTTTTGGGACTGATTTGGTATTTTTTATGAAAATGGTTTAGTTACGAGCGTATAAGTTAAATATGTTATGTGAAGTAACAAAGTTGAAAAATAGGATTTTATGGCTTGGAAATCCTATATAAGGTATATGCATATTTTTTATGAGGGATTTAATCATTGGTGATGAAATCTTATGAGTATGACATTTTTTGAATGATTAAATGCATTATTTGGTAAAGTGTAAACAATTCAAATAAATTGTTTATAAGTTTAAAAAGTGATTAAAATATTTTTATGAAATTAATAATATTACATTATGAATGGTGGATAATATTTGGATAAATTTAAAGTCTTTAATAATTATCCTTGTTTTCGTTTGATTAATGCTTATATCATTGTCATCATCCTCATGCTTATATGGTGATGAAAGTTATCTTTGGCTTACGTGTAAAGATGGACTGTTGATTATTGAATTGTATATCTTTGGCTTACGTGCAAAGATGGACTGTTGGTTATTGAATTGTATATCTTTGGCTTACATGCAGAGATAGACTTGGTATGATTATGACCAGGGATTATTCGGTATAGTCATGACCATTGATGATTTAATGAATATCCTTGGCCCGTAGTGCGGGGTGATTCAATGATGTATTTTATTTATTAAGCTGAGTCTCAGCGATAAAAATAAAAAAATTGGTGACAACAATTTTTTTTAAAACATAGAAGATAGCAGGCATCATGCTCTACATGACTCTTCTAATGGATTGCTTGTTCCACTGCAGTTACACTTGATGTCTATTGTATTTTATCAGTTTAACATTGTTGAAGACTAATGATAATTTATTCTGCATTATCTTAGTCATAATATTTCTTACTGGGCTGGTTGAGCTCACCCCTTCTTTCACTGTTCTCTTCAGGAAATGAGAATATAACTAGGAGGAGTCGGGGAACGGAGTGACGGTCCAGATGATAGCATTAGTAGTCCTCACTATTCTGTTAAATAGTGTGACAATAAATGTAACGAGAACTCTATTTGAGAATGGATATTGTCTAGAAGACAATATTCCTATTTAAACTCTCAGTTTATGTTTTGTCGTATTTTACACGACAGCTATATTATTAAGTTGTATTTGAATAATCAGTACCTTGCATCTGGCGACCCAAGATGGGTGATGTATACCTATTTTGGGGGCGTCACACTTTAATCCTTCATCAATATGGTCACACTTTAATCCTTAATCAATATGGTGACGAAGAAAAATTATGGCTTTTGCATTTTGTGTCAAAGTTATTGTATTTCCTAATTCAATGGTCTTTTCTAACTCATCTGCACTAAGGTGCAATTCTGCATCAAGTGCCCAAGCCAAATAGTTGTCTTCAGAGATTTTCAAAATAGAAAAATCTATTTTTGCCAAGTTTGCCATCTATTCTGGGTTAAAACACAATTATTATTTATTAAAACAATAAATAATTGCATGTATGATATATATATATATATATATATATATATAAAAATAAACCAAATCACGACTTCAAGTGGTGATAAAGTGCAAATATAAATAATATAAATATTCTTATATTTATGTTGTTAGCATATTATCTTAGTAAAAAGAATATGCAATCGTTAATGTATATATACAATTATATATATATATATACAAAACTGCAAATGGATCTTCACCCGGCATGCGGTAGTTCGCATAGACAGGTTATTCCAACAGAATAATAAATAATGGAATAACAGAAGAATTTCACCATGCATACGGTAGTCTGCGTATACAGGTTATTCCAACAATTTAATTTTCAAAATAGAAAAATCTATTTTTGCCAAGTTTGCCATCTATTCTGGGTGAAAACACAATTATTATTTATTAAAAACAATAAATAATTGCATGTATGATATATATATATATATATATATATATATATATAAAAATAAACCAAATCACGACTTCAAGTGGTGATAAAGTGCAAATATAAATAATATAAATATTCTTATATTTATGTTATTAGCATATTATCTTATTAGTAAAAAGAATATGCAATCGTTAATGTATATATACAATTATATATATATATATACAAAACTGCAAATGGATCTTCACCCGCGTGCGCAGAGTTCAGATAGACAAAGTTATTCCAATGTAATAATAAATAATGGAATAACAGAAGAATTTCACCATGCATACGGTAGTCTGCGTATACAGGTTATTCCAACAATTTAATTTTCAAATTAGAAAAATCTATTTTTGCCAAGTTTGCCATCTATTCTGGGTTAAAACACAATTATTATTTATTAAAACAATAAATAATTGCATGTATGATATATATATATATAAAAAAATAAACCAAATCACGACTTCAAGTGGTGATAAAGTGCAAATATAAATAATATAAATATTCTTATATTTATGTTATTAGCATATTATCTTAGTAAAAAGAATATGCAATCGTTAATGTATATATACAATTATATATATATATATACAAAAGCTAAAATGGATCTTCACCACGGCGTGCGGTAGTTCGTGATATGACAGGTTATTCCAACAGAATAATAAATAATGGAATAACAGAAGAATTTCACCATGCATACGGTAGTATGCGTATACAGGTTATTCCAACAATTTAATAAGAAATGAATACAAATGTTATTCACCAGGTATGCGGTATTCCACATATACAGGTTATTCCCAACAGAATAATAAAGAATAGAATCAGGTCATGCGTAATCCGCAGAGACAGGATATTCCAACAGAATAATAAAAAATGGAACCAGGTCATGCGTAATCCGCACAGACAGGATGTTCCAACAGAATAATAAAGAATGGAATAACAACAAAATTCACCAGGCATGCGATAGACCGCACATACAGGTTATTCCAACAAATTAATAAACGGTAAAAAGGTTCCAACCAAGTCTTGTAAGATCAACAAGGATAGATGGTACCATTGTAAATAACAGAATTTAATGACAATTATAAGAATAAAATTATATTATTGGTGGCATAGCCAAACCGGTAATATAATAATAAATTGCAAGAATTTAATTTTACCGTCTTAGTTGGTTAGAGCCTCGTGCTGATAACGTGTTATAAAACTTTAGCAAAGTATAGAAAGATACTCTTATAATTGCTGCATAAATTTAGAGAGAATAAGTAAGAGAAAAGAGAGAGAGAGAGAAACCTTCAAGAAAGTTCTACCGATTTTCTTGAAGATGATTCCTTTATATAGAGAATGCATGAGGGAAGAGGAGGAGAATGAGGGAAAAGGAGGAGATAACGGGAGTGATTACTGGAGAAGCAATAAATGAGGAGGGAATCTCATCACATGTTTAATATTTATTTTATTAAAATTTATATTATAGTATTTAAACATTTGTTTTATTTGACTTTAACAATAAATTTTATATTATAGCATTATAATAATAATGCTATAAATTGATTTAGTATATATCTAATTCATTCATTGTCCAACCTATTAAACCTGTGATGTCTTGCGGGTGGTCTAATGGCCAAAATTTTTAATTTGAGATCTTGGGTTAAAGTTGAGTGCCCAAATTTACATTTTACCCTTAAGAAAAACATATAGTCGGACTAAACAGCTAGGGTTCTATTCAAACAGTTAGTTGTCCGATATCCCCAAACCCACGACAAGGAGAAGAAGGGCAAATGAATGCAGATTGCGGTGATAATAGAGAGTAATGTCTGACCCGGACATCCAATTTCAACAACAAAGTAAATACTTTATTGGATTTTCGAGCAATTCTTTCTCTTCCGTGACCCTAATCATTCCAATATGCATTTTTGAACCGTATCATACCCCAAATCTTTGCTAATTCACTTTAAAACTACTTCAAATCCAAATAATTTCCTTGGATTCAACGCCTTTTTCGAATCTCCTCCGGATTTATCGACCCTTTTCGATTGCCGATCGAAATAGTGAAGAAGGTGATTGGACCGGCAAATTTAACCCAAATGTGATGGTTTAGATTGGGGCGCTTCAATTGGTCCACCGGACTTACTGACGAACATTACGACGGAGAGGTGGTGGGCCACCAAATTACACCGACTAAGCAACCATCTGGTAGTGGTGATAGTGGTGGCAGAGGCGGTGGTGGGAGGTCTAATTTTGCAGGTGCTTGATGGACTGAAAATGAAATGAACAAATTGAAGGAGTTAGAGGAGCAAAATAAGAAAGGGCTTTTAACATGGAGAAGATAATAGACTATATAGTCTATTTGACTCTTCTAATAGATTGCTCGTTCCGCTGAAACTATGGTTGAAAAGTTTTATCATCTACCATATGTTCTAAATCTCTGATTTATTACTGATGAAGGCTATTGATAATTTAATTATCTTTAGTTATGATATTCTTTACTGAGCTAGTTGTGCTCACCCCTTTTGCTTCACAATTCCTTTCAGGTAATAAAAGTGTAGCTGGGTCGGGCAGGGATAACAGGGGAATAGTGTGGTGGTCCGAGACTATCAATATTTCTCAACACATTATAAAACGGCATGACATACAGACCTAAGATGTGTGTGTCGTATATTATACGGCACTTAATAATTGATTTTGGTGAACAACAATAGGGTGAGGTGAACCCAACTTTGGAAGGGTGTTTTGCCACTATCATACAAGATGCCTAATGACATACAATCTCGTGTTATCATAAGAAAGGGTTGTGCACATCCACTTGCTGAGTATATCTACGAGCACTACCTATATGATCTTGGAGTTGGGTTGAAACATAATGTTCAATCGCAGACGGTGGAGATAGTTATGTGTCAAGAGAAGACTCACCATTGAAAGGAACATGATAGTAATCTTCTCATTTTTCTTTGGGGTCTATTGGATCAACCAAGGATAATTCTCTGGACATATGATATCTATCATAATTTAGATTCATGGCCTCCTATGTACGAAGGTTTCCTTGAGCATTTCCTAAAGATTTTAATTTCTAAAACAGTTCTAGATTGTACCTTTATGTAAGGTATCACTGTGAGGTGTTGTCCATAGTTGGGACATGAGTCACAATTGGTATTAAAACTCACAGTATATGTGTTGTTGTATTTTGCACGACAATTATAGTAATAAAGTTGTAGTTATTTTCTGTACCATGTATTTGGCGACTCAGAATAGGTTGGATGGATTGGACCTATTTTGGGGGCGTCACAAGTTATGTTGGTTATTATGTGAAAACATGAAAGTTTCTTAGAAATCACAAAGGGTTGAAAAATAGATTTTGGTGAAAATGGAACATGAAATTCAATTGACCATATCTCCTATTATATTTTGAATTTTTAAGTGTGGTCAAGTTCTAGAGTTAGATCTATGAGTTTCCTAACTTATCCAAGTGAAATCATTATAAAAGGTGTTGTAGATTTTCGTGTGGACTGATTTTAACAAAGCACGAAAAACTGAAAAATGGAAAACAGCTACTGTTCATATTTTTAAAAGGGCATTTTCGGCCACTTAATTTATGAGAAAAATTCTGGCCTTTTGGGATATGAAAATATATGGTATAAAGTACCTCCTGTCCAAAAATGAGCTCATTTCGACTTAAAATGAGCAAGTTATGACCATTTCAATATTTAAGTTTTTTTGACGAAAAATACTATAACCGAAGTCCTAACAACTCTGATTTGAAGTACAAGATTATGATGGAGGCACACAATACACCATTTGCAATCCATCCTGGAAGTACTAAAATGTATCGTGATCTTCGACATACATTTTGGTGGAACAATATGAAAAGAGAGATTGCAAAGTTTATCTCAATGTGTTTAACTTGTCAACGTGTAAAGGCGGAGCATCTAGTACCTAAGGGTCCGTTGCAACCACTTGAGATTCCGGAATGGAAGTGGGAACACATTACCATGGATTTCGTTACGGGTCTTCCTACGGTTTCTCAAGGCATCAATGCTATTTGGGTTATTGTTGATAGATTAACCAAATCACGCTTTCATTTCTTCTTGCGACACGGAGACTTATTCCTTGAACGTCTTGCTAGTATGCATAAAATGAGATTGTGAGGTTGCATGGCATGCCTGTATCCATAGTTTCGGATCGTGACCCAAGATTCACTTCAAGATTTTGGGTTAGCTTGCAAAAAGCTATGGGCACGGATTTGCGATTTAGTTCTAAGATACCATCCCCAAACAGACGGACAATCGAGAGGACTATTCAAACTCTTGAAGATTTATTAAGACTCGTGTCCCTAGACTTCAAGGGCGGTTGGGATAAGTATTTACCATTGGTGGAATTCTCCTACAACAACAGATTATCGAGCAAGTATAGGTGTGGCTCCATTCAAGCATTATATGGACGAAAATGTCGTTCTCCAATATGTTGGGATGAGGTGGGTGAAGCAACATTGTTGGGACCCGAGTTAATGCGTATGACTACACCAAAAGATCCAAATGATTCGACAACGTATACAAACGGCACAAGATCGACACAAAAGAGTTATGCGGATCTTCATCGAAAGGACGTGGAATTTAATGTAGGGATCATGTATTGTTGCGAGTTGCTCCATGGAAGGGAGTTACAAGATTTGGGAAGAGAGGAAAGCTCAATCCACGATTTATCGGTCCATTTCAAATTCTTGACCGAGTAGGAAATGTAGCCTATAGACTTGCGTTACCTCAAAGTATGTCTCGTGTTCATAATGTGTTTCATATATCGTACTTCAGTAAATATGTGAAAGACCCGAACCACGTTATTGAGTTAGAACCGGACGAGATAGCCAAGACTTAACGTGTGAGGAGGTACTGTCCAAGATCTTGGATAGGAAGGAGCATGTCCTACGCCAAGAAAGGTCATACCACAAGTTAAAGTTTTGTGGAGGAATCATGCTATAGAGGAAATGACCGGGAATTGGAACGGAAATGAAAGCGAGGTATCCTCACCTTTTCAAACACCAGTACGTCGTCAATTTCGAGGACGAAATTTCATAAGGAGGGAGGTTGTAAGACCCCTAAAATTTTTTTTAAATAAAAGGAATTTCCTTTATTTATTATTTTGAAATAGTAAGGGTTGATTTGATTAATGTGGATAGTTAAGGGTAAAATACGCAAATATTTCAAAATAAGCAAGTGGTTATAAAATATTCATTGTTGTTTGGGAATATTCGTTTGGTGGTGGAATATTCGTCTTGTCGGGGAATATTCGTATGCGACGCGCAACGACCATGTGTGGGCCCCATAACGAAAGCGATTGGATGAAGAAAACGACAAATATAAGTTGGTTAAAAATAACTGCGTGGTTATTACCAATTAAGATCGTTGGAATACCCTATGGTTAAAATACAAGATGTCTGGCGTGGTTGCACAAGAAGCACACCAGTATTGCACTTCGGTATTGCATCAATTATTGATCCTTACGTAAGAAGGCACTACTCAATAATTGTTACGATAATTACTTATTCAATATTTTATTTTATTGATTCAATAATTCTTTGCGTTGATATTTTATATTATTGTTGTTCAATAATTGTCACTACACATTATCTCCATTATCGGATCAATAATTCATATTATTTAAATAATATTATTAGATAGCATTATTGGCAATGTCTAGAAAGTTCATCAAGGAGAGGTTTGGTCACCTAATTGCGCGCCCAATGAAGGAGAAATCCTTATCTGAAAGCCCCCTCTTTCACAGGGCGGCACCGTTGTTGGTCATAATTGTGATTACGTAATATTATTTGTGAATAATTAATTATTGATATGATAAGAAAATATTTATAAATGATGGATTTATTTATTTTATGTGGTTATAATTGAATGATTTAATGTTGAGGTGTTTTATCAAGAATTTTGCCGGAATGGAGGTATTAAAAAATCAAATCGATATTTTTACGATGTATTATGCGTGAGTTATAATTTTTAATCCGATCGTTGGATCGTTGTAATTTTTGGATATGTTATACATACATAAGTTGAGTATATGTCCACAAATTTTGAACCGTTAAAATGAACGAATGATTTGTTATGAATTTTAAGAGGTGACCGATTCTAAATTAGGGTTATAATTGATTTTGGTGGAAAATTCTAGAATTGAGTGGGCCCCACTTGTGGTTGGTGAAGAAATGTGCTGAATTTTATTTCAAATGTGGTGGGTGGCAATAGTAGCGGTAAAGCCATCGTGCAGCAGTCAAGTCTGCTTTCCGGCTAACATTTTCCTATAAATAGAGGGCTAAGTTAGAATTGAAAATCACACCGAAACAAAGTTTTCTCTCTTTCTCTCTATATTATTGAGCGTATTTTGTGAGTATTTAGATACTTTGAGAGTTCTTTGTCAAAGATAAGTTTCATTCAAAGATCACTTGAGACCTTTCCTTCCGGCAATCGATTCTTTGAGGTAAGGGATATTATTTTTTTTTCAGAATGATATTATTTCTTCAATATCATTATCTTTGAAATGTTGATCCGAAGTTTTTATCAAATTTGGAACTTTTTCATGTATGGGTTACTATTCATGAGTTACTATTCACGAGTACTATTCATGAAGCGTGAAGATGTTTTTTTGGAATTTCTATCTTTTGGTGTCGGAGTTACTTATTCACGATATCGACACTTATTCACGATATCGACACTTATTCAATTAGAAAAATAAAATTTCTTCTTTTCGTCCAAAATATCTATTCGGATACTAGCTTTGATTGTATCCATGTTTTGATCATTCTTGAATTTTACACCACTATGATTATTTTTGAGGTATTGTTGGACATGGATAAAACAAAGTACGAATCCTTAATCCTTAATCCTTGTCATTTTGTTTCACCGGGATTCGTTCTTTAAAAATATTTTCATCATCCTCGGTCTTAAATGATAATATTATTGAATATCTTTGGCCCAGAAGTGCAAAGATGAATGATTTCTGAAGAATATCTTTGGCTCAGAGTGCAAAGATGAACAGTGTTTAAATGAACATATAACCGATCGATGAATATCTTTGGCCTTTAGTGCAAAGATGAGCAGTGTTGAGATGAACATGACCGATTGATGAATATCTTTGGCTTCAGAGTGCAAAGATGAATATTTGATTTGAGATAAATATTGATTGATGTTACAGGGATAAAATATTGATGATGGACTGTTAAATTCATAGATTATAGTAGATTTCATTCTCTACGTAACTCTTCTATGAATTATTATTTTCGCTGCGAATGTTGATCTGAAACTTGTTGTCTATTGTATTCTATTAAATTTTTCCCTGTTGAAGACTAACGATAATTTGTTGTATATTATCTTAGTCATAATATTCTTTACTGAGCTAGTTGAGCTCACCCTTTTCCTTTTTGTTCCATTCTTCTCAGGAGGCGAGAATATAAGCGAAGTACGAGCCTCGGGGTATGGAATGAAGGTTTTAGAAAGGATTGTTTAGTAATCCTCACCATTTTTGTAAAATAATGTATCAATAAATGTGATGAGGATTTATTGGAGTATAAATATTGTCTAGAAGATAATATTTGTATTTAAACTCACAGTTTTACTGTTGTAATAATAAAGTTGTAGTTGTTTCTGTACCATGTATTGACAACTCAGAATGGGTGATGTATACCTATTTTGGGGGCGTCACATTATTTGAATAATATTATTAGATAGCACTATTGGCAATGTCTAGAAAGTTCTGTCTAAGGAGAGGTTTGGTCACCTAATTGCAAGGCCATGATGAGGAGAAATTCTTATTGAAAGCCCCTCTTTCTGAACCGCTGGTTTGTCATAATTGTGATTACAGAATATTATTTGGGAATAATTAATTATTGATTTATATGATAAGAAAATATTTATTTGATATGGATATAAATGATGGATTTAATTATTATATGTGGTTATAATTGAAGGATTTAATGTTGAGGTGTTTTATCGAGATTTTTGTCTGAATGGAGGTATTAAAAAATCAAATCAAGATTTTTACGATATATATTAAGAGTTATAATTTTTAATCCGAATAGTTGGATCGTTATGATTTTTGGATATGTTATACATATATAAGTTGAGTATATGTCTACAAATTTTGAACCGTTAAAAATGAAACGAATGATTTGTTATAAATTTTAAGAGGTGTTTGATTCTTGAAAGTAGGGTTATAATTGATTTTGGTGGAAAATTCTAGAATTGAGTGGGCCCCACTTGTGGTTGGTGAAAAATGTGCTGAATTTTATTTCAAATGTGGTGGGTGGCAATAGTAGCGTGTAAAGCCATCGTGTAGCAGTCAAGTCTGCCTTGCGGCTAACATTTTCCTATAAATAGAGGGCTAAGTTAGAATTGAAAATCACACCGTAAACAAAGTTTTCTCTTTTCTCTCTATATTATTGAGTGTAATTTGTGAGTATTTAGATACTTGGTGAGTTGATATTCATCGCTGCAAGTTTCCTTCAACGCCATGTCCGATATCCCGTCGGAAGTCTTTGCTTTTTTGAGGTAAGGGATAGTAAGGGATGTTATTTTCTTCTCAAATGATATTATTTCTTCAATATCATTATCTTTGAAATATTAGTTGAACTTTTTATCAAATTTGGAACTTTTTCATGCTCTGGGTTACTATTCATGAGTTACTATTCATGAGTTACTATTCATGAGTTACTATTCACGAGTTACTATTCACGAGTACTATTCATGAAGCGTGAAGATGTTTTTTGTGGAATTTCTATCTTTTTGAGTCAGGGTTACTATTCACGTATACGGCACTATTCATGTATACGACACTATTCATGTATGTATAATACTATTTACGATATATGACATTATTTACGTGATACTTGATATTATGTATTTAATACGAGTACTATTCACGAAGTTACTATTCATGAGTTACTATTCACGAAAGTTACTATTTACGGTTACTATTCATGGGTTACTATTCACGAGTTACTATTCATGACAAAATTGGTTTCTTTTTCTAACTAAATTATCGTTTATTTATGAATCTTACTCTTGAAATTAAAACCATGTTTTGATTATATTATTTTTATATAACATTCTTATAACCCTAATGATGATATTTCTCTTTGACTTGAGTGTAAAGATGGGTAGATTATTGGTATGATTGTGACCATAGGTTCTCTTTGGCCAGTAGTGCAAAAGTTGAATTGTTGGATTTGGTATGATCATGACCATTGAATTTACAATTGAATATTTTTAGCTTAAGTGCAAAGGTGGATTGATCAACATGGTTATAATTATTGTTATATAACTTCTGAAATGATTATGTATTTCTTTGATATATGAATATCTTTGGCTTGTTGTGCAAAGATGACCTGTTGTTGAATATCTTTAGCCTGTAGTGCAAAGATGAATTATTGATGAATATCTTTGGCTCGTAATGCAAAGATGACCTGTTGTTGAATATCTTTAGCCTGTAGTGCAAAGATGAATTATTGATGAATATCTTTTGCTCATAATGCAAAGATGACCTGTTGTTGAATATCTTTAGCCTGTAATGAATTATTGATGAATATCTTTGGCTCGTAATGCAAAGATGACCTGTTGTTGAATATCTTTAGCCTGTAGTGTAAAGATGAACTGTTGATGAATATCTTTGACCCGTGGTGCAAAGATGAAATTATTAGTATGATTATGAACAGGAACTGTGATTTGGTATAACCATGATATTTGATGTTTCAGGTAAAGACAGGTGATGAAAATTATCTTCGTCCTAGATGAGAAGAGGAATTTAGAATCACAATTATGATTATAAGTTATTCATATGATTGTGGAAAGGAACTGTTGATTTATGTTACAGGGATAAAACATTGTTGGTGGACTTTAACGTGAGAAGACAATAGACTTTATAGTCTATTTGACTCTTCTAATGGATTGCTTTCGTTCACCGCAACTATGGTTGAAAAGTTTTATCATCTACCATATGTTCTAAATCTCGATTTATTATCGATGAAGGCTATTGATAATTTAATTATCTTTAGTCATGATATTCTTTTTATCGAGTTAGTTGTGCTCACCCTTTTGTTTCACAATTCCTTTCGTGGTAATAAAGTGTAGTCAGTTGAAGCGGGATAACAAGGGAATAGAACGGTGGTGGTCTATAGTTGTTGAGGTTCTTCCTAAAGAGTATGAAAATAATTTTATTGAGGGCTTTAGTGTGTTGTATTTTATACATCATTTAATAGTTATTTTGGTGAATTAAATAGGGTGAGGCGAACCCAACTTTGGAAGGTGTTTTTGTCACTATCATACAAGATGTCTAATGACATACAAACTCGTGTTATCATAAGACATGGTTGTGCTCATCCACTTGCTTGAGTATATTTACAAGCACTACCTATATAATCTTGGTGTTTGTTTGGAGTATAATACCAAATTAGAGACAAGTGGAGATAATGATATGTCAAGAGAAGACTCGCCATTGGGAAGAATATGATAGTAATCTTCTTGTTTTTCTTTGGGGTCTATTAATCAACCAAGGATAATTACATGGCCATATGATATCTACCATAACCTAAAAGCATGGCCTCCCATGTACGAAGGTTTCCTTGAGCACTTCCCAAAGATTCTAATTTCTAAAATAGTTTTTGACTATACCTTTATGTAAGGTGTCATTGTGACGTACTACAGTTGGTATATATTTGTATCCAAACTCACAGCATATGTGTTGTTGTATTTTGCACGACAATTGTTGTAATAAAGTTGTAGTTGTTTTCTGTACCATGTATTTGGCGACTCAGAATGGGTTGGATGGAATGGACCTATTTTGGGGTTGTTACATTTGGTATCAGAGCTATAAGTAAAGAGCCCCGTGCCTCTCGTTGGTGACTTCCTGTTGATGGGGGATGCACCGAAGCCGGACTCTCCGTGAGGGGACGCCTGCTTCATGGTTGGCAAACCGATAGGTATCAATGTGAGGTCTTGACACAAGTTGGTGTCTAGAGTTACATTTGGTATCGTAGCTTAGGGATATGATCTCCGCGGAGATCGGGATTAGAACTAGGAGGGAGAGATGAGTAAATCATTCGCTAAAGTGTGTCTACCTAAAGCTTATTTGTTGGTCACCATAATATCGGGATATTATGTGATATGTTAATTTGTTAAATTAACCCTTGTTTTGAAGTTGTATTCTAGAATGATATCCTCAAATACGTGAGATGAGCAATGGAGAAATCATGATGACGGAAAAATGAAATCAAATGAAAGCAAGGTATTCTCAACTCTTTGAAATACTGTGCACGTAAATTCGGGGACGAAATTTCATAAGGAGGGAGATTGTAAGACCCCGAATTTTATGAAATAAAAGTATTCAATTTTTCTTATAATTACTATTCAAGAAATGGTTAAATTGATAAAAGTTAAAGTTAAGGGTAATATATGAATTTTTTTTCAAAATACACAAGTGGTTATAAAATATTCATTGTTGTTTGGGAATATTCGTTTGGTCGTGTGAATATTCTTTCCGTTGGGAATATTCGTATGCACGGCAAGCAGTATGACCATTTGTGGGAACCATAATGTAATAACCGTTGGATGAAGAAAACGACAAAATTAAGTTTTTATAAATAACGGCGTAATCGCTCATCAAGCTAACACTGTTGGAATACCCGATGGTTAAAATATACGATAATATGCGTGTTTGCACAAGTTAGCACTCTGGTTTACACACGAAGATTTTTGAATTATTGATCCTTACATAAGAAGGCACTACTCAATAATTATTACAATTACTTGCTCAATATTTTTATTTATTGATTCAATAATTCTTTGCGTTGGTATTTTATATTATTCTTGCTTTCAATAATTGTCACACCGCATGATATTTCTCATTATCGATCAATAATTCATATTATTTGTAAGACCTCAAAATTTTTTTAAATAAAAGGAATTTCCTTTATTTATTATTTTGAAATAGTAAGGGTTGATTTGATTAATGTGGATAGTTAAGGGTAAAATACGCAAATATTTCAAAATAAGCAAGTGGTTATAAAATATTCATTGTTGTTTGGGGAATATTCGTTTGGTCGTGGAATATTCAATCGCTTGGGAATATTCGTATGCGACGCCGTTAAATGCCATGTGTAAATTCCATAACGAAAGCGATTGGATGAAGAAAACGACAAATATAAGTTGGTTAAAAATAACGAGCGTAGTTATTACCAAGTAAGACTGTTGGAATACCCGTGGTTAAAATACGTGAATACGTGTGGTTTAGCAAAGAGTACACCAGATTGCACTTGTGTATTGCATCAATTATTGATCCTTACGTAAGAAGGCACTACTCAATAATTGTTATAGTAATTACTGCTCAAGATTTTTTATTTTATTGATTCAATAATTCAAGCGTTGATATTTTATATTATTGTTGTTCAATAATTGTCACTACACATTATCTCCATTATCGGATCAATAATTCATATTATTTAAATAATATTATTAGATAGCATTATTGGCAATGTCTAGAAAGTTCTCATCAAGGAGAGGTTTGGTCACCTAATTGCATGCGCCAAGAAGGAGAAATCCTTATCTGAAAGCCCCTCTTTCCGGGACTACCGGTTGTCATAATTGTGATTCTCGTAATATTATTTGTGAATAATTAATTATTGATATGATAAGAAAATATTTATAAACGATGGATTTATTTATTTTATGTGGTTATAATTGAATGATTTAATGTTGAGGTGTTTTATCAAGAATTTTGTTTGGAATGGAGGTATTAAAAAATCAAATCGGTATTTTTACGATGTATTATGTGAGTTATAATTTTAATCCGACCGTTGGATCGTTGTAATTTTGGATATGTTATACATACATAAGTTGAGTATATGTCCACAAATTTTGAACCGTTAAAATGAACGAATGATTTGTTATGAATTTTAAGAGGTGATCGATTCTTAAAATTAGGGTTATAATTGATTTTGGTGGAAAATTCTAGAATTGAGTGGGCCCCACTTGTGGTTGGTGAAGAAATGTGCTGAATTTTATTTCAAATGTGGTGGGTGGCAATAGTAGCGGTGTAAAGCCATCGGTAGTGGTCAAGTCCGCTTCTACGGCTAACATTTTCCTATAAATAGAGGGCTAAGTTAGAATTGAAAATCACACCGTAAACAAAGTTTTCTCTCTTTCTCTCTATATTATTGAGCGTATTTTGTGAGTATTTAGATACTTTGAGAGTTCTTTGTTCAAGATAAGTTTCATTCAAAGATCACTTCCGACCTTTCCTTCCGGCAATCGATTCTTTGAGGTAAGGGATATTATTTTTTTTTCGTAATGATATTATTTCTTCAATATCATTATCTTTCAAATGTTGATCCGAAGTTTTTATCAAATTTGGAACTTTTTCATGCTCGGGGTTACTATTCACGAGTTACTATTCACGAGTACTATTCATGAAGCGTGAAGATGTTTTTTGTGGAATTTCTATCTTTTGGTGTCCGAGTTACTATTCACGTATACGACACTTTATTCACGATATATGACACTATTCAATTTGAAAATAAAATTTCTTCTTTTATCTAAAATATCTATTCGGATACTAGCTTTGATTGTATCCATGTTTTGATCATTCTTGAATTTTACACCACTATGATTATTTTTGAGGTATTGTTGGACATGGATAAAACAAAGTACGAATCCTTAATCCTTAATCCTTGTCATTTTGTTTCAATCGGATTCGTTCTTTAAAAATATTTTCATCATCCTCGGTCTTAAATGATGATATTATTGAATATCTTTGGCCCAGTGCAAAGATGAATGATTTCAAGAATATCTTTGCCCTATAGTGCAAAGATGAACAGTGTTTTAAATGAACATGACCGATCGATGAATATCTTTGGCCTTTAGTGCAAAGATGAAAGCGGTGTTGAGATGAACACGACCGATTGATGAATATCTTTGGCCAGAAGTGCAAAGATGAATATTTGATTTGAGATGAATATTGATTGATGTTACAGGGATAAAATATTGATGATGGAATTTGTTAAATTCATAGATTATAGTAGATTTCATTCTCTACATAACTCTTCTACATAATTATTATTTCATTATGAATGTTGATCTCGAAACTTGTTGTCTATCAGTATTCTATTAAATTTTTCCTGTTGAAGACTAACGATAATTTGTCAGATATTATCTTAGTCATAATATTCTTTACTTGAGCTAGTTGAGCTCACCCTTTTCCTTTTGTTCCATTCTTCTCGGGGAGGCGAGAATATAAGCGAGTACGAAGCCTGGGGTATGGAATGAAGGTTTTAGAAAGGATTGTTTAGTAATCCTCACCATTTTTGTAAAATAATGTATCAATAAATGTGATGAGGATTTATTGAGTATAAAATATTGTCTAGAAGATAATATTTGTATTTAAACTCACGCTTTCTTTGTTGTAATAATAAAGTTGTAGTTATTTCGTACCATGTATTGACAACTCGTAATGGGTGATGTATACCTATTTTGGGGGCGCCACGCTTGGTATCGAGCTTAGGGATATGATCTCCTGGCGAGATCGGGAATAGAACTAGGAGGGGAGAGACGAGTAAATCCTTCGCTAGTGTGTCCTACCTAAGCTTATTTGTTAGTTGGTCAAGATATAGGGATATTATGTGATATATTGATTTCCTTAATTAACCCTTGTTTTATGACAAGATTTGAGAATGTCGATGAGAATATTAACAATGGAAATGAGAACGTGAGACGCTCAGTACTCACCAACGAGGAGAACGCGCAACAGTCGTGGCAATGTTCCTCCCGTGAATAACACCATTAAGCGAGATGATGAACGAGGGGATGTTTAGAAGTTTTTGCGATTCATGCAAAATCGCACGAGGAGACTCGTGTTCAAAATACTGAGAGGAAATGATAGCAATTCACGGGTTGTCACAAACCAAGCGCTTCAGAGTCAGGACCACTGAATTTAAGGGAAAGCCGATCCGATCATGGCGGAAACATGGGTCAAACAAATTACCAAGATATTCGATGTCTTGGGATGCACGGAGAACAGAAGGTTCCATTCGCCACCTTTATGTTCCGTGGCGAGGCAGACCATCGGTGGGAGTCTCGTGCACGTACCCATCCACCACTTTCAAAGATGTCTTGGGAAACGTTTGAGAGACTATTTAATGACAAATACTTTCCCGAAAGTGTTCGTCATATGAAGGAAGTGGAGTTCATCAGATTAGAAGCAAAACAACACGACGGTGTCTCAAAGACGAGGCAAAGTTTGCAGAGTTATCCGTGTTTGCACCTCATTTGGTGGAGGATGAGGAACGTATGACGCGGATGTTTCTTAGAGGTTTGAAACCCGTAGATACGCCAAGATCTCATTTCTCATAAATTTTCTCTCTATTCGGATGTTGTATAACAGGGCTCAATTATTAGAGCGAGATAACGAGTACTACCAATCGAGGGACCATAACCGGATCGTATTCGTAGATAGCGATCCAATGTAATAATGATAACTCATGAGAAAGAAATTGACGGGACGAAATGGTAACCACTCTGGTGGTAATCATGGTCATGAAAATGTAAGAAGCGAGTCGAGGAGATTTTAAAAGAGGAGATTTAACAACGACTATGTGAAGACGACAAAGTCTTGGCAAAGAATCGGTTCTAAGGGAGGAGAAGCGACCACCGGTCCATATGTTACAAATGCGAAAAAGAGGGACATATCGGTCAAACCGCCCACAATTCAAGGTATGCTATAGTTGTGGAAAGGAAGGACATATCGCTTCGAGATTGTATGAGAGGCGAAACCTAGTTCAATGGGGATTATGACTCAAAAGATCGTCCCCGTAAAAGTCAAAGTCAACAATTCCGGAAGAAGCGTTTGTTGTGATCGGTCATAATGCGAGGAACCCAAACGAGGTGATCACGGGTAAGCTATTTATAAATTCTTGTGAAGTTTATACCTTACTTGATACCGGTGCTACCCATTCATTTATCTCTCCTGCATGTGCTCAACGCTTAAACTTGACTCGGAGAAATTAGACTTTGACCTATCTGTGGAAACTCAGCTAGAGAAACTTTCATCACATCCACTCGCTTATAAATCTTGTTTGATTCAAGTTGGCACCATCACCTTACCGTTGACCTTATCTCTTTAAAGATACTTGCTTTTGATGTGATTTTAGGGATTGATTGGTTAACTACTCATCATGCCAAAATTGATTGTTTTCGTAAGGTTGTTAGTTTTCATATTCCTAACCAACCTGTTATGCGAATTCAAGCAACTAAACCATTAAAATCAATCACTATCATATCTAATCATAAAGCTATTCGTTTATTGAAAAAGCGGATGTCAAGCTTTCTTAGCCCATGTTATGGATTTGAATAAAGATACGTCAAATTTGAATAATATTCCCGTTGTTATTGACTTTCCCGACGTATTTCAAGAACTTCCTGGTCTACCCCGAACGTGAAGTTGAATTCTTTATTGATCTTGAACTTTGTACAAAGCCCATTTCTAAAACCCCATATCGAATGGCTCCTATTGAACTTGAGTTAAAGGTCCAACTACGAGAATTGTTGGACATCGGTTTCATTCGTCCTAGTACATCTCCTCGGGGTGCTCCTGCTTTATTTTTAAAGAAGAAAGACGGAGTATGCGACTTTTGTATTGACTATCGGAATTGAACCATGTCACCATCAAGAATAGGTATCCTCTACCTCGTATTGATGACTTGTTTGACCAGATTCAGTAAGGGCACAATTCTTTTCAAAAATCGATCTTAGCTTCTGGATATCATCACCGAAGATTAGAATTGAGGATATTCCAAAGACCGCCTTGAACTCCGGTATGGGCATTATGAATTCTTAGTCATGTCTTTCGGACTAACTAATGCTCCTCGCGGCTTTCATGGATATGATGAACCGAGTATTCAAGGAATATTTGGATCGATTCGTTGTTGTCTTTTTATTGATGACATCCTTATATATTCCAAAAGTCGTGAAGATCATGAGCACCATTTGAAGTTTGGTACTCCAAAGGCTTCGTGAAAACCAACTATATGCCAAATTGAAGAAATGCGAGTTCGGCAAGAAGAAGTAGCATTTCTTGGGCATGTGTGTGTCAAACATGGAGTATCCGTTGATCCGTGAAGATTGAAGCAATACAAAGTTAGAGCAACCAAGCCGGTGATCAAGCACGTAGCTTTTTTGGGCTTAATGGTTATTATCGGAGATTCGTGGAAGGGTTTTCTCGAATCGCTACTCCATTAACTCAAATAACTTCGAAAGGATACGAAATTCGTTTGGAGCGAAGAATGCGAGAAAAGTTTCCAAGAGCTTAAGAGGAGACTTATTTCTAAGACTGTTCTAACAATACCATCCGGTTCTGGATGGATTTGTTATCTACAAATGATGCTTCGTGCAAAGGGTTAGGATGTGTTCTCATGCAACGTGGGAAAGTCATAGCCTATGCCTCGCGACAACTTAAAGAGTATGAGAGGAATTATCCTACTCATGATCTAGAGTTAGCGCAATAAGCCATTGCTAAAGATATGGAGGCACTATCTATATGGGGAGAAAGTGGAGATATATTCGGATCATAAAAGCCTTAAATATTTCTTCACTCAAAAGAACTCAACATGCGGCAATGACGTTGGCTCGAGCTATTGAAAGACTACGACCACACTATTCAATACCATCCCGGTAAAGCGAAACGTGGTAGAGGTGACGATTGAGTAGAAGATCATATCGAGAACGAGTGCGATGATGTCAAGTATACGACAGAGCCAACTTTAATAGAAAAAGTTAAGGTTGCTCAAGCCACCGAATTCGAGAGTGATGCGTATGAAGAAGAAAGTACAAGAAGGAGCTATTCCTAAGCGAGAATTGATGAAGAAGGAATACTTGAGTCCACTCTGACTTTGTGTTCCTAACAACTCGATTTGAAGTACAAGATTATGATGGAGGCACACAATACACCATTTGCAATCCATCCTGGAAGTACTAAAATGTATCGTGATTTTCACATACATTTTGGTGGAACAATATGAAGAGAGAGATTGCAAAGTTTATCTCAATGTGTTTAACTTGTCAACGTGTAAAGGCGAGCATCTAGTACCTAAGGGTCCGTTGCAACCACTTGAGATTCCTAATGGAAGTGGAACACATTACCATGGATTTCGTTACGGGTCTTCCTACTGGTTTCTCAAGGCATCAATGCTATTTGGGTTATTGTTGATAGATTAACCAAATCGCTCATTTCTTGCCGACACGGAGACTTATTCCTCGAACGCCTTGCTAGTATGTACGTAAATGAGATTGTGAGGTTGCATGGCATGCCTGTATCCATAGTTTTGGATCGTGACCCAAGATTCACTTCAAGATTTTGGGTTAGCTTGCAAAAAGCTATGGGCGCGGATTTGCGATTTAGTTCGAAGCATACCATCCCCAAACCACGACGATCGGTGAGAGGACTATTCAAACTCTTGAAGATTTATTAAGACTCGTGTCCTAGACTTCAAGGGCGGTTGGGATAAGTATTTACCATTGGTGGAATTCTCCTACAACAACAAGCTTATCGTGCAAGTATAGGTGTGGCTCCATTCAAGCATTATATGGACGAAAATGTCGTTCTCCAATATGTTGGGATGAGGTGGGTGAAGCAACATTGTTGGGACCGAGTTAAGACGTATTTGACTCACCGAAAAGATCCAAATGATTCGACAACGATACAAACGGCACAAGATCGACAAAAAGAGTTATGCGGATCTTCATCGAAAGGACGTGGAATTTAATGTAGGGATCATGTATTGTTGCGAGTTGCTCCATGGAAGGGAGTTACAAGATTTGGGAAGAGAGGAAAGCTCAATCCACGATTTATTGGTCCATTTCAAATTCTTGACCGAGTAGGAAATGTAGCCTATAGACTTGCGTTACCTCCGAGTATGTCTCGTGTTCATAATGTGTTTCACATATATCAGCATTTCAGAAATATGTGAAAGACCCGAACCACGTTATTGAAGTTAAACCGGACGAGATAGTCAAGACTTAACGTGTGAGGAGGTACTGCCAAGATCTTGGATAGGAAGGAGCATCGTCCTACGCCAAGAAAGGTCATACCACAAGTTAAAGTTTTGTGGAGGAATCATGCTATAGAGGAAATGACCGGGAATTGAAACGGAAATGAAAGCGAGGTATCCTCACCTTTTCAAAACACCAGTATACGTCGTCGCCAATTTCGAGGACGAAATTTCATAAGGAGGGGAGGTTGTAAGACCTCAAATTTTTTTTAAATAAAAGGAATTTCCTTTATTTATTATTTTGAAATAGTAAGGGTTGATTTGATTAATGTGGATAGTTAAGGGTAAAATACGCAAATATTTCAAAATAAGCAAGTGGTTATAAAATATTCATTGTTGTTTGGGAATATTCGTTTGGTCGTGGAATATTCAGATCGCTTGGGAATATTCGTATGCGACCAGCCCGACCATGTGTGGGCCCCATAACGGAAAGCGATTGGATGAAGAAAACGACAAATATAAGTTGGTTAAAAATAACGAGGCGTAGTTATTCTGAAGTAAGACCGTTGGAATACCCGTTGGTTAAAATACGATGTCTGCTGTGGTTGCACAAAGAGCAGACACTAGGTATTGCAGACGTATTGCATCAATTATTGATCCTTACGTAAGAAGGCACTACTCAATAATTGTTACGATAATTATCGCTCAATTTTTATTTTATTGATTCAATAATTGCTGCGTTGATATTTTATATTATTGTTGTTCAATAATTGTCACTACACATTATCTCCATTATCAGATCAATAATTCATATTATTTAAATAATATTATTAGATAGCATTATTGGCAATGTCTAGAAAGTTCTGTCAAGGAGAGGTTTGGTCACCTAATTGCGCGCCAGTAAGGAGAAAATCCTTATCTGAAAGCCCCTCTTTCCGAAAACTACCGGTTGTCATAATTGTGATTCTCAGTAATATTATTTGTGAATAATTAATTATTGATATGATAAGAAAATATTTATAAACGATGGATTTATTTATTTTATGTGGTTATAATTGAATGATTTAATGTTGAGGTGTTTTATCAGTAATTTTGTGGAATGGAGGTATTAAAAATCAAATCGAATTTTTACGATGTATTAAGTGAGTTATAATTTTTAATCCGACCGTTGGATCGTTGTAATTTTTGGATATGTTATACATACATAAGTTGAGTATATGTCCACAAATTTTGAACCGTTAAAATGAACGAATGATTTGTTATGAATTTTAAGAGGTGACCGATTCGGAAATTAGGGTTATAATTGATTTTGGTGGAAAATTCTAGAATTGAGTGGGCCCCACTTGTGGTTGGTGAAGAAATGTGCTGAATTTTATTTCAAATGTGGTGGGTGGCAATAGTAGCGGTAAAGCCATCGGTAGTTGGTCAAGTCCGCTTTGGTAGGGCTAACATTTTCCTATAAATAGAGGGCTAAGTTAGAATTGAAAATCACACCGTAAACAAAGTTTTCTCTCTTTCTCTCTATATTATTGAGCGTATTTTGTGAGTATTTAGATACTTTGAGAGTTCTTGTTCAAAGACAAGTTTCATTCAAAGATCACTTGAGCCTTTCCTTCCGGCAATCTTGATTCTTTGAGGTAAGGGATATTATTTTTTTTCAGAATGATATTATTTCTTCAATATCATTATCTTTGAAATGTTGATCCGAAGTTTTATCAAATTTGGAACTTTTTCATGTCGGGGTTACTATTCATGAGTTACTATTCACGAGTACTATTCATGAAGCGTGAAGATGTTTTTTTTGGAATTTCTATCTTTTGGTGTTTGAGTTACTTATTCACGTGATCACGACACTATTCACGATATCGACACTATTCACCGAAAAATAAAATTTCTTCTTTTCGTCCAAAATATCTATTCTGGATACTAGCTTTGATTGTATCCATGTTTTGATCATTCTTGAATTTTACACCACTATGATTATTTTTGAGGTATTGTTGGACATGGATAAAACAAAGTACGAATCATTAATCCTTAATCCTTGTCATTTTGTTTCAATTGGATTCGTTCTTTTTAAAATATTTTCATCATCCTCGGTCTTAAATGATGATATTATTGAATATCTTTGGCTGTAGTGCAAAGATGAATGATTTCTGAAGAATATCTTTGGCTGTAGTGCAAAGATGAACAGTGTTTTAAATGAACACGACCGATGATGAATATCTTTGGCCTTTAGTGCAAAGATGAGCGCGTGTTGAGATGAACATGATCGATTGATGAATATCTTTGGCTGTAGTGCAAAGATGAATATTTGATTTGAGATGAATATTGATTGATGTTACAGGGATAAAATATTGATGATGGACCGTTAAATTCATAGATTATAGTAGATTTCATTCTCTACGTAACTCTTCTACATGAATTATTATTTCATTGCGAATGTTGATCTCAAACTTGTTGTCTATCAGATTCTATTAAATTTTTCCTCGTTGAAGACTAACGATAATTTGTTGTATATTATCTTAGTCATAATATTCTTTATTGAGCTAGTTGAGCTCACCCTTTTCCTTTTGTTCCATTCTTCTCGTGAGGCGAGAATATAAGCGAGTACGAGCCTGGGGTATGGAATGAAGGTTTTAGAAAGGATTGTTTAGTAATCCTCACCATTTTGTAAAATAATGTATCAATAAATGTGATGAGGATTTATTGAGTATAAATATTGTCTAGAAGATAATATTTGTATTTAAACTCACGCTTTCTTGTTGTAATAATAAAGTTGTAGTTGTTTCGCATACATGTATTGACAACTCGTAATGGGTGATGTATACCTATTTTGGGGCGCCACATTATTTGAATAATATTATTAGATAGCACTATTGGCAATGTCTAGAAAGTTCTCATTCTAAGGAGAGGTTTGGTCACCTAATTGCGGCCAATGAAGGAGAAATTCTTATTGAAAGCCCCTTTCCCAGAACCTGCCTCGTCATAATTGTGATTCTCAGTAATATTATTTGGGAATAATTAATTATTGATTTATATGATAAGAAAATATTTATTTGATATGGATATAAATGATGGATTTAATTATTATATGTGGTTATAATTGAAGGATTTAATGTTGAGGTGTTTTATCAAGATTTTTGCCTTGGAATGGAGGTATTAAAAATCAAATCAAGATTTTTACGATATATTAAGTGAGTTATAATTTTTAATCGTAGCCGGATCGTTGCGATTTTTGGATATGTTATACATATATAAGTTGAGTATATGTCTACAAATTTTGAACCGTTAAAAATGAACGAATGATTTGTTATAAATTTTAAGAGGTGTTTGATTCGGAAAGTAGGTTATAATTGATTTTGGTGGAAAATTCTAGAATTGAGTGGGCCCCACTTGTGGTTGGTGAAAAATTTGCTGAATTTTATTTCAAATGTGGTGGGTGGCAATAGTAGCGAGTAAAGCCATCAGTAGCAGTCAAGTCTGCTTGTTGCGGCTAACATTTTCCTATAAATAGAGGGCTAAGTTAGAATTGAAAATCACACCGAAACAAAGTTTTCTCTCTTTCTCTCTATATTATTGAGTGTAATTTGTGAGTATTTAGATACTTGGTGAGTTGATATTCATCGCTGCAAGTTTCCTTCAAATAATATCCATCCGATATCCCGCCGTCTTCTGCTTCTTTTGAGGTAAGGGATAGTAAGGGATGTTATTTTCTTCTCAAATGATATTATTTCTTCAATATCATTATCTTTGAAATATTAGTTGGAACTTTTATCAAATTTGGAACTTTTTCATGTATGGGGTTACTATTCATGAGTTACTATTCATGAGTTACTATTCATGAGTTACTATTCACGAAGTTACTATTCACGAGTACTATTCATGAAGCGTGAAGATGTTTTTTTGTGGAATTTCTATCTTTTTGAGTTTGGGGTTACTATTCACGTATACTCAGATTATTCATGTATACGACACTTATTCATGTATATAATACTATTTACGATATGACATTATTTACGTATACTGATTACGTATTTAATACTTGAGTACTATTCACGAGTTACTATTCATGAGTTACTATTCACGAGTTACTATTTACGAAGTTACTATTCATGGGTTACTATTCACGAGTTACTATTCATGACAAAATTGGTTTCTTTTTCTAACTAAATTATCGTTGATTTATGAATCTTACTCTTGAAATTAAAACCATGTTTTGATTATATTATTTTTATATAACATTCTTATAACCCTAATGATGATATTTCTCTTTGACTTGAGTGTAAAGATGGGTAGATTATTGGTATGATTGTGACCATAGGTTCTCTTTGGCCAGTAGTGCAAAAGTTGAATTGTTGACTGGTATGATCATGACCATTGAATTTACAATTAAATATTTTTAGCTTAAGTGCTAAGGTGGATTGATCAACATGGTTATAATTATTGTTATATAACTTCTGAAATGATTATGTATTTCTTTGATATATGAATATCTTTGGCTTGTTGTGCAAAGATGACCTGTTGTTGAATATCTTTAGCCTGTAGTGCAAAGATGAATTATTGATGAATATCTTTGGCTCGTAATGCAAAGATGACCTGTTGTTGAATATCTTTTGCTTTGTAGTGCAAAGATGAATTATTGATGAATATCTTTTGCTCGTAATGCAAAGATGACCTGTTGTTGAATATCTTTAGCCTGTAATGAATTATTGATGAATATCTTTGGCTCGTAATGCAAAGATGACCTGTTGTTGAATATCTTTAGCCTGTAGTGTAAAGATGAACTGTTGATGAATATCTTTGACCCGTGGTGCAAAGATGAAATTATTAGTATGATTATGAATGAACTGTGATTTGGTATAACCATGATATTTGATGTTTCGTAAAGACAATGTGATGAAAATTATCTTCGCCCTAGATGAGAAGAGGAATTTAGAATCACAATTATGATTATAAGTTATTCATATGATTGTGGAAAGGACCTGTTGATTTATGTTACGTGGATAAAACATTGTTGGTGGACTTTAACGTGGAGAAGACAATAGACTTTATATACTATTTGACTCTTCTAATGGATTGCTTCGTTCACCGCAACTATGGTTGAAAAGTTTTATCATCTACCATATGTTCTAAATCTACGATTTATTATCGATGAAGGCTATTGATAATTTAATTATCTTTAGTCATGATATTCTTTATCGAGTTAGTTGTTTCACCCTTTTGTTTCACAATTCCTTCGGGTAATAAAGTGTAGGCTGGGTTGAAAGCGGGGATAACAAGGAATAGAACTATGGTCTATAGTTGTTGAGGTTCTTCCTAAAGAGTATGAAAATAATTTTATTGAGGGCTTTAGTGTGTTGTATTTTATACATCATTTAATAGTTATTTTGGTGAATTAAATAGGGTGAGGCGAACCCAACTTTGGAAGGGTGTTTTGTCACTATCATACAAGATGTCTAATGACATACAAACTCGTGTTATCATAAGACATGGTTGTGCTCATCCACTTCTTTGAGTATATTTACAAGCACTACCTATATAATCTTGGTGTTTGTTTGGAGTATAATACCAAATTAGAGACAAGTGGAGATAATGATATGTCAAGAGAAGACTCGCCATCGGGAAGAATATGATAGTAATCTTCTTGTTTTTCTTTGGGGTCTATTGGGTTAACCAAGGATAATTACGTGGCCATATGATATCTACCATAACCTAAAAGCATGGCCTCCCATGCATGAAGGTTTTCCTTGAGCACTTCCCAAAGATTCTAATTTCTAAAACAGCTTTTTGACTATACCTTTATGTAAGGTGTCATTGTGACGTACTACGGTTGGTATATATTTGTATCCAAACTCACAAAGATATGTGTTGTTGTATTTTACCTACAATTGTTGTAATAAAGTTGTAGTTGTTTTACATACCATGTATTTGGCGACTCAGAATGGGTTGGATGGAATGGACCTATTTTGGGGTTGTTACATTTGATAATATTTGGATAAATTTAAAGTCTTTAATAATTATCCTTGTTTTCATTTGATTAATGCTTATATCATTGTCATCATCCTCATGCTTATATGGTGATGAAAGTTATCTTTGGCTTACGTGTAAAGATGGACTGTTGATTATTTAATTGTATATCTTTGGCTTACGTGCAAAGATGGACTGTTGGTTATTGAATTGTATATCTTTGGCTTACGTGCAAAGATGGACCGTGGTTATTATTGATTGTATATCTTTGCTTACACAGCAGAGATAGACTTGGTATGATTATGACCGAGGATTATTCGGTATAGTCATGACCATTGATGATTTAATGAATATCCTTCGGCTTTAGTAGTGCGTGGTGATTCAATGATGTATTTTATTTATTAAGCTGAGTCTCAGCGATAAAAATAAAAAAATTGGTGACAACAATTTTTTTAAAACATAGAAGATAGTAGGAATCATGCTCTACATGACTCTTCTAATGGATTGCTTGTTCCGCTGCAGTTACACTTGATGTCTATTGTATTTTATCAGTTTAACATTGTTGAAGACTAATGATAATTTATTCTGCATTATCTTAGTCATAATATTTCTTACTGGGCTGATTGAGCTCACCCTTTCATTCACTGTTCTCTTCAGGAAATGAGAATATAGCTAGGACGAGTCGGGGAACGGAGTAACGGTCCAGATGATAGCATTAGTAGTCCTCACTATTCTGTTAAATAGTGTGACAATAAATATAACGAGAACTCTATTTGAGAATGGATATTGTCTAGAAGGCAATATTCCTATTTTAACTCTCAGTTTATGTTTTGTCGTATTTTACACGACAGCTATATTATTAAGTTGTATTTGAATAATCAGTACCTTGCATCTGGCGACCCAAGATGGGTGATGTATACCTATTTTGGGGGCGTCACACTTTAATCCTTCATCAATATGGTCACACTTTAATCCTTAATCAATATGGTGACGAAGAAAAATTATGGCTTTTGCATTTTGTGTCAAAGTTGTTGTATTTCCTAATTGAATGGTCTTTTCTAACTCATCTGCACTAAGGTGCAATTCTGCATCAAGTGCCCAAGCCAAATAGTTGTCTCCAGAGATTTTCAAAATAGAAAAATCTATTTTTGCCAAGTTTGCCATCTATTCTGGGTTAAAACACAATTATTATTTATTAAAACAATAAATAATTGCATGTATGATATATATATAAAAAAATAAACCAAATCACGACTTCAAGTGGTGATAAAGTGCAAATATAAATAATATAAATATTTTTATATTTATGTTATTAGCATATTATCTTAGTAAAAAGAATATGCAATCGTTAATGTATATATACAATTATATATATATATATACAAAACTACAAATGGATCTTCACCCGGCATGCGGTAGTTCGCATAGACAGGTTATTCCAACAGAATAATAAATAATGGAATAACAGAAGAATTTCACCATGCATACGGTAGTCTGCGTATACAGGTTATTCCAACAATTTAATAAGAAATGAATACAAATGATATTCACCAGGTATGCGGTATTCCACATATACAAAGTTATTCCCAATGTAATAATAAAGAATGGAATCAATCACGCCAGAATCCGCAGAGACAGGATATTTCAATAGAATAATAAAAATGGAACCAGTCATGCCAGTAATCCGCATGCATGGATGTTCCAAATGTAATAATAAAGAATGGAATAACAATGAATTCACCGGGCATGCGATAGATCGCATACATACAAAGTTATTCCAACAAATTAATAAACTGTAAAAAGTTTACCACCAAGTCTTGTAAGATCAACAAGGATAGATGGTACCATTGTAAATAACAGAATTTAATGACAATTATAAGAATAAAATTATATTATTGGTGGCATAGCCAAACCGGTAATATAATAATAAATTGCAAGAATTTAATTTTACCGTCTTAGTTGGTTAGAGCCTCGTGCTGATAACATGTTATAAAACTTTAGCAAAGTATAGAAAGATACTCTTATAATTGCTGCATAAATTTAGAGAAAATAAGTAAGAGAAAAGAGAGAGAGAGAAACCTTCAAGAAAGTTCTACTGATTTTCATCAGTATGATTCCTTTATATAGAGAATGCATGAGGGGAAGAGGAGGAGAATGAGGGGAAAAAGAGGGAGATAACGGGAGTGATTACTGGAGAAGCAATAAATGAGGAGGGAATCTCATCACATGTTTAATATTTATTTTATTAAAATTTATATTATAGTATTTAAACATTTGTTTTATTTGACTTTAACAATAAATTTTATATTATAGCATTATAATAATAATGCTATAAATTGATTTAGTATATATCTAATTCATTCATTGTCCAACTGTTAAACCTGTGATGTGCGGGTGGTCTAATGGCCAAAATTTTTAATTTGAGATCTTGGGTTAAAGTTGAGTGCCCAAATTTACATTTTACCCTTAAGAAAAACATATAGTTGGACTAAACAAATAGGGTTCTATTCAAACCGTTAGTTGTCCGATATCCCCAAACCCACATAAGAGAAGAAGAAGGGCAAATGGATGCGAGATTGCGTTGATAATAGAGGGAGTAATACTGACCCGGACATCCAATTTCAACAACAAAGTAAATACTTTATTGGATTTTGAGCAATTCTTTCTCTTCCCGTGACCCTAATCATTCCAATATGCATTTTTTTGAACCGTATCATACCCCAAATCTTTGCTAATTCACTGAAAACTACTTCAAATCCAAATAATTTCCTTCTTGATTCAACGCCTTTTTTCGAATCTCCTCCTGATTTATCGACCCTTTTCAACCGCCATTCGAAATGGTGAAGAAGGTGATTGACCGGCAAATTTAACCCAAATGGTGATGGTTTAGATTGGGGGCTTCTAATCGTCCACCGGACTTACGACGAAGCATTACGATGGAGAGGTGGTGGGCCACCAAATTACACCGACTAAGCAACCATCTGGTAGTGGTGATAGTGGTGGCAGAGGCGGTGGTGGGAGGTCTAATTTTGCAGGTGCTCGATGGACTGAAAATGAAATGGACAAATTGAAGGAGTTGGAGGAGCAAAATAAGAAGGGGCTTTTAACATGGGGAAGATAATAGACTTTATGGTCTATTTGACTCTTCTAATGGATTGCTCGTTCCGCTTCAACTATGGTTGAAAAGTTTTATCATCCACCATATGTTCTAAATCTCTGATTTATTACTGATAAAGGCTATTGATAATTTAATTATCTTTAGTTATGATATTCTTTACTGAGCTAGTTGTGCTCACCCCTTTTGCTTCACAATTCCTTTCAGGTAATAAAAGTGTAGTTGGGTCGGGCGGGGATAACAGGGGAATAGTGTGGTGGTCCGAGACTATCAATGTTTCTCAACACATTATAAAACGGCATGATATACAATATATAATCGTATTGAGGACCAAAGATGTGTGTGTCGTATATTATACGTCACTTAATAATTGATTTTGGTGAACAACAATAGGGTGAGGTGAACCCAACTTTGGAAGGGTGTTTTGCCACTATCATACAAGATGCCTAATGACATACAATCTCGTGTTATCATAAGAAAGGGTTGTGTACATCCACTTGCTGAGTATATCTACGAGCACTACCTATATGATCTTGGAGTTGGGTTGAAACATAATGTTCAATCGCAGACTGTGGAGATAGTTATATGTCAAGAGAAGACTCACCATTGAAAGGAACATGATAGTAATCTTCTCATTTTTCTTTGGGGTCTATTGGATCAACCAAGGATAATTCTCTGGACATATGATATCTATCATAACTTAGATTCATGGCCTCCTATGTACGAAGGTTTCCTTGAGCATTTCCTAAAGATTTTAATTTCTAAAATGTTCTAGATTGTACCTTTATGTAAGGTATCACTTTGAGGTGTTGTCCATAGTTGGGACATGAGTCACAATTGGTATTAAAACTCACAAGATATATGTGTTTGTTGTATTTTGCACGACAATTGTAGTAATAAAGTTGTAGTTATTTTACATACCATGTATTTGGCGACTCGGAATAGGTTGGATGGATTGGACCTATTTTGGGGCGCCAAGTTATGTTGGTTATTATGTGAAAACATGAAAGTTTCTTAGAAATCACAAAGGGTTGAAAATTAGATTTTGGTAAAAATGGAACACGAAATTCAATTGACCATATCTCCTATTATATTTTGAATTTTTAAGTGTGGTCAAGTTCTAGAGTTAGATCTATGAGTTTCCTAACTTATCCAAGTGAAATCACTATAAAAGGTGTTGTAGATTTTCGTGTGGACTGATTTTAATAAGCACAAAAAAAAAAAATGGAAAATGACTATCGTTCATATTTTTAAAGGGCATTTTTGGCCACTTAATTTATGAGAAAAATTCTGGCCTTTTGGGATATGAAAATATATGGTATAAAGTACCTCCTGTCCAAAAAATGAGCTCATTTCGACTTAAAATGAGCAAGTTATGACCATTTCAATATTTAAGTTTTTTCGATTTAAAAATACTATAATCTCAAGTTCTATAACTTCGATGACCATGAAATTTAAACTGGAAACTCACGTTAACATGTGTAAGATCCTGCCAAGATTTGGGAATTTCTGGAGTTAAACTTTAGGTGGCTAATTTCTTAAGGAATTAATTAGAAATTGATTTTTGAAAAATAGTAAATGAATTTTAAAAATTCCGAGAAAAATATATGTTCATTATGGGACTATATTTTGCTAAATCCCAGAAAAGAAATATTTTTGGGACTGATTTGGTATTTTTCATGAAAATGGTTTAGTTACGAGCGTATAAGTTAAATATGTTATGTGAAGTAACAAAGTTGGAAAATAGGATTTTATGGCTTGGAAATCCAATATAAGGTATATGCATATTTTTGATGAGGGATTTAATCATTGGTGATGAAATCTTATGAGTATGACATTTTTTGAATGATTAAATGCATTATTTGGTAAAGTGTAAACAATTGAAATAAATTGTTTATAAGTTTAAAAAGTGATTAAAATATTTTTATGATATTAATAATATTAGATTATGAATGGTTGATAATATTTGGATAAATTTAAAGTCTTTAATAATTATCCTTGTTTTCGTTTGATTAATGCTTATATCATTGTCATCATCCTCATGCTTATATGGTGATGAAAGTTATCTTTGGCTTACGTGTAAAGATGGACTGTTGATTATTTAATTGTATATCTTTGGCTTACGTGCAAAGATGGACTGTTGGTTATTGAATTGTATGTCTTTGGCTTACGTGCAAAGATGGACTGTGGCTTACATGCAGGGATAGACTTGGTATGATTATGACCATGGATTATTCGGTATAGTCATGACCATTGATGATTTAATGAATATCCTTGGCCCGTAGTGCATGGGTGATTCAATGATGTATTTTATTTATTAAGCTGAGTCTCAGCGATAAAAATAAAAAAATTGGTGACAACAATTTTTTTAAAACATAAGAAGATAGCGTAGCATCACGCTTCTATACGACTCTTCTAATGGATTGCTTGTTCACCGCAGCTACACTTGATGTCTATTGTATTTTATCGCTTTAACATTGTTGAAGACTAATGATAATTTATTCTGCATTATCTTAGTCATAATATTTCTTACTGGGCTGGTTGAGCTCACCCTTTCTTTCACTGTTCTCTTCAGGAAATGAGAATATAGCTAGGAGGAGTCGGGGAACGGAGTGACGGTCCAGATGATAGCATTAGTAGTCCTCACTATTCTGTTAAATAGTGTGACAATAAATGTAACGAGAACTCTATTTGAGAATGGATATTGTCTAGAAGGCAATATTCCTATTTAAACTCTCAGTTTATGTTTTGTCGTATTTTATACGACAGCTATATTATTAAGTTGTATTTGAATAATCAGTACCTTGCATCTGGCGACCCAAGATGGGTGATGTATCCCTATTTTGGGGGCGTCACACTTTAATCCTTCATCAATATGGTCACACTTTAATCCTTAATCAATATGGTGACGAAGAAAAATTATGGCTTTTGCATTTTGTGTCAAAGTTGTTGTATTTCCTAATTGAATGGTCTTTTCTAACTCATCTGCACTAAGGTGCAATTCTGCATCAAGTGCCCAAGCCAAATAGTTGTCTCCAGAGATTTTCAAAATAGAAAATCTATTTTTGCCAAGTTTGCCATCTATTCGGTTAAAACACAATTATTATTTATTAAAACAATAAATAATTGCATGTATGATATATATATAAAAAAAATAAACCAAATCACGACTTTCAAGTGGTGATAAAGTGCAAATATAAATAATATAAATATTCTTATATTTATGTTATTAGCATATTATCTTAGTAAAAAGAATATGCAATCGTTAATGTATATATACAATTATATATATATATATATATATACAAAACTGCAAATGGATCTTCACCCTGCATGCGGTAGTTCGCATAGACAAGTTATTCCAACAGAATAATAAATAATGGAATAACGAAAGAATTTCACCATGCATACTAGGTGATCTGCGATATCAAAGTTATTCCAACAATTTAATAAGAAATGAATACAAAATGATATTCACCTGTATGCGGTATTCCACATATACAAAGTTATTCCCAATGTAATAATAAAGAATGGAATCAGTCATGCATAATCCGCAGAGAGGTGGATATTCCAATGTAATAATAAAAAAATGGAACCAGAATCATGCGTAATCCGCATGCATGGGATGTTCCAATGTAATAATAAAGAATGGAATAACAACAGAATTCACTGAGTATGCGATGTAATCGCATACATCTGTGGTTATTCCAACAAATTAATAAACGGTAAAAAGGTTCCAACCAAGTCTTGTAAGATCAACAAGGATAGATGGTACCATTGTAAATAACAGAATTTAATGACAATTATAAGAATAAAATTATATTATTGGTGGCATAGCCAAACCGGTAATATAATAATAAATTGCAAGAATTTAATTTTTACCGTCTTAGTTGGTTAGAGCCTCGTGCTGATAACGTGTTATAAAACTTTAGCAAAGTATAGAAAGATACTCTTATAATTGCTGCATAAATTTAGAGAGAATAAGTAAGAGAAAAGAGAGAGAGAGAAACCTTCAAGAAAGTTCTACTGATTTTCTTCAGTATGATTCCTTTATATAGAGAATGCATGAGGGGAAGAGGAGGAGAATGAGGGAAAAAGGAGGGAGATAACGGGAGTGATTACTGGAGAAGCAATAAATGAGGAGGGAATCTCATCACATGTTTAATATTTATTTTATTAAAATTTATATTATAGTATTTAAACATTTGTTTTATTTGACTTTAACAATAAATTTTATATTATAGCATTATAATAATAATGCTATAAATTGATTTAGTATATATCTAATTCATTCATTGTCCAACTGTTAAACCTGTGATGTGCGGGTGGTCTAATGGCCAAAATTTTTAATTTGAGATCTTGGGTTAAAGTTGAGTGCCCAAATTTACATTTTACCCTTAAGAAAAACATATAGTCGGACTAAATGTACTAGGGTTCTATTCAAACAGCTTAGTTGTCCGATATCCCCAAACCCACGACAAGGAGAAGAAGGGCAAATGGATGCAGATTGCAGTTGATAATAGAGAGAGTAATCTGACCCGGACATCCAATTTCAACAACAAAGTAAATACTTTATTGGATTTTTGAGCAATTCTTTCTCTTCCGTGACCCTAATCATTCCAATATGCATTTTTTGAACCGTATCATACCCCAAATCTTTGCTAATTCACTTTAAAACTACTTCAAATCCAAATAATTTCCTTCGGATTCAACGCCTTTTCAATCTCCTCCTGATTTATCGACCCTTTTTCGATTGCGCCAATTCGAAATGGTGAAGAAGGTGATTAATACAACAAATTTAACCCAAATTTGGTGATGGTTTAGATTGGGGCGCTTCTAATCGGTCCACCGGACTTACGACGAAGCATTACGACGACGAGGTGGTGGGCCACCAAATTAAAATCGACTAAGCAACCATCCGGTAGTGGTGATAGTGGTGGCAGAGAGGCGGTGGTGGGAGGTCTAATTTTGCAGGTGCTCGATGGACTAAAAATGAAATGGACAAATTGAAGGAGTTGGAGGAGCAAAATAAGAAGGGGCTTTTAACATGGAGAAGATAATAGACTTTATGGTCTATTTGACTCTTCTAATGGATTGCTCGTTCCGCTGAAACTATGGCTAAAAAGTTTTATCATCTACCATATGTTCTAAATCTCTGATTTATTACTGATGAAGGCTATTGATAATTTAATTATCTTTAGTTATGATATTCTTTACTGAGCTAGTTGTGCTCACCCATTTTGCTTCACAATTCCTTTCAGGTAATAAAAGTGTAGCTGGGTCGGGCGGGGATAACAGGGGAATAGTGTGGTGGTTCGAGACTATCAATGTTTCTCAACACATTATAAAACGGCATGACATACAATATATAATTGTATTGAGGACCTAAGATGTGTGTGTCGTATATTATACGTCACTTAATAATTGATTTTGGTGAACAACAATAGGGTGAGGTGAACCCAACTTTGGAAGGGTGTTTTGCCACTATCATACAAGATGTCTAATGACATACAATCTCGTGTTATCATAAGAAAAGGTTGTGCACATCCACTTGCTGAGTATATCTACGAGCACTACCTATATGATCTTGGAGTTGGGTTGAAACATAATGTTCAATCGCAGACGGTGGAGATAGTTATATGTCAAGAGAAGACTCACCACTGAAAGGAACATGATAGTAATCTTCTCATTTTTCTTTGGGGTATATTGGATCAACCAAGGATAATTCTCTGGACATATGATATCTATCATAATTTAGATTCATGGCCTCCTATGTACGAAGGTTTCCTTGAGCATTTCCTAAAGATTTTAATTTCTAAAACAGTTCTAGATTGTACCTTTATGTAAGGTATCACTGTGAGGTATTGTCCATAGTTGGGACATGAGTCACAATTGGTATTAAAACTCACAGTATATGTGTTGTTGTATTTTGCACGACAATTGTAGTAATAAAGTTGTAGTTATTTTCTGTACCATGTATTTGGCGTCTCAGAATAGGTTGGATGGATTGGACCTATTTTGGGGGCGTCACAAGTTATGTTGGTTATTATGTGAAAACATGAAAGTTTCTTAGAAATCACAAAGGGTTGAAAATTAGATTTTGGTGAAAATGGAACATGAAATTCAATTGACCATATCTCCTATTATATTTTGAATTTTTAAGTGTGGTCAAGTTCTAGAGTTAGATCTATGAGTTTCTAACTTATCCAAGTGAAATCACTATAAAAGGTGTTGTAGATTTTAGTGGACTGGACATTTTAGCAAAGCACGAAAAACTCGAAAAATGGAAAAAATGACTCTTCGTTCATATTTTTAAAAGGGCATTTTCGGCCACTTAATTTGTGAGAAAAATTCTGGCCTTTTGGGATATGAAAATATATGGTATAAAGTGCCTCCTGTCCAAAAATGAGCTCATTTCGATTTAAAATAAGCAAGTCATTTCAATATTTAAGTTTTTTTGACAAAAATACTATAACTGAAGTTCTATAACTTCGATGACCATGAAATTTAAACTGGAAACTCACGTTAACATGTGTAAGATCCTGCCAAGATTTGGGAATTTCTGGAGTTAAACTTTAGGTAGCTAATTTCTTAAGGAATTAATTAGAAATTAATTTTTGAAAAATAGTAAATGAATTTTAAAAATTCCGAGAAAAATATATGTTCATTATGGGACTATATTTTGCTAAATCCTAGAAAAGAAATATTTTTGGGACTGATTTGGTATTTTTCATGAAAATGGTTTAGAATTCTGACGTATAAGTTAAATATGTTATGTGAAGTAACAAAGTTGGAAAATAGGATTTTTTATGGCTTGGAAATCCTATATAAGGTATATATACATATTTTTGATGAGGATTTAATCATTGGTGATGAAATCTTATGAGTATGACATTTTTGAATGATTAAATGCATTATTTGGTAAAGTGTAAACAATTCAAATAAATTGTTTATAAGTTTAAAAAGTGATTAAAATATTTTTATGATATTAATAATATTAGATTATGAATGGTTGATAATATTTGGATAAATTTAAAGTCTTTAATAATTATCCTTGTTTTCATTTGATTAATGCTTATATCATTGTCATCATCCTCATGCTTATATGGTGATGAAAGTTATCTTTGGCTTACGTGTAAAGATGGACTGTTGATTATTTAATTGTATATCTTTGGCTTACGTGCAAAGATGGACTGTTGGTTATTGAATTGTATATCTTTGGCTTACGTGCAAAGATGGACTGTTGGTTATTGAATTGTATATCTTTGGCTTACATGCAGGGATAGACTTGGTATGATTATGACCAGGGATTATTCTAGATAGTCACGCACCATTGATGATTTAATGAATATCCTTGGCCCGTAGTGCAGGGGTGATTCAATGATGTATTTTATTTATTAAGCTGAGTCTCAGCGATAAAAATAAAAAAATTGGTGACAACAATTTTTTTTTAAAACATAGAAGATAGCGGCATCACGCTTCATACGACTCTTCTAATGGATTGCTTGTTTCGCTGCAGTTACACTTGATGTCTATTATATTTTATCAGTTTAACATTGTTGAAGACTAATGATAATTTATTCTGCATTATCTTAGTCATAATATTTCTTACTGGGCTGATTGAGCTCACCCTTTCTTTTACTGTTCTCTTCAGGAAATGAGAATATAGCTAGAGACTTAGCCTGGGAACCTGAGTAACTAGCCCGATGATAAGATTAGTAGTCCTCACTATTACGTTAAATAGTGTGACAATAAATGTAACGAGAACTCTATTTGAGAATGGATATTGTCTGTAAGGCAATATTCCTATTTAAACTCTCGGTTTATGTTTTGTCAGTATTTTTACACGGCGGCATATATATTATTAAGTTGTATTTGAATAATCGAGACCTTTGCATCCATGCACCCAAGATGGGTGATGTATACCTATTTTGGGGGCGTCACACTTTAATCCTTCATCAATATGGTCACACTTTAATCCTTAATCAATATGGTGACGAAGAAAAATTATGGCTTTTGCATTTTGTGTCAAAGTTGTTGTATTTCCTAATTGAATGGTCTTTTCTAACTCATCTGCACTAAGGTGCAATTCTGCATCAAGTGCCCAAGCCAAATAGTTGTCTCCAGAGATTTTCAAAATAGAAAAATCTATTTTTGCCAAGTTTGCCATCTATTCAGGGTTAAAACACAATTATTATTTATTAAAACAATAAATAATTGCATGTATGATATATATATAAAAAAATAAACCAAATCACGACTTCAAGTGGTGATAAAGTGCAAATATAAATAATATAAATATTCTTATATTTATGTTATTAGCATATTATCTTAGTAAAAAGAATATGCAATCGTTAATGTATATATACAATTATATATATATATATATATATATATATATATATATATATATATATATATATATATATATATATATAAAAAATCAAAATGGATCTTCACCCGTGATGCTAGTTCGCATAAATGTTATTCCAATGAATAATAAATAATGGAATAACAGAAGAATTTCACCATGCATACGGTAGTCTGCGTATACAGGTTATTCCAACAATTTAATAAGAAATGAATACAAATGATATTCACCAGGTATGCGGTATTCCACATATACAGGTTATTCCCAACAGAATAATAAAGAATGGAATCAGGTCATGCATAATCCGCAGAGACAGGATATTTCAATAGAATAATAAAAAAAATGGAACCGTGTCAATGCGTAATGCATGCACGCATGATGTTCCAACGAGAATAATAAAGAATGGAATAACAATGAAATTCACTGGGCATGCGATAATCCATAGCATCTGAGTTATTCCAACAAATTAATAAGCGGTAAAAGGTTCCCACCAAGTCTTGTAAGATCAACAAGGATAGATGGTACCATTGTAAATAATGTAATTTAATGACAATTATAAGAATAAAATTATATTATTGGTGGCATAGCCAAACCTAAATATAATAATAAATTGCAAGAATTTAATTTTACCGCCTTAGTTGGTTAGAGCCTCGTCTTTGATAACGTGTTATAAAACTTTAAAGAAAGTATAAAAGATCTTTCTTATAATTCACGACGTAAATTTAGAGAGAATAAGTAAGAGAAAAGAGAGAGAGAGAAACCTTCAAGAAAGTTCTACTGATTTTCTTCGGTATGATTCTTTTATATAGAGAATGCATGAGAGGAAGAGGAGGAGAATGAGGGAAAAAGGAGGGAGACAACGTGAGTGATTACTGGAGAAGCAATAAATGAAGAGGGAATCTCATCACATGTTTAATATTTATTTTATTAAAATTTATATTATAGTATTTAAACATTTGTTTTATTTGACTTTAACAATAAATTTTATATTATAGCATTATAATAATAATGCTATAAATTGATTTAGTATATATCTAATTCATTCATTGTCCAACTGTTAAACCTGTGATGTGCGGGTGGTCTAATGGCCAAATTTTTTAATTTGAGATCTTGGGTTAAAGTTGAGTGCCCAAATTTACATTTTACCCTTAAGAAAAACATATAGTCGGACTAAACAGCTAGGGTTCTATTCAAACTGTTAGTTGTCCGATATCCCCAAACCCACGACAAGGAGAAGAAGGGCAAATGGATGCAGTATTGCAGTGATAATAGAGGGAGTAATACGACCCAGACATCCAATTTCAACAACAAAGTAAATACTTTGTTGAATTTTCGAGCAATTCTTTCTCTTCCCGTGACCCTAATCATTCCAATATGCATTTTTTGAACCGTATCATACCCCAAATCTTTGCTAATTCACTGAAAACTACTTCAAATCCAAATAATTTCCTTCGGATTCAACGCCCCTTTTCGAATCTCCTCCGGATTTATCGACCCTTTTCGACTGCCGGTCGAAATGGTGAAGAAGGTGATTGGACCGGCAAATTTAACCCAGCTGGTGATGGTTTAGATTGGGGGGGCGCTTCCAATTGGTCCACCGGACTTACGACGGAGCATTACGACGGAGAGGTGGTGGGCCACCAAATTACACCGACTAAGCAACCATCTGGTAGTGGTGATAGTGGTGGCAGAGGCGGTGGTGGGAGGTCTAATTTTGCAGGTGCTCGATGGACTGAAAATGAAATGGACAAATTGAAGGAGTTGGAGGAGCAAAATAAGAAGGGGCAGGCTTTTGTGGATGGATGGAATGACAGAATGAGGGAAATGAGTGTTTTGTTGAAGCAGGTGAGGGAGCCGGGGGCGAGGGGTTCGTATTTGAAGGATTCGGAGAAGGCTGAGATGTATAGGCTGCATAAGGAGAACCCGGAAGTGTATTCGGTGGAGAGGCTAGCCAAGGATTATCGGATAATGAGGCAAAGGGTGCACGCAATTTTTTGGTTGAAGGAAGACCAAGAGAAAGAAGAGAAAAGACTTGGACATCCGTTGGATGACTCGGTGGAGCTGTTACTTGACACTTGTCCTGAGTAAGCAGTTACTTCAATTCAGTACATTGATTATTCTTTGAATTTATTGAATATTGATATGGTTGATTACGTCAGTAGTTGAGTAGATCATAGGATGAGTCAAGTCTAATATAGCTTAATTTGTTAAGAAAAAGGATTTAGTATAGTTGAGTTTAAATGACATTGTATATCCACCACAAAAGGCCTACTGTAGTTGACAATTGACTTGATTTAAACAATTGATAGATGATCATCGAACAAATCGGATAATGAAATCTCATGTCTCTTGGGTGGCCCATAGTTTGGTAAAATTAATATATTTTTTATCTCCATTCATTATATTCATGTATTTGATTGATCATATGGGAGGAAAACATTGGATTGCATTTATCGGATAAATGAGATAGATATAACTTAGAATTTTATCAAAAAAAGAAGAAGATAGATATAACATGGAGAGTTTTACTTCCATTCCCAATGAATGATGCATTCATATTAGATTTTTATTGTTGAATCTCGTTTATTTTCCTGATAGAATGAATTCCCAATTCCCAATTCCCAAGGGCCTTTTGTTGATTCTGCGTCCAACTTCACTTGAGATGTATTTTGTGTCTGTGCTCTGTTCCATGGTTGTAGGGTTCTTCGGTCTGCCATTGTTTTTATATATATAAATGTTCTTGGGTAGCATCCTTTTTTAATGCCTTTTTTGACATATTTGATCATTATATATCCTTAAAAATGTGTTGTATGTTGGTGTCTTAGTCGTCATTATCATCGGGTGGTCATTCTCATAAATTCTTTCTGTTCAACTTTTATAGAAGGCATTTACAACTGGTTGTTTAGTATTTTAATCTGCCTGCTAGTACTGGCCAAACCAACGTATTTATCTGGCTGGCAGTGATGCAGGACAGATTTGAAATAAAGAATTAATGGAAAATTGTGAAAAAATAAACTAGAATTTAAACTACACGTTAAATCACTAGGGTCTCTGTGACACTAAGATGGATAAAAAATGATAATAATAAACTTCAATATCAATAGTCTAATTAACTTGTGGGAATTGCATCACTATTTAAAGAGACTCAACTCTAATATTACTTGGGGAACAATAAAATAACTAATTGACTATTATACCGTTTCTAAACATTAAAAATTCGTAAATACTAATTAATATCCTAAATCCCCACTAATAATAAATTTAATGCAAGACGGTGTGGAAAGAAGGAATAAAAGTACTTGTCTCCGCAGAGAATCGGTAAAGTAACACAAACAAAAGTACACAGTTTTAATCTCAAATCAATTCATATTCATAATGTGTAAAATAATGAAATATTACAATGGTTAAATAGAAAACCCAATACTTGAGGACTAAATAAAAACCCTAATTTAAAAAGGAAACAATCTCCTAATTAAAATCTACTACTATAATTAAAACTCTCCTAATTAAAATCTACTACCATAATTAAAACTCTCTTAATTAAAATCTATTACTATAATTAAAACTATTAGAATATCCTACTAAAATAATTACATTAATAATCCAACATTTATCTCTATATAACAATACAAATTAATAATAAACTTAATGAATTTCTTCTTCCGTAATGCATCATCTCCTCGCCTTTGAAAAAAACTCATCCTCGAGTTTTGAAATATTGAAGAATAATAAACCATAGTCCCGAGATGCCTTGAAACAAAACAACCGATCCAAATAAGAACAGATTAGGGCTCGATTCAGACTCACTTTCGCCTTTCAAACAAAATATAAATGAGTCAAATATGAGCACAATTTAAAGTTCGATCCATTATTTCTCAAATTATAATTTTCTATTGAATTCATATTCGTTGAAAAGTCCAAACCGCTTCTAAGGCTTGATTCTAATCGCGTTTTCGACTCGGTAGCTAAATAAGTCTCGATCAAACCTTATTTTATACTTCATAAATTTTGTGAACCAAAATCAATACTCGGATCGACTCGATTCGTTTACACCCTACATCCAAACATTCAATGTCATGAGCACAATTTTCGTTATAACAACCACAATATAGAAATTTGAAGTACCTTGGGACACATAACAAACATGATTAGCATGAACATTTCTTTGCGCTTACAAAATATGGACAATGTGAAAATTTGCAAGACTTGTTTCGTTCTTTTTCAATACTCTATACTATCTGAGAATTTGATCGGTCTTATTTAATCAAATAGGGTCGTCCCAATAAAAGTGTTTGACTTGTGAAAGAAATTTGGACCTATGAACCAATGAAGGAATCTCAAAGTATCAACAAACCAAGGTGTAGTATCATTTAAGGCGGGTTAGAGTTGGACAAATGATCAACTACCACATTTTTGGACCTTTTTGTTCCTTATCTCTAGGTCAAATCAGGTTAAACGTTTTGAGTCTTTCTTGAGAGAAGATGTATGGAACACTTGGTCGGTAAAATAATGATTTTAGATCCAATAAGATAGGATCAAAACTTTTCTAGGACAAAAACTATAGCTAGAAGTTCTTTTTAGTAGTGGAATAATTCAATTGTGCATTATTCAAAGTCGTAAGGGTATATGGCACGGGAATCTTGTTGATTCTTTTTAGAAAACACCAATGTCGGATTCACACATTTCTGGTTGTCTAATCATTTGATGATAGGAGTTGAGGTCACTCCTTTTGAGGAGTTTAAAAGATTGGAGACATTTTCCATCTTTACTTAGAAGATTGGTGGTCTTGCTTAATTTTTAATGAATCGCCCTCCTTTTATTGTCTGGGTGGTGAAAGATTGATAATGATGCCAATTTTGGCTTTATCTACTTGTATAACCGAGAACAATTTCTTTTTTTTTTCCATGAAAGGACATTTTTCTCAATTTAGTATCAAGTTAGTTTACTTACATTCCATAGAACTAAGTCAAGGTGGTGAAGGCACTCATGAAATGTAGATCCAAATATGAAAAAATCATCTATGAAAATTTCTAGGAATTTCTCTAACATGTCAGAAAAAATGTTCATCATGTTTCTTTGAAAGGTAACAAGGGCACTACATAGGCCAAAGAGTAGACGACGATTGTTAAGGTTCCATATGGACAAGTGAATTTAGTATTTTCTTGGTCTTTTGGGGCTATGAGAATTTGAAAGTAGCAGGAGTAAGGAAACAATAGTAAGCACCCAACTAACCTTTCGAAGTTGATTCTATGAAGGGTAAAGGAAAATGATTCTTTCTTGTGGTCACATTGAGTTTTCTATAGTCATGCAAATCCTCCAACTAAATCCCACGGTGGAACTAACTAGTTATCTTCACTTAAGGCAATTTTCTTCCTAAGCCATCAAAAATTGGATAGATGATCCCATTATCTAGACACTTGAGAATTCCTTCCTAACAACCTCTTTTAAACCGGGTTCAACCGCCTGTGGGTCTTTCACCGGGTTTAACATCATTTATTAAGTGGATATTATGTTGGACAATGGCTAGACTGATCCTCTTAATATTTGTTATACTCCATCCTATGGTTTCCTTGTTTTCTTTAAGGATGGTTAATAACTCTTCTTCTTGTGGGTTTGTTAAATCGGAAGCAACGATCAGAGGAAGTTTTGGAGGGACCTAGATAGCCATATTTAAGATTATTAGGAAGTGGTTTGAGTTCTAACTCTGGTGGACTCTTTTTAAGAGATTCTTAAGATTGCAAGATTGGCTCAGTCACGGGTTCCCATTTAGAGTAAGACATTGGTGTGGAGGACTCTAACATTTCATTCACCTCATGTACATATTCTGTCTCATCCCAATTTTGACTAAAATGATTTAGACAAAAATTAAGAATTTCATCTCCCGTAAGTTCATTTTTAGACATTTCCTGAATCATGTTCACTTCAGCGAGTTGATCAGAAAAATAACTAGGTTGCTTTCCCACATTAAACACGTTTTAGTCAATTGTCATATTTACAAATGTCAATTTCATTAGTCCATTTCTGCAATTGATTAAAACATTAAAGGTTGCTAAAAATGGTCTACCTAAAATGACAGGAATTTGACCATTGAGATTGGCAACAAGCTGGTTTCAAGGACAAAAAAGTCAACAAGGAACACAAAATCGCCAACCTTAATGAATACATCTTCAAGTATTCTCTTTGGCACTTTAACAGAACGGTCAGCTAGTTGGAGTGTGATACTTGTCTTTTTCAGCTTCCCTAAGCCCAAGGTTTGATACACAGAAAATGGTAAAAGGTTCACACTAGCTCCTAAATCAAGCAAGTTTTTTCAATTAAGGTTACCTATGATGCATGAAATAGTATGACAACCGGGGTCCTTATATTTCACAGGGCAGTTACATGACAAGATAGAACTAACATGAGTTGTTAGAAAAGCTTTCTTAGGAACAAGAGTGGTTCTTTTGCGTGTGCACAAATCTTTTAGACATTTAGCATGAGGGAACTTGTTTAATGACGTCTAGAAGAGGAATATTAATTTTCACTTGTTTAAACACTTTTATAATTTTGTCTAACTGAGCTAACTGCATGTTTGAAATAAGTCTTTGAGGGAATGGGGCTTTTGGTTTAAAGACTTTTTTGTTTGACTCAGAATGTGGTTTGATCATTTTTTGACACATGCTTAGTAGACGAGCCTACTGACTCAGTTTGTGGGCTTTGCAACTGACTTGGAAGATGGATTGTTAGATTCAACATTTAAATTTTTCTCTTCATTATCAATGTCAGCATGATTGTTAAAATGATTTCCAGACCTTAAATAGATTACAGAATTCATATGATTGACTTGATTGTTTTCAAGTGAATTAGCATGATAAGGTTTTTGATTAGGGATTGAAAATTTCGGATTGGTTTCGGGCTGACTAGGAAACTTACCCTTCTCTCTTTCACTAATTGTAGTGACTAATTGACTCATTTGGATCTCTAAACGAGATAAGTGGTTAGTGTTTTGCATGAAATTATTTTGAGATTTCATTAAAGTTTCCATACTCTTCTCTAAAGTGCCAAGTCTCTTATCACTTTTATTAGAAAAACATGGTGGATGTCAAGGGTTATGTGAGTAGGGTCCTTGATTCCATGCCAAATTAGGATGATTTCTCCAACTTGTATTATAAGTGGGTGCAAATGGGTCATTTCTAGGTTTTTGAAACATTGCATTGACTTGTTCATATTCTTCAGGTTGGGCCATGACTCTAGGACATTTCTCTATCAAATGACTCGGTGAATTACACCTTAGACACAAAGGTGTTGATGTAGAGACTTGGTTCGTGATGGTCCCCTAGTTTTTAAAGCTTTGAGTCTTTTAATTACACCAGCCAACTTAGCTTCGGTGATAATTGAATTGTCAATTATATGAACACCCCTAGATGAGCTAGGTTTTTCGATCTCTCGGGTGGTTTCTCATTGTATGGTTTTTTCTGCCAAGTCTTCTAAAAACTCCCAAGCCTTTTCTTCATCATTTTTCAAAAAATCCCGTGACACATTGACTCTAACATTGTTTTAGTGGTATAATCTAAACTTTCGTAGGCAATTTGACACAATCTCCATTTCTCAATTCCATGGTGTGGGCACTGGGATAACAAATTTTTAAATCTATCAAAATATTTTCAAAAGGACTCTTTTTCAAGTGGGCAAAATTGATGAATTGCTGTCCTAATTTTAGTAGTTTTATGATTTGGAAAATATTTTTTTAGAAATGTAACAACAAATCCCTCCCAGGTTGATATGAAATTATTTGACAGGCTATATAACCACTTTTTAGCATTATCTTTTAAAGCAAATGTGATAAATCTTAGCCTAATCAAGTCTACAGATAATTGTTGAATTTTCATTAAAGCACAAACTTCTTCAAATTCCTGAATGATTAAATATGAATCTTCTATACTAGTGAACCTAGGTAACATATTTATAAAATTAGGTTAAGTTCAAAATTATTACTCGTTACTGATGGTAAACTGATGCATGAAGGTTGGGCAGAGCGGGAAGGATAACATCGATCCCTTAAAGAAATGGTTTGTTTTGTCTGACCTCTATTTTTCTTAAAGTAAGATCTTTTAAAGTGAACTCCGAAACTAATCCACACTTTTTGCATACACTATTTACTTATTTAGCAAATAAACAGATTAGCACACAAACATAAATAAGAGAAAATATTAATAAATAGGGAAGAAAAAAAAACTTCTAAGGTCGACCTAAATAAAATCTGGACAGTTCCTAACTGTTCCAAGTTACACATTAAGGTCTACCAAATTAAGTTACACATTAAGAACGGTGGGAGTCTCTCCATGGTTGATGATTAATTGAATAACCACAAGTTCTTGAGGCGTTTGCCTTTTGAACCACTTGCCTAGAAACCAGTAGTTTGATTAATTTAAAATTTAGCCTTCTCTTCGAGTGTCTTTCCCTAATTGAGCTAGAGTCCTAGGGGCTAATGTCTACTTGATTTTATTAAGTCAAGGTTATGCAATATGCAAGTTGGGTTGTTTGTGGGTTAGGGAAGGGTGATGAAATCCCCACTTTATTTTGTTACATGTTTTTGCCTTTAATGTTAGATTAAATATGAAAGTGCACAAATAAAAAAAACTGTAAACAAATAAAATGTCCTAAAACTATCTAAATTACGAAAGGAGAAATTTGACATACCTTAATCCACCAGCAATTTCCATTGTTTATATTTGACAAAAAATAAATAAAATAAAAACCTTAACAGGATGTGCTCTACGTTAGTGAATGGATGGATGGATGCGGTAATTAGTTTTTAAATAATAATAAAAACTAAACTACTATTTTTTTTTTTAAAAAATATGGAGATATGAAGTACATGAAAAACGCAGCAACAAATCTTTATCTTTTAGTTCCTTCGATCCACTTCGATAATCCTGATTTTTTTTAAAAAAATATTAGAAATAAGAAAAAAACTAATTTGAAGAAATAATAATTAAGGATAAAATTAAATCTAGTCCCTGGCAACGGCGTTAAAAACTTGATTGGATAAAAATTAGTAACTGCAAGTGCACAACGTCTATTATAGATTTGGGAAGTGCAGGTCGAACCACAGAGATTGAATCAATTCTTTAATATATCTTTAATTAATATATTTCAGGCAAATTAGAAATAAATATAGTGGAGATGATTAGCAACTAAATTATGCAAACTAAAAATTAATAATGAAAACTAGTAATAGGAAAAACTACTTATGAAACCGAATCCAATTTACAAAATAAACAATTTTTTATATTCCAAATTAATTTCCAAATTATTTTTCCTTGCTTTTAAAAATAACGATTCATATATGGAGAAAAATAAATTATGAAAGATTCATAAATCAACTATAATATATAAAAACCACTTAATTAATATAAAAATCATATATGAGATTTTGAGCGAAAGTAAATATGAAGGCGAAAACCAATTAGGCGTTAATATGAGAGCGGAAAGAAACTATTAATATGCAATTACCTAGTTTCATCATCATCTTAGGTAATAAAAATTTAGTTAGCCATACAAATTAAAACCAACAAAATCAAAATTAAAACTACTAATAATAATTGCTTGAATTGAAATTAACTGAAGGAATTAATTTAGTACTGCAAATGAAATAGAAAAATAACTACTTTATTGTTAACCAATTGAAAGGAAGCAAAGTAATATTAAACTATCAATAAACTAAAACCATGTATTAAAGTTACTCCAATTTGAATTTGCTACAAGATGGAGGCAGCAACAATCAACAAGCATTCGAAAAGGGGGGAAAAAGTAGTGCTCTATCTATCCCTAATATCCCGTGCATGAAGGAGAAAAATAAAAAAAATAAAAATCCCCCTTTCTCTAAAACAAGTGATCTATTTATAGGAAAAAATAAAATGTAACATAATTTATGGTACATTGAACTTGGTCTTCTTTTCCTTTTATCTCTTATCTCTTTATCTCTAACTTGACTTCAACTTCTTGATGACGAGAGAGTCATTTTTTCATCTTTAAAAACTAGAACAATTATTTTTTACTTATTCACCAAGATAAATCCTGCAAAAAAAATAAAATGTATTAGTTAAATAGAATAAACATATAAAATAATAAAGATGGGAATATTAAAAGTGTATATCACATTCATACATCACTTCTATTTGTTTGACATGGTAATTTATCTACTTATTTATTTTTGGTACACTTTTAGTCTCTCAAAGAGCTTGCATATGATAAAATCACAATTTTTACCATCATTAAAAAAAAATTTCCGCATAAAGTGACTGAAAAAGTTAAGAAATTTGCAAGTAATTTAGCTGTTAGCTTGTCATCACATTCTTATATCACAGTCCAGTAACTAAACTTCAGTAAATTGTTCAGAATGTCTTCAATTAAACCATTACTCCTATAATTTATGTATATATATACGCCCCCCATTCCAAAATATAATATACAAGTTTGAATTTTGAAGTTAACTTGAGGCATTATGAAATTCAAAATTAATACAAGTTTATTCAATTTTAGTCAACAAAATTATGAATATTGTACTATATTTAAAAAGTACTACTAGAAACTAAATATATTATTTTCAAATTTTAAATGAAGTACCTCAATTTTGAATTTAAAATGTCTCAAATTATCTTGAGAGTATTAAACTAGATCCTATATATTAGAAAGGAGAACAGAGTTCTAAGACTTAGGTAGTTAACAAGACGCTTGTAGGTCAATTAAGCAAGCGCTTTGTTTTTTTTTTGCTAGTAGTCAATTTTCTATTATATGTATTTATATATACTCCCACCTAAGTGATAAAAGTCCTTATTACTATTTTGGGTAGTCCTATGCTTTTTACACAATTTTACCTATTATACCCTATTAAATATCTCATACTTTTCTTATTTATTCATCTTTCTATTATATGTATTATTATATATACTATATAAAAAGTCTACAACTTTTATCCTGCAGTATATAAAGTAAAAATGTAAATATTCTAAATTTTACATGAAAAATTACTATTTAAAATCTTTTAAGGAATAACAAATTCATTCCAAGCAAGAGCTTCAAAACCTCCTTAAACCTAGATGACTAATTCAGGATCTAGCTTAGGGTGGGGCTCCGAGGGGCCCTAAAGGACCATCTCGAGCTTAAATGGATGGGGCTTAATGATAAATCATAGATCAAACCATCGAATCGGAAAAATTGCCCTTAACTTTAAGGCTATGCCATCCATCTCTTTCACATCCACTTCCCTATTGGAGTGAAGGCTTGCGCCTTTTTTTTGCTCCTCTGTTCATTTCAAAAAGGAAGTCTAAGATTTAAAGAGAGATGTTTTAATATGAAGTTCAATCTTATCTAAATTTTGGTTTCCCAAGCTATGAACTATATTTAGCTTATCACTTCCCTTGCAGGGAGTATTTAAAGTTTTAATAGGCCTCAATCTTATCTAAATTTTGGTTTCCCAAGTATGAATTATATTTAGCTTCATAATCAAAGTATAGGCCTATTCCGGTACGTATTAGTTTCATAAGCAATGGTCGATACCAGAGTTGAGTTACTAGATACTCTTATTGACCTTGTGAACCACATATTGGTACTTGCGTGTCCAAACATGGTACTTGTAGATCCCAATACTCTAGATTTAGAATAACGCACTCTTGTATCTCTTTCACGAACCGCTTCGCACTTTAGGCAACATTTCTACTAAAATAAAAATAAATATATAGACTAAGGGGGCAATACCACTTAATTAATTAAACGATACTTGTATTAATACAATACAAATATTTTTATTAAAATAATATGTTATAAGAGACATACGCACACAAGGAGCATACCCTCAATTAATAAGAGTACATACAAGTTATTTACAATGTATAATGTGTGAGGCGTCCTGAATAAGCGTACTGAAGAGAACCGCAAACCTAAACGATGAACCAACTAAACTTACCTCCCACGTACTGCGTACTAGGTAAGCGTACTAGGTAAGTTGACATACCATATCCTGTACTCATACCACGTATTGAAACGCACACAAACCAGGCAACTTTGGTTGATACGTAATGGTTGAAGGTATCGTCTGACATTGGTGCATGCAAGATATAGAAAGAATTCACAATTTTGCACAAAGAAAATGTTAAGAAGTCCTAACTATTTATGATCGACTTTTACGATGATATGTATTAAATGATATCTTTCAATGTATTTAATTCATTATTTACTTATTTTTATTTTTTAGTACATTTTTCAATAATTTTAAGCATTATATAGTTTTTTTTTGTTACGTATCGTCCGATGCTGATATCGATACCGATTATCATATGATTTGAGGAATAAATAGTATTCCCTCCCTTTCAAAATTTAAGATCAATATAATTTCAGGACAAATATTTATTTATTTATTTATATTTTTTTTGCTAAGTATGATGGACAAATATTCTTATTTGCCGATCTATTCAATGCTGGAATCAGACCTGCTATTAATGTGGGTATCGACTTTTCAAAAGCCAATTTGAAATATTATTTTCAAATTCTAAATTGATATGTTTCTATTTAATTTTTTTGAACATAATTATGAATACTATAAACTATCTAAACATACTATTAATTATGAGTTTATTGTTTTTAACTCTCAAACAAATCATGTCAATTTTAAAGTTGAAAATGTTCAAGTTGACTTTTAAAATTTCAATAATGATCTTAGGAAGGGTAGTATAAGTTTGGCACCACAAAAGTTGACTTGAGGCCGGATAATTTGTAGCTTAATCATTAAACTTATTTGAGTTGATTAACTAATAAAGCCGATCTACACAAGCGCATAAAATTAAGAAGCATTAAGATTTATTACTGTTATAGGTTGTAATATTGTGCTACATGCACACTTGCACATGCACTACAACAGGGACGGACTCGGGATTTAGGCATAGCGGGGGCGAACTTTGGTACAATATATTTAATAAAAAATATAAATAAGTAATACAAATTTAACTACTATATATAAGAATAAATTATTTTTTTTACCATGAATTCATTAACATAAAAGAGAAGCATCTTTATCATAGTTTATATAAAGTGGGTAAATTCATTCTCATAATTTGGGTAAAGGCCAATGAAATATGGAATAGATGATATAAGGATTGCCTGTAAACTAGTGTCAAAACTTTACATTTTGAGAGAAAATTAACTAGTTTTGATTGTATTAAAATAATTAAATAGATTTTATCATGGTAAGTAATATTGTAACTGTTAAAAAAAATCAAAACTACTTGATTTTCTCTAAAAATACAAAGTTGTCAGAGTTGGAGGGTGTGAAAATATTAATTTATAGGCAATACGTATAAAATTAATTTTTTATTTAATAATATATAAACCGGGGGCGTAAAAAAAAAAAGGTACATTTATCTAAGAAGGAAAAAAAAGAAGCTAGTGTGGGCGGTGGCCCCCACTTGACCCACCTGGTTCCGTCCTTTGCACTACAACATGCTCTTGATCTTTTAATTCAGCACTTATATTGGCCAGCTTTGGACAGATGTATAAAAACGTACATTAGATGAAAGAAAGAGTACGAAGAGTGAGGCCTCAGGCTCTTGGACCTCGCAGATGTCTCAAAAATGTTGATATTGTGATAAAATTTCCATTACTTCACTCTTTTATTGTCTCTCTTCAAATGACCACATTACTAGTATATTAAAGACACCATTGACCCTTGCAGCCACTAGTACCAACTACCAAGTACAATGAAGTAGCTACATTCGTATCTTCGATGCATGTACAATGACCCTTGAGTGAGTTCCTTAAATCATTCATGTACTAATGCATGTGCACAAGATACCAAGGACTGCATTTGATGACTAATTACGTACTAATAGCCTATTTGTGAGTTTTATTTGGGGGAAGGGAAGGAGAAGTTGGGGACTCCGTAGCCAACCATTTTGGAAGGAGGCTCAAACTTTCCCTTCCCTTCTGAATATATAAAACTCAGAAACAGGCCGTAAATGACTCTTTGAAATTTGGTCTTTCTAGAAACACTAAAACAGATTATATGTAATTTAAACATTATAAATAAATAATTTAAACCTTATAAAATAAATCCTGCAAGAATTGAATTTTCTGAATTTCTCTTTCTTTGAATAACTAGTGGTCTCCATCAGCTCTTAAAAGAAGAACGCCAGTAGATAGCCTTTTACTTGCTCCCATTTATGATGCTGTGGATGCACATCTAGAAAGGGTGTGGAAATCACCTTTTTTTTTTTCAGTTAGTATTACTTTAAAGACATGATGTCCACCTCCTTCACAGTTTTTACATCTTGTCCAAACAAATTACTATCACTATTATGTTTTGATAAGTACATCTCATCCAAACTATAACACTCTCAATTCTCTAGAATTCCAACATTCAGGGTAAAGTATTTTGAATGTTTGAGAACTCACATCTCTTTAAGAATTATTTTTCTTAACAAAAAGATGGAATCTTGCAATTTCTGGCTTAAAATGAAATGGGTAGACTCGTGATTCCCAACTTATTATCTCTTTGCAGATTTTTCACTTCACATGATAGAGAGTTTCATGTAGCAACTCTTCCTTACAAACCAGAGTTCAAGGTCATGCCTGAGGGTTGGGATGGCACTACTAGGGACCCTGATGAGGTTCATTACGAGATATCAATGAAGGAAGATGAGATGTTATATCAGGAGTTTGTTCAAAAGATGAACTTCAACAAGATGAAGGTAAGCTTAATGTGATTTTTTCTTCTGCTTCAGTAAATCAAAAAACAAAAATGAAAAGTAATTTGAATGAAGTTCTTGTACATTATTGGTACTATCACTAGTCTTGCCATAGTTTTTTTTCCCCTGTTATGTCTTAGGCTTTTGCGCATACACTCTTCATTGCATATTCTCTGTGTTTCTTGCTTGCTTAAGATGTATAGGGTTACTTTTTTGTAGAAAAGAAGGGATAAAGAACTCAGGAAGCATAAATGAGCGTGATGATTTGAGACTAAAAAACACAATTTTTGGAAATTAGATATCCTTCTTTTATAAACTTTTATAGATCCCTTAATCTTTCTCCATCATCAATTTTTATCAATAATAACTTTTTAGAATGTGGTGTTGCTTTTCTTTACAGATTGCCAAGGAGATAAAATGCCACAAGTATAGCCGGAGGCGGCGTCCTTCAGATGGATGGAACTTCACGGTGGAGAAAATGGGGACACGTGGGAAGCGTGGAAGTGGTGGTGGCTGGAAGTTTATCAGTGTGGCAGATGGATCCAGTCGACCACTGAATGAACTGGAGAAGATGTTTGTCAAGAGAGAGACTCCTCGTAGGCGATGCAAAATTCTTCCATGAGGAGAGAGAAATGCATCATGTTGCATTATTAGTTCATGTTATGGTTCTTTAGTGTCAGCATCAACCAGCATAATGTTTTTGGGTTACACCGGACATAAGATCATCTCAAGTGTTTTTTCATCCTAGAATAATGGGTAGGCTCCCAGGGTGAATTTTGAAATATTAATGCCTGGCTACATCTTATTGAAGTATCAAATGCTAGCATGTTCTCTTAGAGATGCCAATTCCTGTGTTATAGATAAATGTTAGAGCTCTTTCCCATTACAAAGCGTCTCGGATTCCAAGTGTTATGACATAAATTAGGATTATTACAAATTTTGCTGTCAAATTTTTACTAGCTCAACTCTTGAATATTTGTCTAATTGCGGTAATTGTTTCTGCTTTCGGGTTTCTTCACTTGTGTTTACGAGTGGAAATATATATCAGGTAAAGGTGTTTAGTAAATATATTTAAACATTAGTTTTTAGGAAAATGATATTTCCGCAGGGTATTTTTGTACTTCCACAGTGGTCCACATCTAACTTAACCTATTCATTGTTGTCCAATTTGCCCTCATTTGATTTAAGACCCAGCTTTCCTCTCTCCCCATCCTCCAACCGCAAATCACTTTCTCACTCTACCTTCCTCACTATTCTACACCCAAAATCTACTGCTAAATTTATTCTTTTTCCCGCTTGTCGTGAGAGTTAGTAGAGTTGATTTCAATTTGAAGGCACTCTAGCATGATGTAATTGCGGAGAGGAGAGATTGTAAGGAGTGTTATTCTTCCTCTTTCATAAATTGAGCCTATAGCCCATCGGATCTTCCCCACCTAAACGGTTATAATTTGGATTGAAAATCAAAGTAGACTAAGGGGCGGCTCCAATTGCAATGATTTCAGAGAAAAAAACAGAACAAAAACCACAAAGGAGAATGAGCCACCATGTGCTTCATCTCCACAACTAGAAAATACTGGGGTTACAACCCAAAAAAGGCGGCATAATTTCCACCAAAACCCACAAATGTACACAAAACTTCCAAAATAACTTCAACATAAAGATTGAAAGTAGAAGCAAATTATTAAATGGACACCAAGCTTCTAAAATAACTTATGCGTGCCTATCAATTCTCGTGGTGGTTTGTAAAAGAAATTGCCTTTCCTATCAATTATCAAAAACATGATAAAGTTCCAAAATAACTTGTACTTAAATTCCATGTTTGTTTTGGTTTTAATAAATATATAGTTAAGCAAACATGATACAAATACAACAGTCAATAAATAACTACGAACAAGATAAAAATACACGATAAATCACGAATCATACTTTTTTGTTGAATTGGTTACAACAAATGTTACATTTATTCCAATTAAATTCAACATTTTTCTCTAACAAATACAAAAAAAAAGTGTAACGACTTCACTTAAAACCGGATCCGAACATCACCACCCAAGAGCCAAACATAAACCAGCTGATTGTATCTTTCTGGACCCAATTCGACAAAAGCATTATATCCGAGCCAAACATAAACCAACAGCCCTTGGTTGATTGTATCTTTCTGAACACAATTCGATAAAAGCATTATGTCTAGTCTATCGCAGCTGCTGGGCCTGAAATTCCTTTAGCAATGGCAATATTGGTTGATTGTATCTTTCTGGACGCAATTCTATAAAAGCATGATGAGATAATTTAAAATAATCTTATTTTATGTTTACTTTTTTTAAGATTAATTAAAAGATTGGATAAAAAAAATAATTGAGACTATTATACATTTACTAATAATAATATATTTTAAATTATAATTTAAACTTGTTTATATATCAAAAAATAATTTAACAATTAATTATAAACTTTATATAAACTGAATAAATTGTAACAGTTCATATAGCGTGTGGCCTTACTACGTTAATAATGTCTCTTCTTGTTTGTATGTGTAACAGACATTGTTTATATATGATTTCTTCATGTGCCCAAGCACTCTAGATTACGGCAGGAGTAATTTAAATATTTCTCACTTACCAACACTAGACTGTAACAATTTAATAATTAATGATTTTAATATTAAATATTAATTTTGTATAAACAATTAATTATAAACTTTATATACTATGGTCATATAAAAAAATGCCGAGGTTAGTTTTATCTAGAAATTTTTAGTCCCAAATGGTGGGGGTTATAGTCAAGGGCGGAGCCAGAAATTTTGCATTTCCTGGGCTACTAAGTACCAACTATATACACAAGAAATTATCCCACCAAGATCAATCATAAATTCAAAATTATACATAATAGTAAGGTTCAAAGGTACATAATATGCAAGGAAAAAAGAAAACACACTATTTAAGATGCATCCTTCTATGCTCTGTAGAATAGAATTCATTGATGTACTTCACTGTTTAAGTTTTATACGAGATTTGGAAAGGGGTGGTTGGTGATTTGAGATGTCAACATAAAATGGAGAGTGCCCTTCACTAGTTGATGCACTTTCTCTTGGTTTAAAGAAAGAAAACAAAGTTTTTTCTCTGTTGCTTCCTTGACTTTCCATTGTGACTTATTCAAATTGAAACTGCAGATGAAATTTGTGGCTGTGCAACGGATATATGTGCATTATGTCAGTTAATGCATATTAGTATATTATGAGTGAAAAATAACATACTGAATGCTAATAGTATCATTAGATTTCAAAACCTAGAAAGTTTTTAACCAAGTAAATTAGTCAAAGCATGGCATACAACAAGCATAATATCAAACAATTACTCCTATCTTAGTAATGTGCCACAATTAGCAACAAATGATGCATGGACAAGTAAACATCAAAATTAAACATGATAGAGGCCAACATAGCACTAAAAACTACTTCCTCCAGGATGGCAAAAAAAAAACAACAAGGACATCACAACCTTTGAGGATACTAGATTAAATAAACAGAACTATGTCTTAAGGATAAAGATGAAGACGCAAGGGAAAAAACACTTGGATAAAATCATAAACACTTGTTAAAAATTATTGTACACTTGGATAAACAGAACTAAAAATTATTGTACAAACCTTTAAAGACAGATGAGAAGCCCAAGCAATTTTCTACTTCAAAGCAATTTCAGAATCCTTCCGAATCAATTCATCTTCTGAATCCAAGTCAATCCACGAGCTAATCCTGCCTACGTAAATTAGAATTCCATTAGTTGGGATTTTGGGATACCAATGGATAATGAAATATAAATAACTATCAGAGCATACTAAAGAAAACTTAGTGCAAAATTCTGAAATATTTGAACATCCTATATGCATCTGGACATCCACAAGAACATCCAACCAGTTGGTTATTAAAATTAGTGATCTTGGCCACCTGATTGAACAATTTAAATATAAACAAACAAACATTGCTTGCATTGAGTAATATTAGAAAAGCCACAAACATCTAGCAATGTACTAGATATTACAAATATTAAGGAATGTCCGGTAAAAGGATCGGCTGTGTATAAAAGAAGCCCCAAAAGTTTAGTAAAGTCTCCACAATCAAATGACATTAACAACAACAAACAGACAGATGATAAGAACGCATAAACGAGTGATAAAGAATTGAAGATAGCAGCCACATAAAAAAAATTGGGGGTAAAAATAAAATCCTAACCTTGCAATTTGGGGAAATCAGAAAGAGAGGGAGGATGGATGGGTTTGGGGAAAGGACCAAGGTATGCCGCGGGAGACCTGCAAATCAGAGTATTATGGTGGTGAAATTCAATAGCAGTATAGCACATTATTTGGGCTGCAAGCAGTAGACAGACTCCATAAGTTTTATGCTGAGACTAAACACGGGAAAGCCGAGTTTCAACATATCATCAATACTGCGTATCTCGTCATTGCTTTTAACGGATCACAAGAAAACAAGAAAACAATATTGGGTTGGGCTATTGAAGATATATAAGTACTAAATATTTTCCAAAAACTCCACCCGGACTAAAGTTCACTCTAGTCTATACATGCCTCCGCCCCTGGTTATAATACATGGTTGAGCATGGTATTAAATAGTCCCCCATATTAAGTTATTTTATAGGGTAATTTACAGTTTATATTACATTTTAAAAAGTAATTACAACAATAGTGCACTCATTAAATATTTACATTTTTAATATATATAAATTTTTTTTTTCATTAGTAGTGAAAATATAATATTCCTTTAATTATGGTGTGTTATTTAATGTGCTGGTGATATGGCAATTCAGTTTAATTTTTGAAAAAAAACTGATCACGCTTTATGCGGTAGAGGGGCTCGTTTTTCAATTTAAATTTTGTTATTATCTTTGTTAGTCTACTCTTTTTCATTTGGAAACCCTTATTTTGTGTTTTGGAAACGCCTTATGCAAAACCTTTCTTCTTTATGCTGTTGGCTGTAGTTCTTTCCGCCAGAGATTAGTTGTCGGCGTTTTGGTTTTTTGGGTCGTTGTGTTCGTATTATTCTTATCCTCGTGATTATTTGTAAGTTGTGTGGTTTCTCGTTTCTACATTTTTAGATTTATTTTGGTTTTTATTTGTGATGGTGTCTACGAGGAAGAAAATGGAGGGAGTTGGGCATAAGAAGAGTGATGAGAAGGATAAACGGGTTAGGGATGATGATTGTAGAAAGGATATGAAGAAATTTGTAGAGGGGAGTGATAGAAATGCAAAGTCTTCAAAACGGGGGAAGTTGTTAATGTTGAAATTAGAGGTTGAAGATAAGAATATGGGTAGACATACCAATAAAAAGGCTAAATCATTGGTATGCTTCGATTCTGATTTTGAAGTTTCTTCAAAAAAAGAGGGGAAAGAAGATGCAGTCGAGGCTCACAAGCGAAAAATTGTTTCCAGGCAAAAAAAATTGAAGGTTTGTTTTTTTTTTAAATAATATATTTTTTTTGTTGTTTTTGTTTACCTTTATTTTTGTTTTTGTGTAAGGTGATGTTTCAACCTTCACAGTGTTTCCGATTGTGTTTAGTTTCGAAGATTAGTATCTAAATTTCATTGTTGTTATTATGCATGTTGTTTATGTTTTGATGGTAACTTGCTAATTGAGTTTTGGTTTCTAACATGTATATGTTTGGAAAATGAAGATTTCATAGTTATTCAAATGTATTATATTACATTAGAGTTCTAGTTGCTTTAATGATTTTTTAAATTGAATTTGTTTACATTATTGCTGTCATTCATATTTGTGAGTCAATTATTAGTGTATTATGTCTTGGTAAGTAGTTTACATTATTGTGATTATGTATGTTGACAATCTTTTGATGATTACTTGCTAATTGAGTTTTGGTTACCAACATTTATCATTATGGAAAATGATTATTTCATAATTATTAAAATGATTTTTTTATTATAAAAGAGTTGGAGATTGATGCATGTTTTTAATGTTTGTGGAAAAATAGTTATGTTGTTTTCGTGTGGATGTGTTGTTAGTATTATTTTCTAAATTTGTCTGTTTATAATTCGTTATATATTAAATAATTTGATGATTAATTGGGTTTTGGTCTCTTACTGATATTATTTGGTTATCAGTATTAGTGTTTTTTGGGTATTCTTGATTTAATAGTTTTGGTTTTAAAGTTTACAGATGTTATATTTTGATTTCCCAAATTTGTTTGTAATGTATATTTTTTGCATTTTCAGATTTGGGAGTTTTTCTATGAGGAGCATCAACGGAACTTTTCTGCAAAAGTTATATATTGGTGTGAAATGAATGTTCCAAATATTATTAAAAATAAATTATCTGTAGCTCAGTTGGATAAGTTTAAGTTGACCTGTTTTGGTAAATTTTTAGATTTTGGGCAGCCCCAGATGTTTTCCCAAATATTACATCATGCTTTGATTAGGGAAGTTTATCAGAGGGATAGTGGGGAAATGTGGTTTATATTTGGCGAGAAAAGGGTTAGATTTGGATTGCCTGAATTTTGTTTAATTTCGGGTCTAAATTGGCAAGGAGATGAAGACATTGGTAGTTTCAAGGGGATTGAAAACTTTTTTGTTAAGAAATTTTTTCAAAATGAGGTTCTAACTCGTTCTACTATAGGGAGGATTTATAGGAGTGCTTGTTTTGATGATGATGATGATGAGGCAATTAGGATGTCTATCATTTTCTTGGTTTTTAATTTCATACTAGCTACTGTTTCTGACAATTATGTTGATGAAGTTTTGTTTAACTTTTTGTCATATGGTGATGTTGCAAGTTATCCATGGGGAAAAGTTGCTTTTGAACAAACAAAGAATTCTCTATCCCTTGCTGTAAAGGGACATGTAAAGAAGGATAAGTTCGGTGGGGTGATATACATTTTTTATAGTGATAGTTATTGTAAATCTTACAAGCTTAGTGGTTTACCTTATGTGTTTCAAGTTTTCTTGTTTGAAACAATTCCCACATTGAAAGTTAGGGGTTTCTGTATTGATGATAATGATTCAGAATTCAGATTATTCAGATGGAGAGAGCTAGGAAAGGCTCCAAAGAATGAGAAGTTGAACGACCTGGTTTTTGGTTCTGGTCAGATATATTGGTTACCATTTTCATTAAATGCAGTTTCCTTTTCATAAGTTATTGGTTTCTGTTTTTTTTTGTGTACTTACTTTTTTTCTTTTTTATTTTCAATGTTTCTGATATGGTATATTTGGTGCTTTTTAATTTGTTTCAGTTGACTATCCAAACATTGTTCTGCGGAGGTTGAGAAGTTTCGGTTGGATTTAGGAGTTTTTTATTTTTCAGTGGAAATGACAGTGGAGCCAAAAGGTCTGATATTAAAGTTGAATCATTAAGGAAGGTTAAAGACCCTATGTTTTCTATTTCTGATCTTGAAAAAATTATTGATGAACGGGTGAAGCCATTGGAAGGGAAGTTGATGGAAGTGAAGAAAGAAATCGAGAATTTGGGTGTTGAGTTTAAAGATCATTTGCAGGTGTTTCATGTTCAAATTTGTATGGACATTAAAAAGATGTTTAGAAAGCGCTTTATGGAAAGTCTAGTTATCTTAACCTAGAAGTGTAAATGTTAATGATGATGGTGATGGTGATGACGATGATAATGATGATGATTCATACGATGATGATGATGATTTTGATGATGATGGTGATGATGTTGAGATGGATGAGAATGTTGATGCTTATGATGTTGAGATGGATGAGAATGTTGATGGTGGCAATGTTAATGTAGTAGTTGATGATGTTTTGAAGGTTGAGGGTGATGTCATAATTGAAGGTGGTGACAATGCAAAACAATTTCATGGAAGTAATACTGCGAATGTTGGCGAGGTTGGTCTGAATAAGTTTGAAGAAGTCGATGCAAAGGTTTATAAATATGTTAGATTTTCCATTTTATTTTATGTTTATTAAGTAAATGCTGATTTGTTTGGCCTTATTTTTTTTACAGGTTCAGTATAAGAATGGCAATTTAAATTTCGATGGTAAAGAGATTGTTGTTTTTACCCCTAGACGGGTCCTAATTAATGTGGAGAATGAAAAGGTAACAAATTTTTTTACAAATTTTTTTATGTTATATTCTTATGTCTTATATTGATGAGATGTATTTTTTTTTGGTAGGTTGAAAAGATTAATGATATTCCAAGTTTTGATATTTTAAGTCAGTGCAGTGGTCATGAAATTGTTGCTTTCAACCCGGTCTAGGTTAGTGAATTTTTCAATATTAGTTACATTTACATGTTGTATTAGTAACTTAGTTATGGTGTGTCATGTCTTAAAATCCAATATAGGGTAGTAAAATCCAATACAGGGCAGTAATTTTGTTATGGTGTGTTTATGTTAATATTGATTCTTTTTAGAATTTTTTTATTTGATATTGAAATTGTATTTTGTGTCATGTCTTAAAATCCAATACAGGGCAGTAAAAGTGAAACTCCAGACATGCCGATGCTTGATGATATGGTTTTGACAACTCAAGATTTAATCCATTGTGTTGAAGTTGAAAAATCTGCAACTAACCCACTTGGTAGGCTGTCCGTCTAAATGCGTGTCAAAGAGTTCTTGTGTTGAAAGAGTCCTTATACGTCAAGTTTGGTTCTCACTGACTCAACTTAATTTACCGTTGTTGATGATAAAACATTACGCAGAGGGTCATGCATTTTCGGACATTTTATGGGAATGCCTTTGAAATCAAGAAGATGTCGTGTTTGACGAAAGGTTTAAAATTGGATTAAATAATAGAAAAAGGTATGTTTATTGGAGTTTAATATATTTATATTATGTTTTTTCTAGGAGATAAAATCATTCATTTTATCTTTGCTATATGTGTTTGTTTTGAAGAATTGAAAAATTAAGTGGGGAAGAATGACAAAATAGAGCCTCCCTTGATTTGGGTCTATTACAATATCTTCCAAAATGTGGTTTTACAAGTTTGAAGACTCTGGACAATGGCTTGATGATGATGTGAGTTTTTTATTGTTTTTTTTAATTAATGCATATTAGTTTGGATATCTTATCTTATAAGTTTGGTTACTATATATGTTTCGCTTGGGATCTGACATATATTAAAGTTTGTTTTTTTTTGTTAATATCTGATTGTTATTATGGTTTCATTTCTGGTTCAGCACATCAACGTCTGTTTGTACTATATGCGTAAATTGGCTAGATACTCAATCAATATCCAATTAAGGGTTACAACAATAGATTGTTGGTTTCATGTGAAGTTAACCAACTTATATGGGGAATATTGTAATAACAATGGTGATAAAACTTTGTTGTTGGGCAACATTGATGTGGCTGAGTACATTCAAGGGTTTTATATGGAGGTCAACAAACCGTGGGTTGATGTTGATTTTGTCATGTTTCCCATTCATATGACAGTTCTTGGACATTGGTTTTTATTGGTTTTTGATGTCCATCGTAGGGTGTTAGTAGTTTATAATTCTCTTCAGCAGGTTAGGAACATCATGCGAACAAATATAATGGATGTGTGCGAGCCTTATATTTTCATTCTTCCGATAATATTATGCGGTTGTGGTTTTGGAAGAATAGATGTGATATTGATTTCAATAGTGAACCATATCGCACAAAAGGAGAAAATGATATTATTGATCTTGAATTTGCTGAGGGTCTACCTGAGCAAATTGAAGGGTAAGTTTACATTTTCTATATTTTTTTAGTTTTCCATATATTATGATGTCTGTACTGATTTCCATTATATCTTTTTATTTTTCAGTGATTGTGGTATGTTCACTATTTCTTTTGTGGAACATATTCTCCACAAGCAGACTTCTGCACTGCCAAATCCATTCCCAATAACTCAATACCGCAAGAAACTGTGTGTCAATTTATTTATTCATGCGAGGAACAAGCAAGTAGGCAGATATGAGTCTGAATCCGAATACCCAGGCAGAATTGGCAGTGTTGTCTAGTTTGGTTTTGCATCATTTTTCATTTCTGTTTTGACATTAGATACCATTTGATATGGTTATTGACTGTGAAATGATATTATAAATATTTTGATGATGGAATGATGTATTAATTTTCTTTATTACACGTATGATATTGTTTTGTTGGTTCAAATTTTTTTTTTTTTTTTGTTTTTTTTTTTTTTTAACAATATTGGTATTGTTTTTTACGGTTCGATGGGTTTACATCTTTGTATATACGGGTAATAATTTTATCATTGGTTGGTAACCATTCAATCCTAACAGTCTTATGTATAAGCATTTTATACCTTGTATCAGTTATTTGTTTGTTATGATTTAGTTGGTTGCCAAATTTGAATGTATAGGTAACATTTTTTTATTGTTGTTGGTAACTAATTAATTAATACTAACAGTAAATTATAGAAACAGTTAACAGTTTGTATCATGAATTTGTTATTTATGTTTGGGTTTGTTGGAAACAGTAATACCAAAGTTACCAACTATTGTTTGTTACTGTCATAATCATTAATTTTAAGTTAAAAAATAAATGTTATTTATATGTTTCAGTTCGTTGCCAAAATTTGATTATAATGTAACTATATTAGTTTATGTTGGTAAATAAACATTGATAACAGTAAATTTAATGAATCTTTTTTTTAATTTTTGGCCTTTTTTCTTCAAATGGGTTGCAATCAGTCATATAAAGGTTTCTAAAGAACGTTTGTTATTGTTATAATCAATAGTAATTGTTGGTAACCAAATTGGTATAGTAATTTAAAATTCATTTAACTAAATACTATGGGTTTTCTAATGTTTATAGTGTACCCAAGCATACAAAGAAATGTAATCATTTTTTATGCTATGCTTTAAAAACTAATAATTAACTAAAATACATAAAACAATTACAAAGCTTACAATTATCTTTTTTTAACACGGCACAGTTGGTTGCCAACTATGAATTCAAAGGTTTCCAATTAAATGTTAGTGTGTAGCCAGAATGTCATAAAGGTTTCTAAAGAACGTTTGTTATTGTTATAATCAATAGTAATTGTTGGTAACCAAATTGGTATAGTAATTTAAAATTCAGTTAACTAAATACTATGGGTTTTCTAATGTTTATAGTGTACCCAAGCATACAAAGAAATGTAATCATTTTTTATGCTATGCTTTAAAAACTAATAATTAACTAAAATACATAAAACAATTACAAAGCTTACAATTATCTTTTTTAACACTAAGCGCAGTTGGTTTGCCAACTATGAATTCAAAGGTTTCCAATTAAATGTTAGTGTGTAGCCAGAATGTCATAAAGAAGAATTACAACTTAATTATCCAATTATCACATGCCATTAAGAAGAAATACAACTTACTTAACCAATTATTAAAATAATCATCTTTAAATACTGTGCAATTGAAATTTGTTTTTATTACACAAGTAAAATGATTAAAATGATTACAATATGTTTGATTACAGAATGTATGTCTATATCAAATTTTTCGTGGTCTCGAAATTGGTGGTTTATTGTATGTTTTTCTATTGTGTCCTTTTTCTTGGCATCTGCTGCACTTATTTTGAAATGTAATTTCAGATATATGCTTGTATCTACCTTTCTTTGGTCTTCCGGCTGGTCTTCTTGTATTTGGTGGTTTGACACATATGGTCTTAATAGCTTCTGGAACATCCCAATTCTCTTTGTCATCTAATGGCATGATGGAAGTTGAATACGTGTCTACCAAAGTTTTATTTGAATAATATTCTGAGCAAAAATCATAACAGCTCAAATTCCTCTTTCCAATAACAGCAGCAGCGTGTGAGCAAGGCATCTCATGGTACTGAAATTTTTGGCATGTGCATGTCTTTTGTTCCATGTCCACGATAAATTGTTTGGCGTTATCATAAACAGTGAAAATCACTAGGTTTGATGTCTCAACCTACAATAGCATTTAATTGTGTAGTCAGTATGTATAATATTATTTTTGTATATGTAATTTGAAATAATTAAAGTCATATGTAATGTTGGTATCTTTATCAAACTTTTATGCTGGAAAACAAAACTGCATAACTTTATTTAATTTCATTTCAGATGCAATTTTGTTGTAGGTACGCAGCTAACAATTTAAAAGATGTATGACTTACCTTAAGTTTCTTTGACTCAATGATATTAGATTGCAATTTTCTCTCAGCTGTTGTGGAAAGGGTAGTGAAAGAAGACATTGCCGATTGTTTGTTTGTGAAATACCATCTTTGAACCATACAACGTAGGCATTCAATCATCGATGCAATTGGAAGATTTCTGATTTCCTTTATTGCATTATTAATAGATTCAGCGGTGTTCGAAGTCATTGTTGAGTATCTGCTTACAGTCCCATGGAGCCTCGTACACTTGTCTAGATGAACTTCTTCTTCCAAATATTTTCTTATTCGAGCATCAATTGCATCAAGTTGATTCATGTGTATGTTGAATTCTTCAACGGTGTAAGCTCTGCATGCCGCGTTGTATGCTTGTTTGACTTCTTCTCCTTTCTTTTTGAACCTGTTTTTTATGTTTTTCAAAATATGGTATGTGCATGAACAAATGCATGACATCGAGGAACACATCGTTAAATCCCTTTATAATTGCTTCATGTCTATCTCGAAACAATGCATTGTCCTTCTCTAACTCCACAAGCATCTCTCTCAAATTAATGAAAAACCATGTCCGGGATAATTCATTTTCACCGTCCACAACTCCAAAAGCAATTGGTATAATGTTTACATTTTGCATCTTGAGTGCTTGCTTGCTTGAGAAGTGTACCCCCGTAGGTTGATTGTATGAAGGTGCCATCAATTACAATGATGGGAAAACAATGGCGCCATGCTTCAATGGATGCTCTTACTGCAAAGAAGAGATATTTGAATCGACCATTATTATCCAACTGCAAGGCTGTAATTGATCCTGAAATGAATTTTCAGTTTGGTCAATGTAAATATATGTACTACATATTGCCCATATTTGTAGTTGATAATGCTCTAAGTGTAGTACTAATGGCTTGCAATTAATCATAATTTAATAATTTTTATAGTGTTCAGATGGTGTCTAAAATGCTTTTTAAATAGTTACATTTATTGTATACACTGCTCGCATGAAAAAATGATTTTTTTTTTAATTATTATAGTTATTAGCCAAACTTTAATTAATAGGTAACCAAATCATTTAATATTGGTAATTGAAATTTTAAAAACATAAAAAAACGATTTCTAATTGATACCTGGATTTGTTTTTTTTAGCATGTGCAACCACAAAGGAATCATAGTGTAGTCATGTGGATTCCCTCTTACTTTTTCCATTGCTTTTTCTTTCGCTCTCCATGCTTTTTGGTAGGAGATGGACACATTATACTCCGTCATCATATCTTCCACAATATCGGTTGGTGTGTAAATTTTCTTGAAGTTAGTTAGTCTATGCATTATGCATTCACTAACCATTTCACTATTTGCTTGTTTATGATATCCAAGTAGTATGTTGGATGAACAAGTGTGTATATCATTAAACTCTCTCACCTTGAACATATTTGTTTTCCGTAATTTTGATGCTCTTAGTTTCCATTTGCAACTTTCATTGTCGATGCATACCAGAACAAAGTCCCTTCCACTTGTTCTTTCTACCTTGTGTTGCCTGTTTTGTCTGATTGAATGTAGCCTTATCGCTTGTGTTAATATTCTTTTGTCTTTGTAAGTTTGATGAATTCTTACTTCAAACTTATTCGGATCTGATATGACCTCATCACTTGTTCTTTCTTTCTTGTGTTTATGCATCATGTTCTTTATCAACGACTTGATGGCGGATGCTCAACAAAATGTGATCCAAATTGGTCTCCTTGTGTTTCCAAAAATTCAAGATCAGTATTCCTTTGTGCCAATCTCATCGGCATTTCATCTTGCATTATATTTTCTTTTTTAATTATGACGTTTTGTAAGTCTGTAGTTCCTCCAATGTGGTATTCAGAATCTATAATCAGAGGATACTTGCCATGTTCAACTGATTTTTTACTGATTTCCATATAGAATTTGAAAGTTGATTCATTTGTCACCTTGATTGGAGGGATGTTCTTTAATATGAAATTTGATTGACAACTCGTTTTGTAGCATTCTAGGCTTAATGCATTGCATATCAAGTTGTGCATTTACGTGAATGAATGAACATGTTGAAGGGACTAGTAGTAGGTTGACTTGAAATTTTGATATTGAGTTCTTCATCACTCCACGTCTTAGTTGAAGTAAATTACAACTGGAATCATATCCATGTTACGACAACTGAAACATTAAAATAAATACAATTATGTAAGTAGTTAGTATATGAACATCACATAGTAATAAATTATAACTTTTTAGTAATAATTATTTTTAACACATTGTTTGCATTGTCAACTTTAAAGAATGAATAGACATACATATGTAACCAAATTATTATATGAATGATGCGGATTATGAATGTTTAAATTATTAAAATTATTATTAGTTGGATATTAAAAAAATTAATATTATTTTCTAGTTGAGTGAATCAACAATTTTCAGTTTCCAAAACAGATATAAGTAGTATCTATGCATATGTAATTGACTGTTTTCATTCATTTTATAAAGAAAACACAAATTATGGTTCAGGGGAGGTTAAATACTAAAGAATGAACATTAAAATTTGAACCATGATTGAACATTTCATTTCCCTTTAGTAACTGAAATTAATAATATTTTTTTATTGGTTTCCAAATCAACATTTTATAGTAACCAAAATATTTTATGAATTATTCCAGATTATGCATGTTTATATTTAAAAAAAAATAGTATTATTTGGAAAGTAATAAAATTATTCTTATTTTCCATGTGACTAAATTAACAATTTTAGTAACCAAAATAGAAATATTTAGTATATATGCATATGTAACAATTATGTCTTAAGTCAATTTATAAACAAAACAAAAAAATAATGTTTTTGCAGAGGAGGATAAGTTATAAAGAATGAACATTTACATTCGAAACTAAATTGTATTTAATTATGCATGCGTTTAAAGTAACCAAATCTATATTTTAATGTTGCCAATATATTAAATGAATTCTTCAATCCATGAATGAAAAATACAATTCCCTTTCCAAACTGAAATTAATAATATTACTTTATGGGTTTCCAAATCAACATTTTATAGTTTCCAAAATATATATTAATAGTATCAATGTTTTCTGCAAAATTTTATGTTCACTCATTTTATTAAATTTTGAAAAGATATGATTTTGTATGGTTGAATTGCGAAATATTGTTTACTTTAATCAAAGTAACCAAACCTTGATATGAATATCCCCAAACTTCAATTTTGTAACGAATACGTAACCAAAGTGTCTAGATTCTGCAAATTATAATTGATTCAATATATATAATAATTATTCATTCGTACCTTTGAATGAAGATGCAGATTTAGTTTGATTTCTCAGAATATAATTTTTTCTTCTGTTCCGAAAATATCTTGAAATTGCTTATTCTAATGTGATGTTCGGATGCTCTGTTTCTGCTTTCTGTTGCTTTCGATTTCGATTTCTTCTCTATTTCTGATAACCCTTCTTCTCGATTGCTTCTTCTCTATTTCGGATGCTCTGTTTCTGTTTTTTGTTCTTCGTCGGATTTTTGAGTAATTTGGTGACGTGATTTGGTGAGTATCTGGGTTAGTTGGTAACTGACAAAATAGGTGGAGTAGTTTTCTCCTTGAATTTAGGGATTTCTTTTTTTGTTGGCTTGGATATACTGATGTGTATTGCATTATTTTTGGCATTATTATTCAGTATTTCACTGTTATTAAAATTATTTAGTTGATGCACTATTGTTGTAATTACTTTATATTTGTTGTATACTTATGTAAAGAACCTTATTTTATAATCTTAGTACTAATAGTCCCAAGTCTAAATTTTTAAAAAAATAAGACATTTAAAATTTATAGTCCTATCTAATTCTTCCAAATAAATATAGCCTAAATACCTTGTTCATTTTATCATAGGTAGCATTCCTCAACAACTCCTTGTACCGGTTTCGTTCCATCTACCTAGTAGATCAATGTTCCTGGAGACCACTTATAAGTGATAACCACCATTCCTACCCAACATAGTGTGTTGTGCTTCAGTCAAATGTCTAACGCTAAACTGAACCTCAGTAACACGAGAAAGGTGTTAGAGAAGACCTCGTCAAATTTCTAATTTCCACGCCAAAATAGGCTTACCCAGAGAAGACCTCATCAAATGTTTTTATTGAGAGAAGGAATAATTTAGCACCTATAACTAGAAGAGTAATTCTATTTACACAAACTGCTCACAAACAATTGTATATAAACCTTATTAACCCCATGTATTGAATGATAAAAAAAATGTAAAAGTTAATAAATCTTATCACTAATTTAAATGGTAGGACTCACAAACTATTTTTTTTCTCTATTTGTGTACAACTGTCTATTGTGCACATAGAACTACTCATAACTAGAAGTCCAGAATCTGACTGACTGATCCACAAAACATTTGCCAGAGGAATGGTGAATTAGTTGTAATCTATTAGATAAATAGTCAACTCATGCAAAATTAAGGGCCAAAAATAGATGTTCACCCGAGCTTGTGCATGCATAGCTGCCGTGTCACAATCTTCTATACGATAGCAGTTTTTAGGCCATCAATTTCACCTCTTTGATTGCTTCTCCAACCCCGATTGGACTATCATAAGAGAGATTGAACATTCCAGCAGGAGATGATGTAACACCCTCAAATCCGGTTTATCTTTAAAATTGGATTTGGTGCATCACTAGTGCTTCTCATTCTTTACATACATCATTATATCATTAAATATAATTATTCAGGAGCATTTTACTGATACTCATGTCGGCTAAAGGCTTGGCACTAGAAGGGGTTGTTAAGTCCATTAGGCCGAAGCCAACAGGGATGTTGAAGGTGTTCGGATTTGGACATCCGAGTCCTCTGGGCCGGAGTCCTCTTCGGGTTAATGGCGTTCGGGGTCGGGTATCCGTGTCCTTTGGGCCGGAGCCCACACCGATGTATTTAGGGTCGGTTGGATTGGGCCTGTACAGTGGGTTAATCCTTGTATGGAGTCCAGAGTCATAAGGGATCTAAATGGTTAGGGATCTTAATCCTAACCATATTCGAATAATTAACTCCAAAGGGAAAATGTAGTGTTTGGATTGGATTCCACTTACACCTTTTAAGGAGATTGTGTTGAACCCAGGTAATGGAAACTACCATATTTAGGAGTTCTAAAACGACTCGGAGATGGATTCTAAGGAAGTGAGAATTACTATAAATACAAGGCTTGACTTCAATTAGCAGGTAATACACTCTTGAGCACTAAACACTAGAGCCTCCATTGTTAAACCTTCTGAACGACCTGTACTTATTCTCACACCAGAGCTATCCCTCAGCGGCACAAGCCGTCAAGCTTCGCGTGTGATCTGTTATTGTGCAGGATTCAGAGTGTGGATTTGGTGATTGGACGCGCCAGCCAAACTTGGCGTTAATATTGGCGCTAGAAGAAGGGCTTTTAGTGCTTTTTACAATCACAATAAACTTTTCCGGTGGAAGACAGTTATGACGAGTGGAGATAACAGTGTCTCTGTCCAGGAAAAGGCTAAAACCCACCAGACCACCCAGGTGAGGGGGTCGGTAAAGATAGGCTGGGTTCCAAAACTCAGGGAGGTCATGCTGAACACGTCCCTTCTCTCCAGCGAAAACTTTTATCGGACAGCCAACACATACCCATCCCTGTCAGTTATGCTGACAACAATCAATCTCGGGCACAAGAAAGGCAAGGTAGAGATCAGGTGGAAGGTAGTTGAGATCAGCGTGAATTCATTCTGTAGAGGAAACTGCAACAAAACCAAGAAGCCATAAGGGAATTGTGCCTTCAGCAGGAGGAGCTCGAGGAGCAGATGGCTAAGATGGCAGGAGAGTAGGAAGTCTCATCCAAGGGGTGAAGACGTCGAAGCCGATCCCGGTCACCTCGCTGGGAGGAGGCAGGAAGAGAAAAGAGCAGACCCATGAGTCGCTCTCGAGAAGGCAGAAGCCGAAGGAGAAGTCGTTCGGTAGACAGAAAATGTGACGCCCCCAAAATAGGTATACATCACCCATCTTGAGTCGCCAAATACATGGTACAAAATTCAAATACAACTTAATAATACAACTGTCGTGTAAAATACGACAAAACATAAACTGAGAGTTTTAATAAGAATATTGTCATCTAGACAATATCCACACTCAATGGAGTCCTCATTACATTTATTGTCACACTAATTAACAGAATAGTGAGGACTACTAATGCTATCATCTGGACCGTCACTCCGCTTTCCACTCGTCCAAATATATTCTCATTTCTGAAGAAAAACAGTGAAAGAAAGGGTGAGCTCAACTAGCCCAGTAAGAAATATTATGACTAAGATAATGCAGAATAAATTATCCTTAGCCTTCAACAGTATAACAACTGATAGAATATAATAGACAACAAGTTTTAGATCAACAACTACAGCGGAAATAAGCAATCCATTAGAAGAGTCAAGTAGATCATAAAATCTACTATCTTCTATGATTTAAAAAGTTTTTCATCAACTTTATCGGCCGAGACTCGACAATAAATAAAATCGAATCATCCTCGCACCACGGCCAAGGATATTCATGTAATCATCAATGGTCATGATTATCTTAGAATAATCCACGTCATAATCATACCAACAACTTGTCCATTAATGAACTACAGGCCAATGAGGACTTTTATCACATCATTCGTCACATTACGGTCATGATTATACCGAATAATCCCTGGTCATAATCATACCAAGTTCATCTATGCACGTAAGCCAAAGATGACTTTTATCACAATATAAGCATGAGGATGATGAGAATGATATAAGCAATAATCAACCGAAATCAAATCAAACAAAATCAAGGATAAAAGACTTTAAATTTATCTAGAGTTTAAAGATATTCAAATTGTCAACATGATACTGCTTTGCAGAGTAAAATTCAAGAATAATATTCATGTACCAAAAATAATTTGGACAGAAAAGAATATATTTTTCGGGTAAATAGTACCCCGTGAATAGTAGTATCTTGTGAATAGTACCCTGTGAATAGTACTTCGGGAATAGTACCCCGACATGAAAAGTACTCCAAATACTCGAGTGAATAATATTCGGGTAAATAGTAATTGGGTGAATAGTAACCCGTGAATAGTAACTCGTGAATAGTACTCCGACATAAAAAGTGTCCCGAATATCCGAGTGAATAATACTAGAGTGAATAGTAACCGGGTGAATAATAACCTGTGAATAGTAACTCGTAAAAGAAAAATACCAAAGAAAATAATCTTTCATGACGAGTACAAAAGAAATGATATCTCAGACGAGTATAATAGAATATACGAAACTGCAAATGGATTTTCACCCGCCATGCGGTAATCCACGTAGACATATCATTTCCACAATTTAATAAAGAATGAATACGAAGGATCATTCACCATGCATGCGGTAATCCACATAGACAAGTTATTTCAATAGAATAATAAAGAATGGAATAACAGAAGAATTCACCATGCATGCGGTAGTCCGCGTAGACAGGTTATTCCAATAGAATAATAAAGATTGGAATAACAGCAGAATTCACCAGACATGCGATAGACCCCACAGACAGGTTATTTCAACAGAATAATAAAGAACGGAACCAGGTCTTGCGTAATCCGCACAGACAGGGTATTCCAACAGAATAATAAAGAACGGAACCAGGTCATGCGTAATCCGCACAGATAGGATATTCCAATAGAATAATAAAGAATGGAATAACAACAAAATTCACCAGGCATGCGATGATCAAGCATGCACGAGTTATTCAACGAGAATAATAAAGAATGGAATAACGAAAGAATTTTACCATGTATGCGGTACTTGATGCATAGGCGGAGTTATTCTAACATAATAATAAAGAATGGAATAACAACCCTTATGAGTATTGAAATAAAATAACTCTCTTCATGAATACGAAAATAATAATACCCTTACCTCAAAAGAAGATTGGATCTTTGGAATAGTGAGGTAGCGGACTTCTCTTCTTCTTTGTCTCTATAATTTTTCTATATAATAATTGCTCTATAGCTTTAGTGAATTGGTGAAAAATGAAGGAAGAATGAGCTTCTATTTATAGGAAAATATAGTTTCGCTAATTGCACGTTTTGGGGCTCAAAATATTACAAGATATAATACCTTCCTCTTTTCCTTCATTTTTAATTTAGTCCTGCAAGTATTATCAAACTTACTTCCCTCCCTAATAGTAAATCATGTGAATTAATAGTAAATCATGTGACTCAATAGTTCTAAACATGTGAAAATATGAATTACAGTATAGTACCTCCATTTATACCTCCATTTTTAACTTAGTCATGTAAGTATTATCAATCTTGCACCAACTCCCCTAATAGTAAATGAATGTGAATCAATAGTACACACATGTGAACAAATAGTTATAATAATGTGAATCAATAGCAATTAATTGTTCATTTATCCGGTTAATTACCCAATTGGTCAATATAACCTCCAGACATCAATTATTATCGAAATAAATGTCGATTTCCACTAACACTAATAATTCCAACACAATGGAACTATCAATTTCATCTTTAATCAATATGAACTTATTCATCATTAATATTATAATTCACAATATTTAACAACCATGTCGTTCCCAGGAAAGAAGGGGCTTTCCGATAAGGATATCTCCTTATTGACGCGCAATTAGGTGACCAAACATCTCCTTGACAGAACTTCTAGACATTGTTAATATTTCAAATAATAATATAAATAACTTTGTCGTCTCAATTATTGATTTAATAATATAACATATTATCTGAGATGATCTTTGTGACAATAATTGAATCAATAATATGAGAGATATGATGCAGCAACTACTGTAGCAATAATTGAGTATAATTGAGTGACTTCTTATATAAGCATCAATAATCAATACCGTGTGCTACAATGCAACCACACATATTATTGTACTTTTACTACCGGGTAGTTCAACAGTTTTAACGGTAACACTTTCGCCGTTATTTTTATAAAAAGATAATTTTGTCATTTTCTAAATACGATAATACTTCCGTTGTGGGGTCCACCAATGATTGTGCCGTCATACGGATATTCCCTGACAAAAAGAATTTCCCCCGTCAAACAAATATTTTATAACAACTTGCATACTTTGCAAAAATTTTCACATATCACCCTCAACTTTAACCTTTTATCAATTTAACCATTTACGAAATAAAATAATAATTATAAGAAAATTGAATACTTTCATTTCATAAAATTTTGGGTCTTACAATCTCCCCTCCTTATGAAATTTTGCCCTCGAAATTTACGTACGTACCTGGTATGCTGAAGAGGTGAGGATACCTTGACTTAATTTCAAATTCTAACTCTTGAGGTATAACCTTTGAGTGTCGAATATAATCCTTCTTATCCAAGATTTTAACACGTATCTTCTTATACGTTAAATCTTTTGCTATCTCGTCTAGTTCTAATTTAATAACGTGGTTCGAGTTATCCACATATTTACGTAACATCGATACGTGAAAAACATAATGAACACACGATATACTTGGCGGTAAAACGAGTCTATAGGCCACAGTTCCTACTCGATCAAGGATTTCAAATGGGCCAATAAAATTGAGGGTTGAGATTTCCTCTCTTCATCGATTCTTGCTTCTAGAATAACGCCCTCTTAAACCTTATTCTTCACATTCATCAGCTCTGAGTATGTAGCTTGCAAGGCTTTAACTTTATCGATTAAAGTCGATTCTACTCGTATATTCGTTATCTTCACGTGGGTCCCTAGAGTCTTTAAATCTATCTTCATCATTTGTAAGTTATACGAAATGGGTTTTTGTGTTAACAATGTCGCACTCATAAATGCATATGATCTTCTACTCAACGCGTCAGTTACCACGTTCGCTCTTCCACGATGTTATTGAATGGTATGGTCGTAATCTTCAACAGCTCGAGCTAACGTCTTTGGCGCATTATACTTTCGTTTTGGTTGAAGAAATATTTAAGGGTTTTAGAAATGGGTTTTGTACTGGGTCAATACAAAATTCGATTTCATGCTCTATGGGTAGACTAGAAAGTCTTCAAGAATACATCAGGAAATTTATTAACGATAGAAATATCATTTAAAAACTGTGACTCTCATCCAAGACTTGGATAGCACATGAAATGAAGGTTTCTACTAACGAAGTTTTAACCAATAAGTCAAAGTCTAACTTCTCTGGGGTCAAATTTAAACGTTGAGCGCAAGCAAGAGAGATAAAAGAATGGGTAAAACCGGTATCTAATAAGGTATAGACTTTGCAAGAATTTATAATTAACTAACCCGTGCTAACTTCGTTCGGGTTACTCGCTTTTTGAGAAGTCACGAAAAACACTCTTCCTGAAACCACCAATTTTGTTTTGTCCGTATCCGCCTTTGGTGCTACCGTCCCAGCTGGACTTGACTTTGGTGCACGAAAAAATCGGGCTAGGTGACCTTCTTTTCCACAATTGTAACATGCTTTGGACTGCATCGTGCAGCTTGAACTGATATGTCCCTCCCCTCCGCATTTGAAGCATACAATTGGTGGTCGTTCTCCTTCCTTGAAAATGGGTGTTGGTGCTGCTATCTTTCCTTCATTGTTGAACCTTCTCTTCTTAAAATTTCCACTCCTATTATCTTGGCCATGATTACCACCGAAGTGGTTACCATTCTTGGCATGATAATTTCCCCCACGATGGTTATCATTGTTTCGATGGTCGTTGCCACCGGTATGATTATTATTGTGTTGCTGGTCATTACCTTTTGGTTGTGCTGACTCATTATCGCGCTCCAATAACTGAGTCCTATTCACAACATCTGAATATAAACAAAGTTTGTGAGAAATGAGGTATTGACGTATATCGGGTTTCAAACCTCTTAGAAACATTCGCGTCATTCGCTCCTCATTATCGACCAAATGGGATGCAAACCGGGATAACTCCGCAAATTTAGCCTCGTATTGTGACACGGTCATATTGTTTTGCTCCAACTTAATAAACTCCACCTCCTTCATGTGACGAATATTTTCGGGAAAGAACTTGTCATTGAACAGTTCTTGGAACTTCTCCCAAGACATCTTGAGTCCTTCAGGCTGTGTACGTTTTAGAGATTCCCACCAGTAATCTGCCTCTTCACGCAACATAAAGGTGGCAAAGGGAACCTTTTGCTCCTCGGAGCATCCCAAGACATCAAATATCTTGGTGATCTACTTTAACCACGTCTCCGCCTTAAGTGGTTCTGGCTTTCATAAAAACTCTGGCAGTCCCAGCTCCTTGAACTGCTTAGCAGTGACCAGCCGAGAGTTGCCAGTGTTTCCACCTACATTTTGAACAAGAGTCTCTCTTGCCTGAGGTTGCATGAATTGTATAAAGCCTCTGAACATCTCATCGTTCATCATCTGATCGGTGTTGTTATTTACCTGAGGATTATTATCTTCCTGTTGCACATTATCCTGGGTATTGATCGTTGGTGACTCAACGGTCTTATGTGCTTCATTGCTGATCTCAACATTTTCAGATGCCATTTTCAAACACTGTCACAAAACAAGGGTTAATTGACATATCACATATTATCCCTATGTGACGCCCCCAAAATAGGTATACATCACCCATTTTAGGTTGTTAATAACATGGTACAGAAACAACTACAACTTTATTAATACATCATAAAAACTGTGAGTTTAAATACAAATATTATCTTCTAGACAATATCTATACCCAAATAAATCCTCATCACAATTATTGATACATTATTATACAAAAATGGTGAGGACTACTAAACAACTTCTAGAATCATCATTCCATACCCCGACTAGTACTCGCTACATTCTCGCCTCCTGAGAAGAAAAATGGAACAACAAGGAAAATGGTGAGCTCAACTAGCCCGATAAAGAATATTATGACTAAGATAATATAGAACAAATTATCGTTAGTCTTCAATGAGGAAAAATCGATAAAATACAATAGACAACAAGTTTTAGATCAATATTCGCGTGAAAAATAATAATCCATAGAAGAGTTACGTGAGAGAATGAAATCTACTACTATCTATGAATTTAAAAGTCCTTCATCAATATTTTATCCTCAGTAACATCAATCAATATACATCTTGAATCAAATATTCATCTTTTTGCACTACAAAGCCAAAGATATTCATCAGTCGGTCATGTTCATCTCAACACCTGTTCATCTTTGCACTACGGGCCAAAGATATTCATTATAAAATCATTTATCTTTGCACTACATGCCAAAGATATTCAATAATATCATCATTTAGGACTGAGGATGATGAAAAATATTTTAAAGGGAACGAATCCAGTGAAACAAAAGAATAAATATTAAGGATTCGTATTTCAGCTATTTCATGTCCAAAAATACCTCATAAATAATCATAGTGGAGTAAAATTCAAGAATGATCAAAACATTGATACAATCAAAGATATTATCCATAATAGATATTTTGGATGAAAAACAAAATTTTGATTTTTCTGTGAATAGTCTTAGTATTAAGTGAATAGTCTTAGTATCGTGAATAAGAACTCCGACACAAAAAGTTCCAAATTTGATTAAAATTTCAGATCAATACTTCGGCATAATGATATTGAAAGAAATAATATCATTTGAAAAAAAAATAATATCCCTTACCTCGAAAGAATAGTACTTCTAGTTGAAACACCGGATATATGCTATGACTTGAACTTGCACCGTATAGCAACACTCAAAGTATTAAAATACTTACAAAAATACGCTCAATATATCGAGAGAGAAAGAGAGAGAAATCTTTAGTTTCTGGTGTGATTTTCAATTCTAACCTAAAGCACCCTATTTATAAGAAAATGAATAGAACACCAAAGCAGAAACTTTAATAAATTATTAATATTTTCAAATTATATTCCTACGCACACCACACCAGACCAAAATCATCAGCCAAAACATGTGCCAACATCCCAAAAACGTTTTTGTTACTTAAAATATTTTAAACTTCCAAAAATTAATTATTTCAGAACTCCGAAACTTCAATAATTCACAATAAATAGCCCTTTTATCAGAAAAATTCAAACCTCATGTCTTTTGCATAGGAAATTCCATTATCTACAACTTTGCAGAAGAAAGTTTTTCCAAATTTCAAACAGAAATTGACCGAAATCCACAAATAGGCGATTTTACAAGCTATAATCAAATTTCAGTCAAGAAATGGGGTCTACCGACACACAAAACATGTGTTAATTATTTAATGCCACAAAAATACTCTTCCTCCTCATATACTCATATATCCCACATTCATTGTAAAAATATCACCATCAATATATTATTAAAATAATATATTTAATTGAATTATTTTATCAGAAAAAGATAAAATATTAATTTTCAACAATTGTCACATTAAAAATTTTCTCCATCTATATCCACATAAAATTAATATTTTCCTCATCATATAAATCAATAATTAATTATTCACGAATAATATTACAGAATCACAATACTGACAACCAGACAGTTCCCAGGATAGAGGGGGCTTTCCAATAAGGATCTCTCCTTACTGGCGCGCAATTAGATGACCTAACCTCTTCTTAGACAGAACTTTCTAGACATTGCCAATAATGTTATCCAATAATATTATTCAGATAATATGAATTATTGCTCCGATAATAGAAAATACTGCGTAGTGACAATTATTGAAACAACAATAATATAAAATATCAACGCATCAATTATTGAATCAATAAAATAAAATACTGAATAGTAATTACTGTAACAATTATTGAGTAGTGCCTTCTTACGTAAGAATCAATAATTGGTGTAATACCGTGTGCTACTGTGTTTTAACCACCGGGTATTCCAACAATATAATCTGTAATAACTACGCCGTTATTTATAACCAACTTATTCTTGTGCTTTTCTTCATCCAATCGCTTTTTTTAGTTATGGGGCCCACACAAAATTTACTAGTCGTATTTAATATTCCCAACAAACAAGAATATTCTACGACCAAACGAATATTTTATAACCACTTGCTTATTTGAAATATTTGCGTATTTTACCCATAACTATCCACATTAATCAAATCAACCCTTACTATTTCAAAATAATAAATGGAGGAAATTCAATTTTATTTATAATAAGTTGGGGTCTTACACCCTATACTCTGACCAACCAATTAAATACCAAATAAACTTAGGTAGGTCATACTAGCGAAGGAATTCCCCATCTCTCCCCTCCTAGTTCTTGTCTCACATCTCAGCCAGGGATCATATCCCTAAGCTATGATACAAACTGTGACGCCCCCAAAACAGGTATACATCACCCATCTTGAGTCGCCAAATACATGGTACAAAATTCAAATACAACTTAATAATACAACTGCCGTGTAAAATACGACAAAACATAAACTGAGAGTTTTAATAAGAATATTGTCATCTAGACAATATCCACACTCAATGGAATCCTCATTACATTTATTGTCACACTAATTAATAGAATAGTGAGGACTACTAATGCTATCATCTGGACCGTCACTCCGTTCCCCGACTCGTCCCAGCTATATTCTCATTTCACGAAGAGAACAAAGAAAAAAAGAAAGGTGAGCTCAACTAGTCCAAGAAGAAATATTATGACTAAGATAATACGAATAAATTATCCTTAGCCTTCAACGAGATAACAACCGATAGAATATAATAGACAACAAGTTTTAGATCAACAACTGCAGCGGAAATAAGCAATCCATTAGAAGAGTCAAGTAGAGCATAAAATCTACTCTCTTCTATGATTTAAAAAGTTTTTCATCAACTTTATCATTTGAAACTCGACAATAAATAAAATCGAATCATCCTCGCACTACGACCAAGGATATTCATGTAATCATCAATGGTCATGATTATCTTAGAATAATCCACGGTCATAATCATACCCAACAACTGTCCATTAATGAACTACAAAGCCAATGAGGACTTTTACCACATCATTACGTCACATTACTACGCATGATTATACCGAATAATCCCTGGTCATAATCATACCAAGTCCATCTATGTACGTAAGCCAAAGATGACTTTCATCACAATATAAACATGAGGATGATAACAATGATATAAGCAATAATCAATCGAAATCAAATCAAAAAAATCAAGGATAAAAGACTTTAAATTTATCTAGAGTTTAAAGATATTCAAATTGTCAACATGATACTGCTTTGTAGAGTAAAATTTAAGAATAATAATTTGGACAGAAAAGAATATATTTTTTGGGTAAATAGTACCCTGTGAATAGTACTTCGGGAATAGTACCCCGACATGAAAAGTACTCCAAATACTCGAGTGAATAATATTTGGATGAATAGTAATTGGGTGAATAGTAACCCATGAATAGTAACTCATGAATAATACTCCGACATGAAAAGTGTCCCGAATATCCGAGTGAATAATACTAGAGCGAATAGTAACCGGGTGAATATTAACCCGTGAATAGTAACTCGTAAAAGAAAAATACCAAAGAAAATAATATTTCATGACGAGTACAAAAGAAATGATATCTCAGATGAGTATAATAGAATATACGAAACTACAAATGGATTTTCACCCGCTATGCGGTAATCCACGTAGACAGATCATTTCCACAATTTAATAAAGAATGAATACGAAGGATCATTCACCATACATGCGGTAATCCACATAGACAGGTTATTTCAACAGAATAATAAAGAATGGAATAATAGAAAAATTCGCCATGCATGCGGTAGTCATCGTAGACAGGTTATTCCAACAGAATAATAAAGAATGGAATATAAATAATTCACCGACATACGCGATGAAATCGCATGCATGAGTTATTTCAACGAATAATAATAAAGAATGGAACTAGGTCATGCGTAATCCGCACAGACAGGATATTCCAACAGAATAATAAAGAACGGAACCAGGTCATGCACAATCCACACAGACAGGATATTCCAACAGAATAATAAAAAATGGAATAACAATGAAATTCACCGAGGCATGCGATGATCAAGCACAGACGTGTTATTCCAATGAATAATAAGGAATAGAATAACAGAAGAATTTCACCATGTATGCGGTACTTCACATAGACATGTTATTCTAACATAATAATAAAGAATGGAATAACAACCCTTATGAGTATTGAAAGAAAATAACTCTCTTCATGAATACGAAAGAATAATACCCCTTACCTCAAAAGAAGACTGGATACTGGAATAGTGAGGTAGCAGACTTCTCTTCTTCTTTGTCTCTATAATTTTTCTCTATAATAATTGCTCTATAGCTTTAGTGAATTGGTGAAAAATGAAGGAAGAATGAGCTTCTATTTATAGGAAAATATAGTTTCGATAATTGCACGTTTTGGGGCTCGAAATATTACAGTATAATACCATCCTCTTTTTCTGCATTTTTAATTTAGTCCTGCAAGTATTATCAAACTTGCGCCGCCTCCCCTAATAGTAAATCATGTGAATTAATAGTAAATCATGTGACTCAATAGTTCTAAACATGTGAAAATATGAATTACAGTATAGTACCTCCATTTATACCTCCATTTTTAACTTAGTCATGCAAGTATTATCAATCTTGCACCAACTCCCCTAATAGTAAATGAATGTGAATCAATAGTACACACATGTGAACAAATAGTTATAATAATGTGAATCAATAGCAATTAATTGTTCATTTATCCGGTTAATTACCCGATTGGTCAATATAACCTCCAGACATCAATTATTATCGAAATAAATGTCGATTTCCACTAACACTAATAATTCCAACACAATGGAACTATCAATTTCATCTTTAATCAATATGAACTTATTCATCATTAATATTATAATTCACAATATTTAACAACCAGGTCGTTCCCAGGAAAGTGGGGGCTTTCCGATAAGGATTTCTCCTTATTGACGCGCAATTAGGTGACCAAACATCTCCTTGACAGAACTTCTAGACATTGTTAATATTTCAAATAATAATATAAATAACTTTGTCGTCTCAATTATTGATTTAATAATATAACATATTATCTGAGATGATCTTTGTGACAATAATTGAATCAATAATATGAGAGATATGATCGTGAATTTCATCATAGCAATAATTGAGTATAACCGAGTGACTTCTTACGTAAGCATCAATAATCAATACTGGTGTGCTACTATGCAACCATACGTATTCTCGCTTTTTACTACTACCGGTAGTTCAACAGGTTTTAATGGTAACACTTTCGCCGTTATTTTTATAAAAAGATAATTCTGTCATTTTCTAAATACGCCAATGATTGTGGGGTCCACCAATGATTGTGCCGTCGTACAGATATTCCCCAACAAAAAGAATATTCCCCGACCAAACAAATATTTTATAACAACTTGCATACTTTGCAAAAATTTTCACATATCACCCTTAACTTTAACCTTTTATCAATTTAACCATTTACGAAATAAAATAATAATTATAAGAAAATTGAATTCTTTCATTTTATAAAATTCGAGGTCTTATAGAAAATCTGAGCATCAGGGCAGATTGGGACAAATGAGGAGAAACGGGTCTCCTGAATACGAGATGGATAGGCATAGATCGCCCCCTCGTAAAGAGAAATCCGATCTCCTCGCCAGAAGGGTCGCGGAGTTGGAAAAGCTACTAGCGACGAAGAACCCGATGGGAACACCCTCGACCTGCCTAGGAACGACCTGGAGACATATGATGGGTTGGGGGATCCCTATGATCATTCAGATGGATATGATAGGTTGATGACTTATTACGGACATTCAGATGCTGCCAAGTGCCACATGTTTGTGACAACTTTAAAGAAGAGCGCTAGAGAATGGATGGGGACTTTGGCAGCGGGGTCGATTAGTTCATGGAATGACCTTCGGGAAAAGTTTTATATTCAGTTTGGGAGTAACAGAAGAAGGGGGGTCAGTACGTTAAGAGGTTTTGGGAGGTTGTGGGCTCGGTAGCAGAATTAAATTCCCCTCAAGCCTTGGGATTTTTCACAACCAGTCTGGATATAGAGAGGTCGAAGAAGTTGATGAAGGACCTGGTGATCAACCCTCATGCAGATTTGACCGAAGCCTTTCATCGGGCCGAAGGATTTATTGCGATAGAAGAGGCTATAGGAAACTTCAAATTGCACTCCCAGTCTTATGAGAAGTCCAAGGATCGGGATAAACAAAATTATCAACGTTCAGAAAATAATCAGGGGAGGGTGGATAATTCTTGGAAGAAAAACTACAATGGTGGAGGATCGGGAAGTGGCCGACCACCCTTCCCGAATAGAAATATTAATAAAGTTTATACCCCTCTCAACACAGATCGGGCAAAGATATTGGAGGAGATACATAATAAATCATTTTATGAACCTTGCTCGACGCATCCAAAGCCCGGGAAGAGAGGTCGGGATAAGTTTTGTGAATACCATCAAAGTTCTGGGCATACAACAGAGATGTGTAATGATCTGAAGAACTTGATAGAGAAAAATGTCCAGAACGGTCATCTAGTACAGTATATAACAGGTCAGGAGAATGCCGAGACTCCAAGGGAGGAAAATTGGCCAGCTCGGGATGCACAACCAAAACAGAACCAGCCAGCCCGAGGCATGATTGATATGATTTTAGGCAGTTCTGTAGCGCGTGTGACTGGAAAGAAGAGAAGCAGGCACCTCGATGCAATGTTATCAGTTGTGGGTTCCTCGCCAAGAAAGGATCGGGCCTACCCGAGAATATCTATCTCTTTCTCCGACGAAGACTATCCTACAGACCTCATAAAACCGCATGACGGGGCATTGGTGATAACAACTCAGGCCGGGTCAGTGGACATGAGAAGGATGATGATAGACAACGGGTCCTCAGTCGACATACTATACACTTACGCCTATCAAAGGATGGACCTGGAAGGAAAAAAGATGGAGCTGGGAGGAGAAGGCCCATTGTACGGGTTCGGTGGAGATCTAGTGCATGTGTCGGGCACCATTGAATTACCTGTCAGGTTCGGCACAACACCCCAGCAGGTAGAGATAATGGTTAGATTCTTTGTGGTCCAGGTGGATTCGGCATACAATGCTATTTTGGGAAGGCTGACCCTGGCAGCTTTGCAAGCAGTAACATTCATACCTCATTTCAAAATCAAGTTTCTAACACCGAAAGGGATTGGGGAGGTGAAAGGCGATCTAGACATTGCCCGGAGGTGTTATTGGAATACTTTGATTTCTTTAGGGGTCGGGGTTAGCAAGCAGAAGCAGATAATGGCCACTAAAATAGAGCCATTCACTGAGAGTAGCATAGAATCGCTTGCCTTGCCTGCCAATGAGACAAAGGATGTGGAACCAATCCCGGGGAATACAGAGAAACTAATCAAGATCGGGTCAGGGTTGGCAAAATCGTTCTGAATTGGGCTGAAAGATTTTCTTCGGGTATATACCGACATCTTTGCATGGGAACCTAGTGACATGCCGGGGTAAGTGAGTCGGTGGCCCTGCACAGATTACATGTGGACCCATAGAGAAAGCCAATCATACAAAAAAGAAGAACGTTCGCTCTAGAAAGGCAGAGAATTATAGACGACGAGATTGCAAAATTCCTAAGCAGAGTTCATCTTCGAAATCGATTACCCCGAGTGTGACGCCCCCAAAATAGGTATACATCACCCATCTTGAGTCGCCAAATACATGGTACAGAATACAAATACAAACTTAATTATACAACCGTCGTGTAATATACGACAAAACATATCTGAGAGTTTAAATAGGAATATTGCCTTTTAGACAATATCCACTCTCAAGTAGAGTCCTCATTACATTTATTGTCACACTATTTTATAGAATAGTGAGGACTACTAATACACCATCTCGGACCATTACTCCGCTCCCCGACTAGTCCCGACTTCGTTCTCATTTCACAGAGAAACAATGAAAGCAAAAGGTGAGCTCAACTAGCCCAATAAGAAATATTATGACTAAGATAATGCGAATAAATTATCATTAGTCTTCAACAATGTTAAACGATAAAATACAATAGACATCAAGTTTAACGGTGATGAATAAGCAATCCATTAGAAGAGTCAAGTAGAGCATGATATCTACTATCTTCTATGATTTAAAATGTTTTCATCAATTTTTATCACTGAGACTCAGCTTAATAAATAAACCATATCATCGAACATCCCTGCACTATGGGCCAAGGATATTCATTAAAGCATCAATGGTCATGACTATATCGATAATCCCTAGTTATAATCATACAAAAAACTGTCCATCAATGCGTTACAGGCCACTGAGGACTTTTACCACATCATTTATAACATTACAGGTCATGATTATACCGAATGATCCCTGGTCATAATCATACCGAGTCCATCTATGCACGTAAGCCAAAGATGACTTTTTTCACAATATAAGCATGAGGATGATGACAATGACACAATAATTCAATAAAACAAGTTCAAGAATAAATTTTAAAGATTTATAAGTTAATTTATCCTGAAATCAATAACGTCCAAATTGTCGACATGATCTTTGTTTTGTGGAGTAAAATTCAAGAATGCTCGGAAAGAATATTTCCATGAAAGATCTTTGGATGAAGTGCAAATATCCGGATATTCTACTAATTTCATGGAGTATAGAAGTCAAAACTTTAACCAACCGAGTATAATAGAATATATGAAATCGCAAATGGATTTTAGCTTCGCCCGTGCGGTAATCCACGTGAGATGATAATTTCCACAATTTAATAAGGAATGAATCTGAAGGATCATTCACCATGCATGGGGTAATCCACATGACAAAGTTATTCCAACGAATAATAAAGAATGGAATAACGAAGAATTCACCAAGCATCACGATAGATCCATGCAGACGAGTTATTCCCAACCGAATAATAAAGAATGGAACCAATTCAATACGTAATCCGCATGGATAGGATATTCCAAATGAATAATAAAGAATGGAACCGGGTCATGCGTAATCCGCATGCAGATGGGATATTCCAACAGAATAATAAAGAATGGAATAACAACAGAATTCACCAGGCATGCGATAGATTGACAGGTTATTCCAACAGAATAATAAAGAATGGAATAATAGAAGAATTTCACCATGTATGCGGTACTTCGCATAGACAGGTTATTCCAACATAATAATAAAGAATGGAATAACAACCCTTACGAGTATTGAAAGAAAATAACTCTCTTTATGAATACGAAAGAATAATACCCCTTACCTTAAGAGAAACTGGATATTAGAATAGTGAAGTAGCAGACTTCTCTTCTTCTTTCTCTCTATAATTTCTCTCTATAATAATTGCTCTAAAGCTTTAGTGAATTGGTGAGAAATGAAGGAAGAATGAGCTTCTATTTATAGGAAAATATAGTTACGATAATTGCACGTTTTGGGGCTCGAAATATTACAGTAAAATACCTTCAACTTTTCTTTGATTTTTAATTTAGTCCTACAAGTATTATCAAACTTGCACCACCTCCCCTAATAGTAAATCATGTGAATTAATAGTTCATTCATGTGACTCAATAGTATAATCAATAGTACACACATGTGAACAAATAGTTATATGCATGTGAATTAATAGCAATTAATTGCTCATTTATCCGATTAATTACCCGATAACTTCCAGACATCAATTATTATCGAAATAAATGTCGATTTTCACTAACACTAATAATTCCCACACAATGGAACTATCAATTTCATCTTTAATCAACACATTATTCATCATTAATATTATAATTCATAATATTTAGCAACCAGGTTGTTCCCGGGAAAGAGAGGACTTTCCAATAAGGATTTCTCCCTATTGGTGCACAATTAGGTGACCAAACCTCTCCTTGACAGAACTTCTAGACATTGTCAATATTGCAAATAATAATATGAATAACTTTGTCGTCTCAATTATTGATTTAATAATATATCATATTATCTTGATAATCTTTGTGACAATAAGCTGAATCAATAATATGAGAGATATGATCGTGAATTCTTGTAGTATAATTGAGTATAACCGAGTGACTTCTTACGTAAGCATCAATAATCAATACCGTATTACTACTATGCACCCATGCGACATCAGATACTTTTACTACCGGGTAGTTTAACAGTTTAACGATAAAACTTCCATAGTTATTTTTATAAAAGATAATTATGTCATTTTCTAACTACGATAATACTTCCGTTGTGGGGTCCACCAATGATTGTGCTTGGTCGTCACGAATATTCCTATTATTAAAGCGAATATTCCCAGACCAATTGAATATTATATAACCACTTGCTTACTTTGCAAAATTTGTAAATATTACCCACAACTATAACATTATATTATATCCACACCATATTATTCAAAAATATATTTCGAGAGAAATTAATCTTTATTCATAAAAGTTGGGGTCTTACACCGAGTGACTGACTAATGTGATTTTGGTTCAGAAACAGAACGGGAAGTGAAGATTATGTACCGATTACACGGATCTAAACAAGGCATGCCCGAAAGATTTCTATCCTTTGCCCAACATAGACCAGTTGATCGACGCCACCTCGGGGTATGGTATGTTAAGTTTCATGGATAATTTCTTAGGCTACCATCAAATCTCAATGAGTGAGGAGGACATTCTGAAGACAAGTTTCATCACACATCGGGCCGTCTATGCTTATCAAAAGATGACCTTCGGACTATTAAATGCCGGGGTGACGTATCAGCGAATGATGAACTTCGTGTTCACAAAGCAGTTAGGCTGAAGCATGGAAGTCTATGTGGATGACATGATTGTGAAAAGCATGTTAGTCCATGACCACTAGAGGACCTAGAAAGCTTCTTTGAAACAGTCAGAAAATACAAGCTGCATTTGAATCCGACCAAGTGTACCTTCAGATTGGGGTTTGGAAAGTTTCTAGGGTATTTGATCAGCAAAAGGGGAATCAAAGTGAATTCGGAGAAGATTCAGGCGATCTTAGATATGAAGTCCCCAAAGTCTTACAAGGATGTTCAGAGGTTGACGGGTTAAATAGCTTCCCTTCGGAGGTTTGTCTTAAAATTAGCTGAAAGATGTTTGCCATTTTTTGACACTTTGAAAGGCCCGAAGAATGAGAAAAGTTTTCAGTCGACGTCAGAATGTGAAGATGAATTCCAAGGGATCAAGAAATATTTGTCTTCGGCACCATTATTGATGAAGTTGATCCCTTCAGAACCGTTGTATTTATATCTGGCTGCAAGCTCAATGGTAGTGGGGGTAGCACTGGTACGACACAAGGGGGAAAGTAGTTCCCAGTATACTATGTCAGCCACGTTCTTCGAGATGCAGAGACAAGATACCCGAACCTGGAAAAGTTTGCCTATGCCCTAGTAATTACAAGAAAAAAGCTTTGGCACTATTTCCATGGTCGGTTGGTGGTGGTGTATACGGATCAGCCGTTGAAGAAGGTACTGCATAGGCCAGAAGTTTCGGGTCGGTTGGTTGCGTGGGCGATGGAATTGACTCAGTTTGCTTTAGAATACCATCCCCAAACGGCAATCAAAGCATATGCTCTGACAGACTTCATAGTAGAATGTTCCTTCACAGAACCGGATGTGGGTACGGTTACTAAAACTCAACAGGGGTAGACTTTATGGAATCTATACGTGGATGGATCATCAACTTTGGACATTAGTGGATCAGGGGTTATTCTGACAAGTCCTAAAGGGTTTAAAGTCTAGCAAGCCATTTGGTTTCAGTTCAAAGCCACGAATAATGAAGCAGAATATGAAGCCATTCTAGCTGGACTTCGGTTGGCCTGAAGCCTAGAGGTTCAAAAGTTAGTCATTTATAGTGACTCACAACTGGTTGTCAAATAGATATTTGAGGAGTATGAGGCTCGAGGGGAAAGAATGACAAGGTACCTAGCCGAGGTAAAGGAAAAACTTGCATACTTCACTTCGCACAGTTGTCAGGGAGTTGATCGGTCAGACAACACAGTAGCAGATGCATTGGCCCGATTGGCAACCACTTAAGAGAGTTCCTTCAACGGGTCGATATATTTAGAGGTTGATAAGTAAATTTTATACCTACTTATCCGGTATCTTTTACTTGAATTAGTTGCTTATATTCATGTGTCTTAGTTACTTTTTATGCATTTTGTGTTCATTTTGTAGGTTATATGTTTGGGAGCGGTGTGAGCGACTATTGGTAAGGAAAAGCAAGGAAATCGCAAAGAATTGGTAGGAAAATGCAAAGAAACGCAATTCGGACATCATTTGGCTTTCATGTTCATTTCATGTTCTTGGCTTGGAACTTGGACTATATTGTAGAGCTTCTTCTTAAGTTTGGGGGTATTTGATAAGTAGGTTTTATACCTACTTATCCGGTATCTTTTACTTGAATTAGTTGCTTATATTCATGTGTCTTAGTTACTTTTCATGCATTTTGTGTTCATTTTGTAGGTTATATGTTTGGGAGCGGTGTGAGCGACTATTGGTAAGGAAAAGAAAGAAAATCGCAAAAAATTGGTAGGAAAACGCAAAGAAAAGCAATCCGGACATCATTTGGGCTTTCATGTTCATTTCATGTTCTTAGCTTGGAACTTGGACTATATTGTAGAGCTTCTTCTTAGCTTTCCGGAACATCTTGAATAATTCCAATCGGAGTTTGGATGCAAAAGTTATGACATTTGTACCAACGGACGTTGAACTTCACTATTTTGGGTGGCCATTTTGCATAACAGTCACTTCCAGTCCAATTTCTACCTTCATCCGTTCGTTATTTCTTAAAACTCAAAGAATGAAAGTTGTAGAGCTCGTCGGTAGCTTCGATTTGATAGGGGGAAGGCCCCGTAACTCCTATTGGATCAAAAGTTATGGCCATTTTACCAGAGGACACTACAGTAGAAAAAACAATTAGCAGCTTGCACCCAAGCCAGGGCTTACTCTTTTAAGCCTTATACCCAAGCCGAGGCTTGGGGTCATGATTTCAAAATCAGAAGCATAGCATGCCGGGGCTTGCTATTTACAAGGCAATACCCAAGCCGGGGCTTGGGTTCACGCAGAAAACGCAATTTTAACTAGAATTTGAGTTCAAGAAGGATTGATTCGAGCTGTTTGATTCAAGGACTTCCAAGAGGACCTAAAGACATATAAAGATGCTTATAAAAGGAGTAGATTTACAAGGATTAGAAGAAGTTTTAGAGGAAGAATTCCATTAGATTAGATTAGAGCAGATTAGGATCAAAATCCTAGTTCTTATTAGTTTTTGGAGATTGAATCAACTTGGAGACCATTGAAGATCAAGAACAGGAACTTGAAGAGGATGGAGATTTGCTGACAATAGATTCAATTCTTTTCCTATCTTATCTTTTAATGTGTATTCAAGTGTGTATTCTTAGTTTTAATTCAATGAACTAATTCTTTGTTTGAGATTACAATGGATCTTATTGTGTAGTTTATTTTAATATGCTTCGCTATCAATTATTATGTTCTATTGTGAGGATTTTCTATTGTGATTTGAACTTAATTCCTTAATTGCCTAGCTAATAATTACCGTGATAATCTATATGAACTCGAGAGATGAAGTATAGATTTAGATTTGATCATGATAGCATGTGTTTGTGATTTCAGCATAGATGGAATTCATGATTCGTGTTTAGGATAGAGATATGCCTTTACGCCATATGTAATCTTATAGAGAACTTGTGCTTTAAATCCTTTTTAATTGTAATTCACATAGAGATATAGTGGATTAGTTAATTAGGGTGTCTTGCTTAATTCTATCAATTATGGATTTAAGTAAGTATGGGTATTATGCATCGAGAGGTGGTTTTATCTACTTTAGTGTTCTTGATTAACAATTCAAGATAGAAAATAATTGATGAGAAGTGTGTTAACTTAAATAAAGCAATAAGTGAAGTTGTGATCTTAAATCTCCATAATCTGATTTGTAATTAGTGGTAATTAGAATTAGTTTAATTAAGTAATTTACTTTATAACATTAAATTGATTGTTTAAATAAAATTAGTTTGGTTAAGAGTTAATAGTTGGTCATTTATATTAATAATTCCTCATGGGAACGATACTCTACTTTCACTGTATTACTTGTTGACCACGTAACTTGCGTGTTGAGCGTAACTAGATTTTACCCAACAAAGGTGTTGGAATAACCCAGCGTTCCGAAGGTGGATGTGCTAGCATTGGATCGGCTTGATTGCTGGCTTACGCCGTACATCTCTTACTTGGCCGATGGGGTTTTACCTTTGGATCGGATATTAGCAAGAAAGATAAAGCACAAGAGCATAAACTTTATTCTTATCGATGGAGATCTATACCAAAGGGCTTTCAGTTCTCCATTACTCAAGTGCTTGACACCGTCGGAAGCAGATTATACACTTCGGGAAGTGCACGAAGGTATTTGTAGGGATCACATGGGGGCCAAGTCATTGGCATACAAGATTTTGAGGCAGGGATACTATTGGCCGACCATCTATCAGGAAGCTAAAGACTTTGTCAAAAAATGTCCCAAATGTTAACTGAACAACGCCATCCCTCATCAGCCTCCCAAAGAGTTGTATTCAGTCTTATTCTCGATTTTGTTTGCTATATGGGGAATCGACATCTTGGGGCCTCTATCGAAGGATGGGACAAGTAAGTTTTGTGATCGTAGCCATCGACTACATGACCAAGTGGGTCAAAGCCAAACCTCTACAGAAGATCACCGAATAGGAATGTCTCAAATTTTTTAAAGAAGGTGTTGTTTATCGATTCGGTATCCCGATGGCATTGGTCTAGGACAACGACAGACAATTTGTGGGAACAAAATTCAAGGCATTTTTGAAAGAGTTGGGGATTTAGCATAGAAAGACTTCAGTTGCTCACCCTCAGTCAAACGGTCAAGTAGAAGTCACCAACCTAACTTTACTTAACGGTATCAAGAGGAGGTTGGATGAATTAAAAGATCGGTGGATTGAGGAGTTACTTAGTGTTTTGTGGGCCTACTAGACTACCCCGAGAACGATGACTGGGAATTCACCATTCAGATTCGCCTATGGGACCGATGCACTCATACCTGTTGAAATCAGATCCCCTACACTTTGGGTCAGTCAGTATAAAGACTTGTACAATGATGACGACCTACGACTAAATTTAGATCTCTTGGAAGAGGTTCAGGACTCAGCTCTGTTGAGGTTGGCAATTTACCAGAACCGAACGTCCTGACACTATAACCAAAAGGTGAAACAAAGAAGATTTGAAGTTGGGGATTTGGTTATTCGGAAATCAGAGGCATCAACCCCGAATACTGGGAAGCTGATGCCGAACTGGGAGGGGCCTTATGAAGTAGTAGAGGTGCTGAAGCCAGGTACTTATCGGCTCTGAGAAATGGATGGATCGGAAGTAAAGAACACATGGCATGCTGGAAGACTTAGAAAATATTACTAGTAAAAGTTATGTCGTTCCTTTCTTTATTTATGTAAGTCATGCTATTTATCAATGAAATAAATGAGAATTTCTCTCTGGTAAAACTTTTTACTTCATTTATATTCATAAGCTTTTACAAATCCGATCAAACAAGCTTCAGACGTAAATCGATTAGAAAGTTAAAAACAACATAACTGATCGGTAAAATTCATAAGTTTAACTGTTAAAAAAAGTACAAAGAAAAATTTTGTACTTTATTCATATCCAGAAGATTTTACAAATCCGATCAGATAAGCCTCAAACAAAATCGATCAAAAAGTTAGAAGAAACATAACTGGTCGATAAAATTTTGAGCATAACTGATCGAGATAGTTACAAACAAAGGAATGAAAAAAGGCCACAAAAAACTATAATTAAAAAACCCAAAAGAAACTATTCTTCGAGGCCCCCATCTTCGGCTTCAGATCCTTCATCAAAAGAATCAAGGACGGAAATATCAAGCCCGACATCTTTCATCTTCTCCCGACCCTTTTCCCGATAAGCTTCATAGCCTTCAGCAAACTGAGACATGATCTTCTCGGTCAAGGAAGAAGATTCTTCATACTCTTTTACGGCTCACTACTCGACTTCGGCACATTCCTTCCTTAAAGAGTTATTATCCCGAATCACATGCATCAACTTAGCATGCATCCCGTCAAGCTTCTCCTCAAGGGCATGAAGGGCCTGCAGCCGGTCATTGTTTTCCTCTGACAAATGCTCCTTCTCCTGGATGAGTTTCTTGGCATGATTATCGAGACCGACAAACTTTTGCTAAAGTAAGGCGTACTGCTTTTTAAGCTCGTCGGTCTGACGTTCAGCCTTGGTCACTTTATTTTGGGTCTCGGCGTGAAGATCCTTCTCCTTCTTCAACTTCGACCGATGACCCTGAACCTCAGCCCCCAGCAGCTCCATATCCACCTTTAACTGGGACTCATTCTTAGTAGCACGGGCCACCTGCGGAATGGCTCAGGTGAAGATAGAATTGGCCTACAACACCAGATGGAATGCATAAGTTATCATAAATAAAGGATGCAAAAAAGTAATTAAGTCTTTGGATTTGCTTGACACTGGGCCCTGATATAGGCCACTAAAAGCTCCTCGAAAGAGAATCCCCTGAATCGCTCATCGTCTCCATGTAATTTGAAGTGGTCAAGCAGATTAAAGGGAAACACCTCTGAGGGGCTCTTTGGTCAGAAGGTGGTCGGCGTTCCATATGAGGAACTGGCGTCGGCAACAAACCTAGATGTTGGGGTCGAACTGGGATGAGGATCGGCCTCAACGATTTGCTGTTCGGGACCTTCAGCTAGACAAGGCTTCTTGGAACGAGGTTCGAGAGGAACATCCTCGGTTTCCTTTGAATCTTCGATCACCGCAACTGGTGTAGGGGGTGGAGGAGTTGGTTTTGACAGGGCCGAAGAAGTGGCCTTGGGGGTGGGGCTTTGGTGGAAGGCTTCTTCGTTTTCTTTAACAAGGTCATCTTTTCAGCCCGGTTCATCTTCAACACGCTCTTGTTGGGTATTATCCGATGCAGAACCTATTGAAAGCTCCGCAATCGGGATAGTATCCTCATCGGGAAAGTCGTCGGTGGCTGGGGGCGGATAGGTTTGGATGCGATCGACAGAGGCATCAAGGAGTCATCGGTCCCCTCGAGCTTGAAGATAGTCACTACAAGAAAAATAAGATGGTCAATAAAAGGCAATGGAAGATAAAGTTAAGGCATGAAAGGGTTAGGAGGTTATGACTTACTACCATGTTTGTAGAGCCAGACCTCTTTAGACACGACCTCCAGACCCCAGTCAGTCTTCTACAGCTTCTTGTAAAATGCCTTGAAGGCGTCGGCCCGATCTTTCAGGAATTTGGATACCTTTATGATGGGGTCTTCGGGGCCGGCCCAGTTCAGAAAAAGTTTGAGGTCGGTCCCCCTCATGAAAAACCACTGTGGGTGCCATCCCTTGTTGCTGTAAGGGGTCTTCATAAAGGTGGCTCGGCCGGCCACACAGTTTAGTTGTCGAAAGCCGGGTTCCTTCGACTTCCCGAAGGTAAATAATAAGACAAAAAAGAAGTCGAGGCCAGGAGTGATCCCGACCTCATGACACAGAGCAATGAAAGAGATTAAGTGGATATACGAGTTCGGCACAAGCTGTGCGAACCCGATCCCCACAAAGCAAAGGAAGGAAGAGATGAACTCATGAAGAGGGAACCGAACCCCATACTTTAGAGCCTAGAGAGGGATGGAAACCCAGTCGCCTCGGGGACGCCAGAACATCCTTTCAGAGGGTTCATGCACCCGAAGTTTGTACTCCTTTGGGATGTTGAAGAGAGTTTGGATGTCAGAAAGTTGGGAGGAGGTAATGGTGGATTTGGTATTGACATGGGAGAAATGAGTTTCAAAAGCGTAAACGCTTTGAATTTTGGATTCGACACCATCCATGGTGGTGTCAGTGGGGGCTATCGGTAAATCGACCGGAATCAAGTCTCCGGCGGCGATGGTGGTGGATGCAGCTGGTGGAACTTGGTCAGAGGTGGGAAGACGTTGGAACCTGCCATTTGAGGTAAAAGAAATACGAATATGGAGTTTTAGAAATGAAAATGATCAAAAAAAAGTTGGAAATGCGAAGATTTAAAACAGAAGAAGTTGAATAAGGAGTTTGAATGGATTGGTTGCTTGCCGGAAATCGCCCTTACCGAAAAATCTGAGAAAAGGATTTGAAATGAGGAAGATTTGGAAAAGGTGATAATGAGGGGTGAAGTGGGGGTTTTATAGTGAGGCTGCACGAATCCATAAGACGACTATTTATGGTAGTTGGGGCCCAATTTTGGGAGAACATGCGCCATTTCAAAGAACGAGAAAGAACTGTTTGGTTTCCCAGACAACTCATCATTTCCTGTCATGACCTTCTAAGTTCGTGTCTTTTCAAGTCTCTAATTATAAATATATTATAACAAGAGACTGAGGGGTAATGTTCGGGAGCATTTTACAGATAATCATGTGGGCTGAAGGCCTGGAACTAAAAGGGGTTGTTAAGCCCATTGGGCCGAAGCCAATAGGGATTTTGAAGGTGTTCGGGTTCGGACATCCGAGTCCTTTGAGCCGGAGTCCTCTTCGGGTTAATGACGTTCAGGGTCGGGTATTCGAGTCCTTTGGGTCAGAGCCTAGACCGGTATATTTGGGGTCGGTTAATTTGGGCCTGTACAGTGGGTTAATCCTTGTACGGAGTCCAGAGTCATAAGGGCTCTAAATGGTTAGGGATCCTAATCCTAACCATATTCGGATAATTAACTCCAAAGGTAGTGTTTGGATTGGATTCCACTTACACCTTTTAAGGAGATTGTATTGGATCCAGGTAATGGTAACTACCATATTTAGGAGTCTTAAACCGACTCGGAGATGGATTCTAAGGTAGTGAGAATGGCTATAAATACAAGGCTGGACTTTAATTAGCAGGTAATACACTCTTGAGCACTAAACACTAGAGACTCCATTGTTAAACCTTGTGAATGGCCTATACTTATTCTCACACCAGAGCTATCCCCCGACGGCACAAGCCGTCAAGCTTCATGTGTGATCTATTATTGTGCAGTAAGAGCGTGGATTTGGTGATTGGACACTCCAATGAAACTTGGCGTTAACAATAAAAATATATATATATTGCTTTAATTCCCAGATTTTATTATCTTAAAATCTTCATTCATTACAAATAATAATAGTTATATTATTCTTTACTTCTTTACACGTGTAACTTTCATCCATCACAACAGATACATGATAGTTTATTAAACTATTATATAATTTAATTAAACTATTCTACATTACAAGTCTTGGCTTGATCTTCATGCTCATTCATATAATAAATGATACTTCATCAGGATACCGATAAACTTAATCTTCATATGATCCTTTAGTTCATTCTACCATCGTTCGTTGAAAATATTTTTATTTTAAGCAAGTGTGAGCATTCAATTGCTTAGCAAGTTTTAGCAATTGTATAACAACAAAATAAAGAATTAAATATTCTTTTAAAACTTTAATAACTGAACAAAGGTTATGAAATGAATTGAATAAAAGAAATAAATTTTGATTCCTATCATTTTAGAACATTAATACATTCATTTTAACATAACCTCAATTCTTTTCTTCTATACATCTGGTCTAGCTAACTTCATTAGTGTGTAGACTTAACATTAATAGTTCATGAATAAACAAAACTCTTTTACATTAAACAGTTTAATCACAGAATAATTCATCTTACAGAAACACGTAAGTGTTGAAGATTTGGCACATGACCTCATACATACTAACACCTTGCACAAACATAACACATTTATGAATGAAGTAAGGGAACTTTCCTTAAGCGCTGCATACAATTACAATTTACGATGTACGGCTCTTTGAAATCCCTATATATCATGTAAGGATAACACATATCAATTAGTCATATATTTGACTTACGCATTGATTTAAACTTAACTTTACTTCTTATAGTTCGCATTTTATAACTTAAGTCCACGCAACCAACTTTCTTGACCGTCTTTCGGCGTTAAGACATATGGAGATGTCTTAATTCTTACCATCACCTCTTATGATGGATTTACATTACCTTTTCCTTCTTCATAGCTAAACTTGTCTGAAGCATTACAACTGTAATGTTCGTTAAGTCAATTATCATTCCTTGTGACTTTTTGACAAATAAATGTCATACCTCTGGATTATCCTTTATTGTCTAAGTCATACCATCATTGGCATGCCAAGAGTGATCATTCAATGTTAATGTTATGCGTTCATAACTATTAAGCATTTTATATTACCTCCAATTCGTCTCTTACGATGTCCGATTTATTTAAATCAAAACATTATTCAAGTTATTATTATTAACTTGGCTTCTCAATGCTTACACATTATTCATTATTCAAGTTATTGTAACGCTCATGGTACTTACAACCATAACACTTTACAAAATGATCAACTTGCTACCGACTTACTCGGTATACCCTACTGAGAGTCCACCTGCAGTGCATTCTCATTCCGAGACGTCACCAGCGAGATGCTCGGGGTTCTTCATGAATTACACGTCATTAATTACCTTACGTTCAAACCATAGACGAGTGTGTATGCTAAGCACGTTTAGTTTACGCGTACACGAATCGCCTTCGTCGGTTTACGTGTTTTACGTTCACATTATTCATCTTTTAAACTTTCGTTCAACCTTTATTTAAGGCTTAAATCACTTATGTAAGTGTTACATTACATTAACTTTACGTTCACACTCTTTTTGTACACGTTCCCCAAGAATTGAGCAGTTAAAAGCTCATTTCTGGGCATCACCCTCCACCGACGCTGCAACACTGGTTCCCTTTGTTATTTCCGTGCTGCAGTGCGACTCTCTAGCAATTGTTGCCTGGATCAGGCGCTACGACGCTGTATTTCCAGTACAAACCGCGCTGATACTGTTACATTGATAAATTTTGCAGATTTTCTACAGAATTCTCCTACGTACGAATCACCTACTTTGCAATCTCGTAACTTATTCGTTATAACTCAGAACAGATTCATTCCAAAGCCATTTTATTACTTTCATTACATACTCAGATTTCCCCCAGATAGAATCTTATTCTAAGTCCTTGATGAGGATTTCCATTAGCTCAAATTTCATCATTCATTTGTTTTACGTTATTAACATTCATTCTTCGTTCGTCCGTAATTCGATCACGCGAACTCAGAATTCGTTTGTTCTAGAGTCCACGACTCACATTTTCAATGTTCTCTAACATTCTTATGAAACCTCATTAATTAGGATTCATTAACTTACTGTCTATATTTCGTTCGTCTTTTACAAAATTTTGCCATAACTTCGTTATAGGCTAATTTCAATCTGTTTCAAAGTAACATTTATTTCAATTCTACATTTCCTAACCAAACATATATCAAAAATTATATATATAATGGTTTTAAACTTGTCCATCAACAACAAGCTCTAATTAGGATGTGTTTCAATTTATCAATCAACAACGTTCTTCGTGTTCTTCGTTCGTTCTTCATTTTTAATCAATATTTTGATTACGATTTAACTTTTTCATGGATTTTGGTGTTATAAAACACCAATCCTTCCTTATTACCCCGGATTGTTCTTATGATTCATCCGGATCGTCCACTAACATCAATCAATTCATACTTCATATGAAGGCTTTTAAAAGAAATTTATAAACTAAACTTCAAATTCTTAGTTATTCATTTCCTTATGATTAAACCCTACGAAAATCATTTCTTAACATCTTCTACTTCCATTTTCATTAAGCTATGTATTTTAACATAAGAAACTTAAAGAAAAATTGGATTAAGGATATGTTTTGATACCTTTCTTCATGTTCCTCTTCATTATTCTTCTTTTAAAGCTTGCTATTTGCTAGCTTTTCCTTTCTTATTCTTCTTCTTCAATCCGAGCTCTCTAGCTCTCTTTCTCACAATATTGCTTTCTTTTCTCTTTGAAATGTGTTAGTTGATCAAAATCAACTAACACACACAAATGGCTTGCTTTATATTGAAAATCAAGAGTGAGGCCACTTTGTTCATTATATTACTTTTCACCAGGTTACATTTTGATCACTTAATTTTCGGTCTTGTATAGTCCAAACCTTTAGGTTTGCAAAACTTACAAAACACCCCCTACTTTCACTATTCACACCTTAGTATTCATAAATATCAACTAAGCTTCTCTTGGAAGCTTCACTGTTCTGTGTTTCAAAATTCGCCCGACAGTTGAAAAATTGAATTATCCGAATCTAAATTTGTTTAGATATTTCATCTTTCCTCTACAAATTATCCTTTTCGTATTCGTCAGAAGTTGAAAAATGTTTCTAAGTTTTCTTACTTAACCATTCCTGATTAAACATTAAACCAAGTGTGGTTAAATGGTGGGAAAGTGCAAAAACTAGCCACTTTTGTTGACTTCATTTTTTGACTTTGACTTTTCGTATTCTTACCGTATAATAATTCGTATTATACGCATATTCTTCTTATACTGTACCAGTATAATAATTCATATTATACTTGTAACAATCTAGAATTTCAAATTATAATTTAAATATTTATTGAATTATATAAATATTTATTTGAGGTGTTTATTGTTGATTAAATATTTATTGATGTGATGGTTGTTAATAAATATTTATGAATCTAAATTTATTAGATAGTGTTCTAAATTAAATTAATTTATAATTTACAGAGTTTGTAACATAATGTGAGATGTTATATTATTGTATTAATTTAATAATTTAAATGGTATATTAAATTATTAAATAAAATTATAATGAAATTATAATTTTGTGTTATTTGTTTAAATGGTATATTTAATTAAAATATAGTGTGTAAGTAATTTATTTGATTAATGTTGGATATAGAAATCCAAATAAAGGATATGTGACTATAAAGTATAAACTAAATTGTTTATTAAAATAATTAAAGTAGTTTTAAATTGATTTAAACTAAACAAGGCTTAAAATATTAAGTCTTTAATATTTAAAGGGTTTTGCCAAACAAAGCCTTATGACTTTTGGATTATTAATTTTTGAATTTTGAATTATAAATAAAGTAAATAAAATAATAAATATAATATATTTATAATCTATACGTTAGTTTGTAACTGATATTACAATTAGTAGTGGTATTAAGGTTATATCAATTTTTGTATTCTACGCATATCAGTTAGGTTTTGGCCATTTGCTAAGTCTGAGAGTTTAGAGAGAAACCTGAGAGAAAGCTTGAGAGAATTGTGAAGAAGTTCTAAGTTTTCAAAGTAATTAGCAGTTGATTAGCAAGAATTTCTTAAGCAACAAAAGGTATTTGTTTTTCATAACCTTAGTGTGTGTGTGTGTGTATATATATATATATATATATATATATATGCATATATGAGTTACGACAAAATTTTGTTTATGTTCTGTGAATTCTAATTCTTTAAAAATTGTTGTTATATAACTAAATTATGGTGGTTATATGTGATATAATGCTAGAGCTTATGTTCAAACAAGGAAATTGCATGCTAATTTCGGATACCAGTAGAAAAATAATGACACTGTATGTTTGTATGAATATTTTCTTATGTGGCTTACGAAAGTATCAATGTTGATGGTCAATTCGTATGCTAAACTACAAATTGAAGCTTGTTTATGCTAGTTCATTAAGAAACAAAATTACGTAATTTGAACAAAGCAATTTGGACAAGAATTGTGTTTATAGTGTTGATTTTTGTAAGAGATATCAAAAAAATGAAGTTTTATATGAAAATATGGAATTTGAGGAAATTAAACTAGTATAATTATTGTTAAATGGTTCTATGTTGAGGAATATGTTGGCAAACATGTTTATGATAGCTTTATATCAATTGTTCGTGTTAATATTATTGTGTAGTGGGTGAAATTCGTGTTTGTTGGGCTAAAGCTCAAATCTCTCGTTCATAGTCGTCTCTGCCTCTCAATCTCATGTACCGGTAGCAATTTGCTACTTAAGTGCTAAAAACTAAAAAGCATGATTGTTCTTTGTTTCGAGCTTGTGTATGGCGTAGCTGCGCCATACCCTAATTTGGGACAATGACTTCTGTTGCTGCTGCAGTTCTGGGATAGCGACATACATTGGACTAATGATGTGTTAGTATGATAAACATGTAACAATAAGGTTAAAATAGAGTCGTGTTATGTGGTTAGTGAATTCAAAGTTGTAAAAATGATTAGTAAGTTATGAACGCGTTATGTGATAACTCAGTATACACAATGAATGTTAGACAAGTGTTGTGAAGTCAACACTTGGAATTTTTGAAATATAAATGGTAATGTAAGACTTGTATTGAAATAACAAGTCTAACTAGAAATGCGTGTTATGTTGGAACGTGAATGTTAGTATATCTAATAGATGGTGGTTCTAAACCTATGTATAGGTGAACGTGAGTTTAATATTATAGCTTACGCTTGAGGAAAGTTTTTTAACTCTATATTTACGTTGAGCAAGTTTCTAAACTTATCTTTTTACAATTGAGCAAGTTCTTGTATCTAGTTTACTTATGATTTCTAAATCCTATTTTGATATTAAACAAGTTATTCTTGTCTTTAACTTGTTATCTAGCATGCAAGTTTACATATTCTGATATACTAATGTTGAACAATTTTTATCGTTTAAATTACTATTTGTTATACATGCTTAGTACTCAATTCTAAATAACTTTGGCTTAATATTGTTCAAGCAAGGCACACTATGATTATTCAGTGTTTATGCTATTAGTTTATTCTTAAAGCATGATCCTAATTTACAATGTCGATTCAGTTATGATTATTCCATAGCATGACGTTATCAATATTGTATTCAACTAATCCTTAGTTGATGACCGTTGAATTCTAAATTACCCTTGAAGTGTATCCAAACCAAACTTACTTTGGTGCAGACTTGTACTCTAAATACTAAGATGAACAACCCTATTATTAGGGGATAATTTACGCTTAGCATTGAAATGTTTGTGCACAATACATTGTACGAAGGGCTGACCCCCTAAGTACGAGGAGTCCTTATAGTCTTATGACTGTTAAAGTTGAAGTTGAAATATTACTTGCAACTGTGGACATAGTTCGTGGTCTTAGGACCCTCAGATATATTTCTTATTTGGATTCCATTTTTTGGTTATCATTGATAGAGTACTATTCTGTTTTGATGAGCCTATTCATTGATAGTTATTATTATCTTGTTGATTCATTGCTATATCTAGTGAGCATTTGTTTTGCTCACTCTTGCATATATATACACTCATTGCAGCTAAAGTTGAGAAGGTAGATGAACCCACAACTAGCAAAAGAAAGGGAAAAATGTACAAGTGATGTAGACTTGTAATTTTCATTTATTGTTATGATGATAGACTTTTAAATAATGATTTGATGTAATAATTTATTTCCGCACTTGTATGATGTTTAAGGTTAGACAACCTGGGAAGATTTTTATTTAATGATGTAACCCTATTTTAAAGGGAGGATTTATGATTTAATTTTATTATATTTGGGTAGATAGTATGAATGAATGGAAAGTGAACACCAAGTCTTGTGGGAATGAAATACCTAGATTTGGGGGTGTCACAAGTTGATATTAGAGCTTTAGGTTATGAACCTTAGGTGGGGAAAAGCCTTAGGACCTTTGAAAGATAGTGATGATTTTTATCGAGTTTTAAGGAAGAAGTAATAAAATACTTATGTGCTTATGTGATTATAACTTATGTGCTCGTGAGTGTCGAGTAGTAATGATTAGTAATTAAAATTTAAAATTTGGTTGACAGGATGGCTAATGTAGGAGAATCCTATCAGGCTAGATAGGAAAGATCCCAGATGCCTAGAGAGGAGGAGCCTCGAGATATTCAGGTGATTTGGGAACAGCTACTGCCACGGGAAACAACTCCGTTGGTCACAGTAGTTGAGCAGGAGAGAATACCCGATGAGGAGGATGAGATAGAGACGGACGAGGAGGATCCCGTTGAGCTGCCACAGTCGGAGGATGAGGAGGACGAGGATAAGGAGGAAGAGATTCCACTTAACTCGATTATCGTCCGTATGTACGACGAGGTGTATGACCGCAATGTGGAACTTTAAGATACCGTCAAGGAGTTACAAGAGATAGTAGCTGAACAACGACCTCGATGGCACAGAAGGATGACGAGATCCAGGATCGAGAGGAACGTCTGAATAATGTTGAAGAGAAGTGGTCCACATCAAGGAGAGAAACGAAAATGAATGATAGCAGAAATTACAGAGTTGAAGAACAAGTTGAAAGAGGAATCTACTAAGAGGGCGAGAGCTGAAGACACGTACAATGAAGTTTATCAACGAGCCGGAATAGCAGAGAGAGATGCACAAGCAAAGAGGATGAAGATGGAAGAGATGAATAACGTATTCAACACCGTGATCAATCGAGCTCAGGATCGGGTCATGTGTTATCCAATTCAGTTCGAGATGTTCCCATCGTACATATTAGATCGCCGAACAATGTTCCGAATTATGGAGGAGAAGCGTCATAAGGCTATGCAGTATTTTAATAGAATGTCATAAATGTAATTATTATGTGATTAGTGAGTAAATAAGATGTAAATCCCGGGTATGATATAACCAATGGGATGTGATGATGATGAAGTAATCTTGCAACTTTTGTAGTTCAGGAAAGTAATGTAAATAGTAGTGATGCTATTATTTTGATGTTTTTAAAAGATTATAAATGAATAAAAGTTATTATTTTATTCAAAGTGTTATGTGTTATGTGATAATCTTTTATGATGTGCAACTTAAGTACGTAATACTTAAAAAGTTGAATAGAATCTAATAGGTGTATTTTAACAGAAAATGCCTCCAAGACGCCAACCACGATAAAGGAACCCTGAGAGTAACAATGCTAAGGATAATACAGTTCAGCAATTCGTAAAGCTACTGACGGGAGCATTACAGAATCAGCCACAGAATCAAGGTACAACTTTTAAGGATTTCAAGTTGGTAGGACCACCAAAATTCCGCGGGTCCATGAATCCAGTTGAGGCTCAGACCTGGATCATGGAAATAGAGAAAGTTTTCAATGTTGCTAGGGTAGAGGATAACCAGAAGATTGCTTTTGCAACATTCATGTTGAAAGTAGAGGCGAGTTATTGGTGGAAAGCCAATAAAACCCGAGGAGGTCAAGGGGTAATGTCTTGGGAAATGTTCAAGGAAATATTCCTTGAGACCTATTTTCCAGAAAGTTCGAAGAATCATATAGAGGTGCAGTTTCTAGAACTTAAGCAGGGCACTATGACAGTGTCGGAATATACAGCAAGGTTCAATGAGTTAGCAAGGTTTGCGCCATATCAAGTGAATACGGATGAGCGCAAGGCAAGGAGATTCGAGCAGGGACTGAAGCCCTGGTTGTATAGCAGGGTTTCCCTGTTTCAGCTAAAGACATTTGTAGCGGTGCTTGAGAAAGCAATTCTCACTGAAAGTGGTGGCGAGGCTGTAACAAAACACAAGCAAGAGTAGAGAAAGAAGAAGAATGAAGGTGAAGTTAAGAATGGTGGAGGTAGAAACGGTGGAAATGGCAATAATAATTTGAAAAGGAAGTGGAATGCAAATGTGGGAGCTGGAAATCAGCAAGGTAACCAGCAAAAGAGGAAGATGGACGCATGTGCTATATGCGGGAAGTTTCACTCGGGTATGTGCTTAAGGGGGAAGCGGGCATGCTTTAACTGTGGCTAGGAGGGTCACATTTCCCCAAACTGCACTCAACCCAAGAAGAATGCTTGCTACAATGCGGGTCGAAGGATCACTTTACTCACGAGTGTCCAAAGAAGAAAACTGGTGAGACAAATAGAAGCAAGGGGAATGCTAGTGAAGGCGTGCTGACTATTGTTGGGCCAACGTCAAAAAATAAGTCCACAACAAGAACCTTCAATATGACGATGTAGGACGCGGTGCAATCAAAAGATGTCATGTCAGGTATTATCCCAATCTGATATAAATGCATATGTATTATTTGATTCGTGTGCTACTTGCTCGTTTATATCTGATGAATTTGCTAAGAAGTTAGAAATACCTAGTGAAGATGTGACGCCCCCAGATCCGGGTTACCTGACTTCCGAGTTTGGTGCTCACGATCCACAATATAAATAACATCTAACTACCCATTTAATTATGAATAGACATATAAACCATATTAACTGATATAGTTAATACATTCCTCCCAGGTTATCTAACCTTTATATTCCAAACATACCCTTTAGATATACAAAAAGGGTTTACAAATACAACATAATATATATGTTAAACACAACTATCACAGCATAACACCTTTGCCTTTTATCTTCACAGCTCCTCTGGCTTCTTCGTCCCTAGCTGAAATGTTTTATTTAGCAAGGGTGAGAAACAAATTTGCCCCGCAAGTTAAGATATAATATAAATGTATCAGAATCAAGACAACAAACTATCTAATTCGATAGAATGACTATAAAGTTCAGGGAACTTTGAAATAACTGAACAATTTGTCCTTCTCTAACTAATCCTCTCGCAACCTATGCAACAAATTAACGAAAGTATACAATACTTTCAAAGTTTCTACGATATTCAAGAATCAATTTTATGCAATAACAAAGTGGAATATTTTCCAGATTTATGCTGAGTGGTCACACAAGACCTTGAACTTTTCCTCTAGAGTAGATATCAAAGATTTACTTTGATATATACACAGGTGTATCAGATAACCATAAAGATTAAATCATACTCCTCTGCAAGTATAACAAGTGATCAGTTTTATTATACCCGATATTATGTATAATATTCAAACATAGCGCACAATAGTCGAATTTACGACCAATAAAATGTTCCCTTTGTATAAAAGGTTGTTCTTCTCAGTCTCAGGATCAAGATTTTGACTTAACAATGAAATATTTGAATTTCAATATCTAATCCCTTCTCTTTTTCTTTTCTCCTCAAACTTATCAGGTTTTAACAAATGTTCGTCTTACCAGAACAAATGGCTAAGACATTTCTCAACACGACTTAACAATATACATAAATTATCTGTACTATTTACAATCAATAATAGCTTCTACGGATATGAATTGCCAATAGTAGTTATTCTACAAGTATATTCTCAGAATTAATAATTCAATTTGAATTAATAAGCATGCACTAACTGCGAATCATCAACAATAAATCATTGGACGTGGTCTAATTAACAATAATTAACCACCATAATAATTGAACAATATTAACTCAAGGTTGAGTTAAGGAAACTTGTCTTTCGCGTTGATTGTTACACAATATAAACTTAGTTGCGTTCACAAGACCTATATTCACAATATTGGTCTTAACAATTAGCACAATATGTCACAACACATAATACTGTTATACACAATCAATTTTTTTTCTCCTAGACACATTAACACATAGTCACATTAGTGTTTACAACTTATATAAACACCTAACAATTCTAGCTTTTTCGGCCTGGTTAGACTTCGGTCCATTCTCGGCGTTCTGGTCACCCTATCTGACAATTAACACTTGTATTGTCAATTAAACTTGGTCTCTAAGCTTCAATATTATTTTAGATAAGTCAAATATCATTTATAATATTTTTCGGAAGCTTTTAATAATTTTCTAACAATTATTATATTTTATAATAATTTTTCAAACACTGAAATCATTTTTAAATGATTTAAATATCAAATAAATCCATCATCATTAATATTTAATAATATTAAAATATTAATGATATACTTATCAAAATATTAAAGTTATTTATAATAACCTAAAATATTTTTAAATCACCAATATTCTACTTAAATGATTTTAAAGTAATTAAAATCATTTTTAAATCATCACCATTAATATTAATGAAATTATTATCAAAATATTAAAAGTCATTAATTATAACTTAAAATATTTTTATATCACTTTTCTCATTTTAAATGATTTTAAAATCAATAAAATCATTTTTAATTCATTTATTTAATATAATAATTAAATAAATCTAATATCATTAATATTAATTTATTAATGAGAATTCTCCAAAAATATTGAAAATTATATTTTATAATTCAAAATATTTTTTAACACTTTATTCTCATTTAAAGTGATTTTTAAATCATTAAAATCATTTTTATCTTATTTATTTAATTTAATAATTAAATAAATCTAATATCATTAATATTAAATTATTAATGAAAATTACGTAAAAATATTAAAAGTTATATTTTATAACTCAAAATATTTTTAAATACATTATTCTTATTTAAAATGATTTTTATATAATTAAAATCATTTTTTTACTAATTTATTTAATACACTAATTAAATAAATTAAATACCTTTAATATTTAAATAATTATAAATATTAAAGAAAATATTCTAATTAATCAAAATTATTTTTTCATAATTTTTCATAATTTTAAAATAATTTTTGATAATTTTTATAATTTATTTTCTATTTTTAATCATTTTTCAGAAATTAGGAAAATAAAATAATTAAAACTGTCGCTATAGGCTTTTAGCGACACTTGCCTGTCGCCTTTGGTGTTCTTGGCTCAAGAACACTGACAATCTCAGTGTTCGAGGGGCAAGGTTTGACCGGCCTTTAATTCTCAAATCAATCATGTTCTGGGCCATCTAAGACTTAGATTTTGTAGTAGAAACGTAATACTACACTTATCAATCACCAACTAGGTCATACGACATCACAACAAGGAGATCTAAGTCTCCAAAGTTGTTGTCGTCGGTGGTTTACGGGTTTCCGAAACCCGAGCGAAGGCGATAGTAGCACTTTCATGCTTGATTAATTTGGTGTTCTGGTAATCGACATGTCATTATTATGGTTCAAACATGTAGTACACATGTCAAAGAACACATATGCATCAACATAACAGTCTCACTACATTATAGTTGTAAGATTTAACTCGGTCAAACATGGTCAGAAATCATATTCATACACTTTTTGGAATTTCTAGAAAAGTGCCTTCGTGATCAAATGGGCTACTTTGACCATCGATTACAACCGATCTATTTGTTGTTTATGGAATATAAAGGCAAGGATCTAGAGTCCATACAACACTCTACAACATGTATATAACAACCTCAAAAAACCACTTAATACCTGACAGATAGAGGCCTTAGAAGGTCTTGTCAGACGCTGCTATAACACTTTCTGGGTTACCCAGAAAGTGATGCTCGGTCAACTCTATTTGACCAAGAATAACAACAAATCTAGACATTCACTGACCCTGCTTTCACTTGAAAATAAAAGACAACATAACAAGCTACAAATCCAAACAATAAAACTTTAAAAATCAATAACATGTATGCGATCTAGAGCTAGAGCGACATTTCTTGTCAGACCACTAAAAATGCTCAAGAACAATTTTTTGAAAAAACTCAACTTTTACCCACTATGATGCTATTGATCTATGTTATATTAACATAGATAATCATAAAACATCATCTAGCAAAGATCTAAACACATAAACACATATTTCTTCTTAGCAACATGGATCAAAAATTAAAATTATATTTATACCTTCTAGCTTTCCAATTCTTGATCTATACTCTCCAATCTTTTCTTGGGTTTCTAGGAGGTGTTAATGTGACTGATATACTATAAAATTTTGGAGGTCTTGAGTGAGAGAGAGTTGTTAAGAGCTTGGAGAGAAAATAAGCAAAATGTGTACATTTTCTCTCTCTCAATCTTATATAATCACTTAGATACATGCATGATCTGATTTTACTGTCAATAGAAGGTTTAATTGCTGATATTTTAATGCCACAAAGTCAAGTGGTTAGGTTACCAACTAAAGCTCTTGGAAAAATTTATAAGTTACATATTAAAATATACTAAAAGGGTACTTTGGGCATTGCACAAGCAATTTTAATGGCAAAAATGGAATTTAACAAACCCTTAGGGTTTAACCCTAAGGTTTTACAACTTTAGCTTCTACAATTATTTTCTAATTAGGGTTTTAATTAGAAAAATAAAATTTCTAAATTACAATTAGGGTTTGTAAAATAGAATTTAAAATAACTAAAATATAATTAGGGTTTTCTAATCATATTTAAGTTTAATAAACACCTTAGGCTTGCCAATTAGGATTAGGGTTTCCTAATTTAGGGTTTAGGAATTTCGGATGTGAAATTAGGGTTTCCCAACTCTCGATTAGGGTTTCTAACTATGCGTTAGTGATTTTACTCCTGAGATTAGGGTTTCTAATATCTTATTAGGGTTTATAAATTTTAAACCTTATCTGATCAATCATTGATCAACATTTCTACACAGTACAAACACATATTCATTAATACAATTATTTTAATTTCTTTTTCTACCGAATCCCTATCCAGAAATTAGGGTAGGGTTTTCTAAAGTTGTTAAGCACAACTCTTCTCTAATTTCTCAGTCAATACATAAATTGACTAATTCTCGATATTCGTATCACAGATACACAGTACAATAATAACTGTCAATGTCAATATTAAATAAAAAAAACTTATTCGTAAATTTTGGATTATTCAAAATCTCGGGTTATTACATTCACCACCCCCCTTAAAAGGATTCCATCCTCAGAATCAACGCTTTCTTATCCTCTACAATCTTTTAAAGTTGTAGCATCAATTCATTTTTATCAACACATTAATAATTTGTGTTTCAAATTCTAACATGTGACTTGAATCTATAAAAGAAAACAGTTCACAGAAATCTCTAGCTCATAATTCTCACGTAATATAAGTATTAAGCGAAATTGTTACCTGTTTCCACCTTCTGAGTAGCCACTGCCTCCTGCGCCGTCATGTTGAATGTACGGGCGGTTGATTTTCCTGGCTGTGCAGGTCCTTGAATTGCCAAGGTTCTGCTATTGGGTCCCTTTTTGGCATTCCACTTCTTCCTATTCCTTTTTGGACAATTCTAGACCAGATGATCGTTCGATCCACACGCAAAACAACCTTGTATCTTCTTCAGATTGGGACAATTGAATGACTTATGTCCCTCTTGACCACAATTATAACAAACTTCCTTCTTCTTTAGACAAAATCCTGGATGATTCTATCCACTATTCGTACAAGGCTCTCCTCCTTTCTTATTCCCTTCTTTCTTATTACCCGACTGGGTATTCTCTCTCCACTTTCTCTTGTTCGAATTACTACCACCACTGCTTCCTCCATCATTTGTATTCTTCTTCTCCTGATTATAACGGGATGCAACTTCGCTTCCCCCTTCAACAATTATTGCCTTTTCCAACAGAGCCGCGAACGTATTAATTTGCAATACAGATACTTTGTTGTATATACCCGGCTTCAATCCATTCTCAAACCTTCTAGTTTTTCATAACTCTATATCCCGCTGATGAGGTGCAAATCTCGCTAACTCATTGAATCTAGCAGCATATTCAGATACCTATATATTCTACTGCTTTAGTTCTAAGAACTTAACCTCCATCCGAGCTTGCATACTCGGTGAAAAATAGTTCTCAAAGAACAACTCCTTGAATCTTGTCCAATTCACCACAGATGTACCAGTTCTCGTCTGATTAGTCAACCACCAGTAATTGGCTTCTCCCTTCATTAAATAAGTTGCAAAAGCTGTCTTTTTCTCTTCTGCCACTCTTGCAATAATAAATGCTTTCTCCATTTCTTTTACCCAAGTTTGGGCTACCATATCCACCAAATTCTGCATCCGATCCACTTGACCTCCTTCATTATTCACAGACTGCTCTTCTCTTTGATTTCGATTATGTCGTCTAGGCGGCATTATCCGATTTAAATAAAAATCCTATATTAATTATCTTTCTCTACACAAACTCTTATTCATCACACAATAAGAATTTAACACAAAGTTCTCATATAATCGCATATTTATTCAAATAGCACACAATACATTTAGTACTTAACATATACAACTATCCCTTTTTCATAGGATTAATAACAAAACTTTAAACAAAAGTTGTAATTCTCCAATACACACAACTATTCCCAGTTCATCAAACTTACCACACCTAGGGGTTCAGGAACTTGCCACAATTATATGAGTTTATGAACTTACCCTAGTCAGACCTTTGGCGTCCATTCGCTGAGGGGTTCAAAACAGCTCATATAATTATAAGTCATGAACTTACCATAAGTATGAGTTTTAAGAACTCACAAATTAACTTAATCTTATATTCATATAGAAAATAAAGATTTTATTCATACAAACATATATATTTACATATGATTACACATCATTCTCGAAATTGCAACATTTAATATCATACATTATCAGAAGATACTATCACTTATACTTAAGCTGTCTACCTTCCACTCCCTTCACCATTCTTCTTCTTGATGGGACACTTGTTAAATCCGTGACCCGTTCTCCCATATGAAAAACACTTTCTCATATTTAACTTAGAACAATGTAGGGAAACATGTTCTTCCTGCTTACAATTGAAGCGCACATTCTTCCATATCATGCATTTTCCCAAGTGAGTCTTTCCACACTTGCTACAGACTTTCTTCTTCTTCGGGTTTGAATTTTCAGAGTTATCACTGTCGTGATCCCTCTTTCTCTTATTTTTTCACTTCTGCTTAATTATTCCTTGATTTCCATCCACCACCTTCACCTTCATTCATTCGCTTCACCGCACCTTCAACTTATTCCTTTCTTCAGTCATTTCACGTAATGCTCGTTCCGTTTTCCACAACTCCTCCAGGAGAAATACTTTACTCCGGAGTTCTTGTACTTCTGCAGATACTTGACCTTGTTCTCCAACTTTAGTCTTATTCCCTTTCTCCATCTTAACTTCTTCGGACTCCGCCTCTTCATCACCACTCAGATACATTTTGGGATAATCGTCATGATCACTCCCAAGATTAACCATAGGTTCATCTTTTCCCACCTTCTCAACTGATTCGTTTTGCGCTGGCACCTCGGCTACCGGCACTGGTGCAACAGCCACTAGTTTCTCCATACTCATCTCATCTTCTCCCGACATCCTACAGTCAGTTATATAACTTGATTAGTACTTCACTAGTATAAACTTCTCACACTATTAGTCCACACATCTTCTTATTAATGCGCTTTGACAATCTCTCACTTGGTACTCTAAATGAGTATTCTATATCTCGCTTGTGGTTATAATCCTAGGGTTTTCCCCCCACTTAAGGTTTATAACATATAGCTCTGCTAACAACAACTTGTAACACCTTGGTCACAACAGCTTTGATACCAACCTGTGACGCCCCCACTCCCGAGTTTGGTGCTCACGATCCACAATATAAATAACATCTAACTACCCATTTAATTATGAATAGACATATAAACCACATTAACTGATATAGTTAATACATTCCTCCCAGGTTATCTACCCTTTATATTACAAACATACCCTTTAGATATACAAAAAGGGTTTACAAATACAACATAATATATATGTTAAACACAACTATCACATTATAGCACCTTTGCCTTTTATCTTCACAGCTCCTCTGGCTTCTTCGTCCCTAGCTGAAATATTTTATTTAGCAAAGGTGAGAAACAAATTTGCCCCGCAAGTTAAGATATACAATAAATGTATCAGAATCAAGACAACAAACTATCCAATTCGATAGAATGACTACAAAGTTTGGAGAACTTTGAAATAGCTGAACAATTTGTTCTTCTTTAACTAATCCTCTCGCAACCTATGCAACAAATTAATGAAAGTATACAATGCTTTCAAAGTTTCTACGATATTCAAGAATCAATTTTATGCAATAGCAAAGTGGAATGTTTTCCAGATTTATGCTGAGTGGTCACATAAGACCTTGAACTTTTCATCTAGAGTAGATATCAAAGATTTACTTTGATATATACACAGGTGTATCAGATAACAATAAAGATTAAATCATACTCCTCTGCAAGTATAACAAGTGATTTAGCTTTATTATACCAGATATTATGCATAATAATCAAACATAGCGCGCAATAGTCGAATTTACGACCAATAAAATGTTCCCGTTGTATAAAAGGCTGTTCTTCTCAGTCTCAGAATCAAGATTTTGATTTAACAACGAAATATTTGAATTTCAATATCTAATCCCTTCTCTTTTCTTTTTTCCTCGAACCTATCAGGTTTTAACAAATGTTCGTCTTGCCAGAACAAATGGCTAAGACATTTCTCAACACGACTTAACAATAGACAGAAATTATCTGTAGTATTTACAATCAATAATAGCTTCTACGGATATGAATTGCCAATAATAGTTATTCTACAAGTATATTCTCAGAATCAATAATTCAATTTGAATTAATAAGCATGCACTAACTGCAAATCATCAACAATAAATCATTGGACGTGGTCTAATTAACAATAATTAACCACCATAATAATTGAACAATATTAACTCAAGGTTGAGTTAAGGAAACTTGCCTTTCTCGTTGATTACTGCTACACAATATAAACTTAGCTGCGTTCACAAGACCTATATTCACAATATTGGTCTTACAATTAACACAATATGTCACAACACATAATACTGTTATACAAAATCAATTTTTTTCTCCTAGGAACATTAGCACATAATCACATTAGTGTTTATTACTTATATAAACTCTTAACAATTCTAGCTTTTTTGGTCTGGTTAGACTTTAGTCCATTCTCGGCGTTCTGGTCACCCTATCCGACAATTAACACTTGTATTGTCAATTAAACTCAGTTTCTAAGCTTCAATATTATTTTAGATAAGTCAAATATCATTTATAATATTTTTCGGAAGCTTTTACTAATTTCTAACAATTATTATATTTTATAATAATTTTTCAAACACTGAAATCATTTTTAAATGATTTAAATATCAAATAAATCCATCATCATTAATATTTAATAATATTAAAATATTAATGATATACTTGTCAAATCCATTGCACATTGCAGTTTTGTCTTCCGGGTACATGCTAGCTGGAGTCTTGATAGGTGGAGGGTCGTCTCTAAATATTTGTCTTTATGCCACCTTGGTGAAGATGAATGTCAATCTCAAGCGGATCCAAAGCAGCCATACGTTTATCAGAGCTTTTGATGGATCCTGGCGAAATTCCGTCGGAAAGATTGAGCTGCCAATTGAGATTAGTCCAAATACATTCAATGTATCCTTCCACGTTCTCAAGATAGATTCAGGATACAACATGCTATTGGGGAGACCATGGATACACATGGCTGGAGCTGTTCCCTCCACATTACATCAACAGCTCAAATACATTATCAACAACAGTCTCAATCAACGTTAATCTTTGGTAGGAGTATCATGAACAAGGAGATCTGCCATTCATCAGTTTTAACTCTGAAGTTGAGTCGGCCAGTTTTCATACCTTGGAAGTGAGTAACACTCAATATCAACCTATTGAAGCACCACTTCCCGTACTCAAGATTTCTGCCGAGGTTATGTCGGCTACTCAAGAAATGATGTCATTGGGTTATCAGCCTGGACAAGGGCTTGGTAAAGATAAGCAGGGTATTAAGCACCCTATTCAAATGTCCAGTCAAATTGGGACGGCCGGGCTAGGCTATTCTGCCAGTTCCAGTCATAGGAATCCGCATAAACACAGGCCGATTCCTCAAGCTTCCGCTACACGACGATGTTTTCAATTTGCACCTTATGAGCTGATACCGTCTCCAGTCATGGTTCTAGCACATGTTATGACCCTGCTGTTTCCCAAGCCAGTACCCTTCAAAGAAAAAGAGGTGATGATTCCTGATCCCGAAGTGGAAGAAAAGGAACGAAAACGTAAGCATGACATTGCCTTGATGATGGCAGGCATACACGTCATTGTTCATGATGAACATACAAACAGATACACCCCAGACGATGATTGCCCAGATGTCATGGTTATCATTCGGGAGAAGGAGGACAATAATGATCCTTCCATCACTGCCCTTGACAATTGGAACAGCATTCCATGCATTGGTCGACGAGGGTAAAATGGGCAGAAAATCCCTCTGCCCTGTAGATAACTTTAATTGCTTACTTTTCTTATAGTACTAGCAGTTATTTTATCAAGTACATGCTAACACTTTTGTATGATCAAACAGTTGCATATATTAAGTGAAAGCATACTTTATTTTAGGACTCTGAATTTAGATGTGCCTGTACTTGTTGATGAGGTGCCTTCTCTCCACAAGGGCTGTAACTTTGATGCAAAGTTGGACTCAGACTTGATGGACATTCAAGAGGACATTGAGACACCTCAGGAGATTAAGGAATGGGTCGCAGACAAGCCTAAACCCAACCTTGACCAAACCACTCATTTCAATCTTGGAACCTTAGAAAACTCTAAGTTAATCCAAATTGGTTCAGACCTTACCACAAATTAACGGAATGACATGGTTGCACTATTAACCCAATTCCAGGATGTGTTTACATGGTCTCATGAAGACATGGTGGGTTTGTCCACTGACATTGTTCTTCATCGCCTTCCTATTAAAGAAGGATTCAAGCCAGTTAGGCAAAAACTCAGGCGATTGAAACCTGAGTGGAGTTTAAAGGTCAAAGAAGAAATTGTGAAACAATTTCAAATTAAAGTCCTTTGCTGATTGCTTTGCGGGGTACCATCAAATTATAGTCGCTGAGGAGGATCGTGAGAAAACTATTTTCATCACGCCTTGGGGAACCTTTTGCTATAGACGATTGTCATTCGGCCTCATCAATGCCGGGGTAACCTACCAGCGAGCTATGATGGCTCTTTCCCACAATTTAATGCATAAAAAGATAGAAATCTACGTGGATGACATCATTGTCAAATCCCGAAGGGAGGAGGACCACCTAGACCATCTCAAAAAGCTTTTCAACAGGTTGCGTAAGTACAACTTGAAGTTGAATCCAGCAAAGTACCTTTGGTGTCAAATCAGGCAAGTTGCTAGGTTTCCTAGTCAGCCACAAAGGGATTGAACTGGATCCTACAAAAATCCAGGCCATCAAGGAAATTCCTATTCCTCAAACAGAGAAGGAAATATAGGGATTTTTTTGGGAAGAATCAACTTCATTAGCAAGTTCATTTCTTAACTCACAGCAACCTGTGAGCCCATCTTCAAGCTATTAAGGAAGAACTCCTCCATGAAATGGAACGATGAGTGTCAGAAAACCTTCCTTACCATTAAAGAGCAGTTGGTTAACGCTCCTGTTTTGATACCTCCCAGGGATGATATTCCCCTGTTCATATACCTGTCCATTAATGACAATGCCATGGGCTACATGCTGGGGAAAAAAGACGATAGAGGCCAAGAACGAGCTCTCTATTACCTCAACAAAAGATTCAGCAGCAGTGAACACAAGTACACTCTGATTGAGAAGATTTGTTGTGCTTTAGCATGGGCTTCCATGAGATTATAACATTATCTCCATGGTCACACAACCCATCTCATATCCCGCGTGGATCCTCTCAAGTATGTGTTCAGTAAGCCCATACTGAATTGTCGGCTGTCTAGATGGCAGTTGATCCTACAACAATTTGACATCGTCTACGTGACGCAGAACTCTGTCAAAGGTCAAGGAATTGCGGATCAACTGGCCGCCACACCTGCAGGAGACTACGAACCCTTGGAAACATACTTTCCCGATGAAGGGGTAATGACAGTACAACAACAACATTAGTACGATACATGCCGTACGTGGAAAATGTATTTTGATGGAGCTGTTAACACAGAAGGCTCTGGAGCTAGAGCAGTTCTAATATGCGGTATGGGGGAGCAGTATCCCGTCGCCGTCAAATTGTAGTTTGTCAGCACCAACAACACAGCTGAGTATGAAGGCTGTATTATGGGGCTAAAACTTTCCCGTTCAATGGGCATCAAGCGGTTAACTATCTTTGGGGATACCGAATTGGTGATCAGGCAATCCACGGGAATCTATTGAACCAAAGAATTACATTTGCTGCCTTACCATCGGCAAGTTCTACAGATGGCTTTAGAGTTCGAAGAAATCTCCTTTCTACACATTCCTCGTAATAGGAATGATTTTACGGATGCATTAGCAACGTTGGCCTCCTTGGTTCACATACCTAACAAGGAAAACATGCCAAGCATCAAATTTTCTATGCAAAAAGCCCCAGCTTATGGGAACTACGTTGGAGAAGTATCGGATGAGCTACCTCCCGTCCACCATCCTTGGTATTAACATATCAAGGAGTATCTGCGAGATGGATCTACACCCGCTAAGGCGAGCCTAACTGAGAAGAGGCGGATCCATCGACTTGCTATGGAATTCTACTTGAGCGGAGATGCACTCTACAAGAGAGATGCAGGACTAGGTCTCCTCAGATGTCTAGACAAAGACCAAGCTCAGAGGCTCATGGATGAGATCCATGGTGGAGTATGTGGCTCACACATGAGCAGCCCCTTGTCAAGAAAATTCTAAGAACAGGACATTATTGGCTTAAACTCAAAGCTGACTGTGATGATCACGTCAAGAGATGCTATCAATGCCAGATCCATGGGAATGTTATCCATGCCCCTCCAACGGAGCTCCACAATATGAGTTCGTCCTGGCCCTTCTCAATGTGGGGAATGGACGTGATCGGGCCCATCGAGCCCAAAACCAGTAATGGTCATCGATTCATATTCACCATGATCGACTACTTCACCAAATGGGTAGAAACAGCTTCCTTTCCCACGGTTACCAAAGAAGTTATCATTGCTTTCATCAGAAACAATATAGTCTGTCGATATGGACAACTAGAGGTCATTGTGTCAGACAATGCTAAGAACCTCAACAACAAAATGATGGAGGAGTTATGCAGTAAATTCCACATCAAACACCTTAACTCCGTCATCTACCGTCCAAAGATGAATGGTGCTGTCGAAGCGGCTAATAAAAATATCAAGAAGATCATGTAGAAAATATTCGCCAATCACAAAGGATTGATGGATGCTCAGTTGGATGAGGACCAATGGGTACAAGACAGGTATCACCAAGTGTCTCTAATAGACGAAAGGAGAACCACGTCAATCTTCCATGGTCAATTATATCAACAAAGGATCGCACGATCCTACACCAGAAAAGTCCAACTACGGTAGTTCAAACAACATGACTTGGTTTTGAAGAAGATCATTGACAACCAAGATCAATCTAAGGGAAAATTCGCTCCTAACTAGGAAGGCCCATTTGTTGTCAAGGAGATGCTCTCAGATTGCAGGAAATAGATGGCGATGAATTTCCACAGCTTATTAACTCGGACACAGTGAAGCCGTACTATGTCTGAAGTTACCATCAAACAAACATCCTGGTTTTGATCATCTAATCACCAGTCATTCCAGTTTTGAACCCTTTCTTTCTACATACTTTTCTGCCCCTCAGGGAAACATACACTCAAACCAGCAGCCTGGTTTCACCTCATTTCAAATCTTGCATACAATTTCGGTTATCCTGAAGACGGGATTGAACCTTTCACACTTGCAGTTTATCTTGAAGACGGGATTAAACTTTTCTACGCCTGCAGTTTATCCTGAAGACGGGATTAAACTCAGTTTATCCTGAAGACGGGATTAAACTTTTCTACGCTTGCAGTTTATCCTGAAGATGGGATCAAACTTTTTCCACACCTGCAGTTTATCCCCATTATGGGATCAAACTTTCTTCTCCCTGCAGTATAGCCTGCACATGGGATTCACACTTCTCTTTGGCTGTGACGCTGAGGGGCGAACTACGTCGACTTGATCTCCTATTCAATAGGAGTACGTAGGCAACCATATTCTATATGGCCCGGTCGCAATAAACAAAAAACAACAAAAACATTTCTGCCCTTTCTCTACAAAAACAAAAACAATAAAAACATTTCTACACCTCATCTGCCTTTCACATTCAGCGTTGAACCTCTTACACCAGGTTCGAACTACGCAGACTTGATCTCCTCTTCAATAAGAGTATGTAGGCGGCCATTTATGGTTCAGTCTAACCCCTACCAGAACAAAAATATTTGTCACATGGTACTGGGATCAACCTTCAATTCATCACATTTCATCGGTTTCAGATCAAAGGGATCGAATTATCCAACCTCTTCTCACAAATAGAAGATTCGGTGACCATCTAAGCTGCGATCGTGCCTCGAAGAGAAATACCAACCCATAAGAGATGGAATTAACTAGGCTTCTCACAAATAGAAGTACTAGCGACCATCTGTGGTGCGGTCAATCTCAGAGAGGAAGAAACCACCCTCCTCTCCACTTTTCCATACAGATACCACTCCCAAGACACCAAAGATGGTAGGGATATACAAAAATCAATGATTCATTCTGAGAGATCTTTCGACGTCTCAATGTCCACCTATCAAGGATAAGTTTAGAATGCATCAAGATCATAAGGCCCTGAAGAAACAGGCAAATATCAAGCAAGTATCAAGGCATAACTAAAAGGGAAGTGAATCAAAACATATTTCGCTGCCATACATAATACTGTTTGATATATACATATGTGCTGTACATGACAAAATGACTAAGCTAGTTTATGCAGGAAAATACAAAGCTATCTACAGATCTATATACATGCGGACTATCAGATCTAACATGGCATCCCTCTCTGAAGAAGGAGGTAACACTGCGAACTCCTGCCCAAGGGTATCTACACGAGCTAACAGATCAAAGGCTAACTGCATGGTGGCATAATTCTCATCAATGTAAGCACTCATGTCGGCAAGACTGACAGTCATCTGGGATCTCACTGAAGTACTGTCTGTAATGGCCACATCCCTAGCAGATAAAGCGGCATCCCGTTCCATAATCAATGCATCCCTGGCTGATCTAGTCTCATCCCTCTCTAACAGAGAGGCGTCTTTCCCATCAAGAGCTGTCAACATCGCGACCCTAGCCTGATCTCTATCATAGGTCATCAGATGTAAGCTCTGCTCCAAATGCTGTGCCGAATACTGAGTAATAGTGGCACTCGAGGTGGGAGAATCCATCATAAATGCTGGCAGTCCAACAGTTAAGTCGTTGATGGGAATATTAGCCTCCTCTATAGGCTCCTCATCGTCAGAATCAGTCTCTTGCACTGTGGATACTACCACAGCCGATGCAGTCTCTGTCTTTATCCATGCGGAATACTCTACAGAACAACCTGGATGACTGACAGAAAACACAGCCAGCTCTCGCTGATCCCAACAGGCATACAACCTGGATCTGTCCTCCATTGATAAATGGTGTGAAGCGAACCACTGACTCACTGCCCCCTCATAACGATGAAAATCCTGAAACTGGTCAAACTGACACATCATAGCCAGTGGGTGGTAAGTAATCATGCCCCTCAATCCATCCAAAGGGAGGTAATCCAAGCTCTGAGCATGAGTAATGAAGCTGTAGGGTGAGCTAAGCCCTGAACACGGCAATATAGCAAATGGATCCCTAATCCCTGCCAGGAAACCTGACCACGATGCATCATCTGTACACTCTACAGGCTGAAAGGAGTATGACATGGCTATATCTTGGGTGAAACAAAACCCCTGTCGTCTAAGCATACCAATCGGTCTCAAGTGTGACATAAACCATACATACTGACGTACGACCGAAGCTACACCGTGAACACTCTTCTTGGGATAAGTGCGGCGTGATGTAGGCGACCTCGAGTCTCTGCAATAATCATCGGTATAACGGTACGACCCTCCTTGAGAGCTCTCACTGCCATAATGACGCCGATATCCAGCTCATACATATATCGTGTCATGAAGACGTATGACAATACGCACAATAACAATACATCCACTCTGGCTAAACGCCAATGGTCCTCCGGTGTGGTGAAATCCCCGGAATGCCAAATCTGTCAAACAGAAAACGCTGGGATATCACGTGGCCGAATGTAATCTCGTCCTGTACCACTCTACGTCTCAATCCGGTGAGGGTCATGAATTGTCTACTTATGTCTCCGATAGCCATATACACGCAAGTTCATCTGTCGGCGACAAGATCGTCAACCGTCGTACTACTCCTCCAAAGTAGAGTCGACTCCACAGGTCCCAAATCGAAAACTCGCCTCTCCGATACCCAAAGGTGCTCTAGCATACCCTCTACAAATCCTGGGGAACCTAAAACATCAACGGTCATCATAGTATCTTTGCGATAAATCATCTACGATCACCATATCTCGATGGTGATATACTATTATACCTTGAGTACATACGAGATACCACCAAAATGGTGGGGTATGATCAATCTGACTAAGCTGTCGAAGAAGACATCTATACGGGCCGTGTCATAAGACCATCCAGGGGTCAATGCTGAATATCTCTGGACATACATACATATGCATAACATAATAACATGCATGATAAAATAGATGGCAATATGATATAGGGAATGAAAACGTATATACATTCCTAAGTATATCATCATCTAATACATCTCTGTACAGCTAAAATACAGGGAAATGGGGCGAAGCTACCCAACAACTCAATAGAGGCCTATCAAAAGATATAACGAGAATGGGGCGAAGCTACCCAACAGCTAACAGAGGCCTATCAAAAGAGATAACGAGAAATACATCAGAAAAAGTTAATGGTGTCAATGTCTACATCATCGATACTATCCACCTGATATAACTCTTCTTGAGTCACTGGATCTCTATCTACAGGGATGTCAGGCCTATATAAGGGAGGATCTGCACCGGCAAAGCCATATGGGTCACCTGAGGGGCCAGCGTCGGAGTTGGAAGGATCAAAAGTATCTACCTCTGAAGGATCTCTGCCCAAATGCCGGATGAAGAAATGTGCCCGGTCTAACTGCCGAGTCAATCTATCAATCTGTGTCACATGAGTCGGATCTCTGACACAGGCTAGCCAATCTGTCATCATCACGGATCACGGAACCATATCCCCATAAAAGCGTGTGGCGCGGTCGAGCTCCAATGGTATGAGGGTCCACCAATCTTTGGAATATCTCCCGAGTGCGGGGCCCTCGACAAAGTAAAATCGCCAATCCCTAACAACGGATGTCGTTGATGGGTGATCACTGAAAGCAGGCCGATGCGCCAGCGAGAAGAGGCAAGATCGGCATACAGATCTCTCCTGTAGTGCTCCTGGTAGCATGCTCTCCTAAGTAGAGCTCCCATCCTCCATCTGTGAAGAGAGGAATCCTGCGGGTGGAAATGACGTACTCAACTCCAGTCGGGTACCCATCCTCAAATCCAACTCCCAAATGCTCCCCAGAGTAGGGAACCCATGTGATGACACCCGCTATCAACAACTCCAGCTGTAGGCGACAATGAGTGAAACCCTCACCAACATGAACCTCCGCCAGTATGGAATGATGCCATCTCCGTCCTTATGGATAGGTATCTAAACCTAACACGCTCACATGATATAAACATGGAAGCCTCTCATAGGCCCAAAACTGCCAACACAAAGGCAAACATCTGCTGTCAGTCAACACTCATAACCTGTACACAGGAAAAGACAAGAGAAATACTCATCAGCAGAAATGGGTAGAATTCTAACCACGCCTCGGTCAAGCCCTGCGATCGCATACACATTCCCCTGAGGAAGTAGGTAAAGGTATAGGAACCCCAATCATAGTCTCCTATATGGTCCATGTGTCGAGTGGCACTGATCAAAGCGAAGGACACCGTAGAGGAATTATCTGCTATGAAGCAGCCCCTAATGATCATCAGGAACAATCACCAAAAAATGCGGTCCCTGACTCTCACATCCTTGGGTATGGGCTCACTCAACAGCCCGCTTATAGCATCTACGCTCAAAGGACCCGTACAAACAGTCCTGCCCTTGAGCGCCTTCGCCGGAATTCCTAACAAGGATCTGACGGCAGTAGGGGTAATATCCGCCGTACAAGGCACTGGATCCCCTCCAAACTCCATACCTGTGATGAACCGTCAATCCATCGGCGTCATCATCACCTCACAGTCTATCAAATGGAGTGTCTGAGTTTGGTGAAACCACCGCTCAGACAATGCCCTGAAGTAACCCCAAGGACAGCGATGGGGAATAATGGAAATGAACGCTCCAAATCCCCAGCCATGTACAATCGCTCTGTAGTCATCATGCAAGGCCTGATACATAGAGTGGATGCTAAACCAGTTCCCTCGAGGCTGTGTGAAGCTGGGAACCTACATCAAATACAGATCAACATTAGAATCCTTTACTCCTCATCAATAGGAAAACAAGGAAGATTAAGATCTAACTTCATACCTCGTTTGCGTGCAGGTATACTGAAGGATGCTGACTCAAGTCACCCAGAAGATCCGGGTTCACCACTTGAATACCTGGCAACTCCCTACGGGGAACACGTACAGCAGGAGCAGGAACCTCGACTGGTACATCCTCCTCCTCATCCTCGACATCTGGCACTTCAACCCGGATAAGACGTATCACCACCTCTACCAAACGACGAGGCTGTCTGACAGACAGGCGTTGAGGCTCTTCAGAAGCCCTCCTCCGTACACCTGAAGTGGTCCTACGGGAACTACTCGGCTGATCTGGATCTATAATATCTGGACAATAATTCTCTAAATCACCTCAAAAAGGGTGTGGTAAATTCTTACCTGGAGCTTTTCAAAATGCATCTTATGCATTACATGCATACATGCATTGTTTTAACATACATCTACAGTAGAGTTAAAAATGCATGACTACTCATTCCTATATTTTGGAAAAATTTTGCCATAGCCCCTTTGTAAATGGGACTATCCACATGCACATAGGCATGACTAGGTGGCCATTCAGTAGCACACCTATACACAGTCATATACATCCTATATGTATTTAATACATTACAGTAAAAAATCCGTAAGTGTAGTCTAATTACCAAGATTATTTTGCTTGTCTACCTTTACTCATTTGTCCTCAGATAGGATAAGAAATGACAGTAAAAGGTGCCAATTTGACTGTTTCAAAAGTCAAATTTTTTCACATCATTATGTTCAGCATGGTTTAATACTAACATTTGCTACGTTGAATATTTTTTATCAAGTCATATCAGCATGCATATTCACTACTATGTGTCTAAATGCATTTCATGTGATAAGTCATTTTCCAATGGATAGAAACTAAAAAAGAATACATGCATACGTTACCAGGACAGTGAAGAGCGCTTGTACGGTAGCAGAATGCTCTCAGATTTTCTTCATCGTACAGCTTGAAAATGACTTATGAAAGCAACCTTTGGGCTTTACATAGCCACGGTTTGCTTGTCAGTCCGTTGTGGGCATGCTTTGTGAAGTGTACTACTGCGGTACTCCTACATGGGTTCCATACCTCCGGCTTGCTCCAGTTAGAGTTGCAAAGGAGGTCTCACAAGCTGAAAAGGCCAAATCAGGGATAAGAATGCTACGCGATGGAGTGGAATAGCCTGGAATCCTAGTTTTGCATGGGTCAGAATTGAACTCCCGTCATCTCATTGGTATTCGCCTGAATGCAGGGTATACTATGCCAATGAGCTCAGCTTTCACAAATCATGCTCGGTAATACCCCACAAAGGTCCGATGCCGCCATTGCATGGTTACAACCCTAAACCTCCCCGGCGGGGGTTACAACGCAAAAACCACGAAATGCTAAACATCCCCGGCAGGGGTTACAACGCCGGAGTTTCAAACATCCACGTATCCCAGGTGGGGGTCACAACGCACATCTTTCAAGCATCCACTTATCCCCGGCGGGGGTTATAGCGCATTCAACCATTGATACACACATCAATGAAGGTCAAGCAGCCTTGACGTCATGTCAGCCGATGGAAAGTAAACCCATCGAAGCAACTCATCAACCTTTCCCCGGCGGGGGGTTACAACGCAATGCGACCATTGACACATACATCAATGAAGGTCAAGCAACCTTGACAATGCACCCAGCAGGGATCTATCCGGTGATACACATATCAACGAAGGTCAGGCAACCCTGACAACAACAGGCTATTGGCAGTAACTCCGACAGGATGTGGGAATATGTTATACACATCCTCAAGCAGACAAAGCTTTATCCCCACAGATATCTCTCTTACACACAAGAGGCACCTCTATGGAATATAAGCCAGTGTCTAGGATTTGAGACTTTGGTGATAGCCCAACGTCAACATCCTTGAAGACTTGGATCGCATATCCAAGCCATCATTGATTGTCATCCCAGCAGGATTACCTGACAATCATGCATCATACATTTGCATCATGTTGCTGCACATAGCATCATGTTTATTTCACTTGCATTTCAAGTGTCTAGGATTCTTTATCCTATCAATGCCTTGCATTGCATGAATATGATAAAGAGGGGCATTTGTAGACACTCTAAATTTTTCTGCACAACTGTTACTAACATTACAGGAGGGCAGAATCATCTTTTAGAGATAACCATGGAAGACAGTTCACATCCATCCTGGATACTATCGGAGGATCAGTTCACAACCCGGAACACACACCGGGAACATCATTTCGAACCCCAGACCACACACCGGGAATCTCATTCTCAACCCCAGAACACACACCAGAAGGATCGTTTCCAACCTCGGAGATAACTCCGAGTTTCGTCCTTGGCGATAACCCCAAGGAATGCTGTTGCAATTCCGGCGATAACTCCGGAAATGCTTGTTTCAAATACATGCTATTAGTTTCAATCTCAGACCTCCTGCCGAGGCACTCATCTCTCAAACCCAGAACTAACACCGGGTAGACAGACACTCACAAGATAAGCTTACGGCATTCAAACAATAGCAGCAGTCCAATCTTAGATGTAACCCTAAGCAACGTCTACTTTCAACTCAAACCGGCGATAACCCCGACGAAGAGTCAAATGTCATCTTGCCACATCAACACCTGCGCGTCGTCTCAACACTTCATACATACATAAATACAATAATGTCCCATAAGAACCGAGGAGTTACAATCCCGAGTGACTATTACGCGTAGCAGTACACCAAATAGAATTTGAAGCTTGAAGATTATGGGCATGGTCCCCTCTTCTTGACTTCGTACAACCTCTAATCCATGTAATTACGTAACTCTCGACACAAGCGATTCGAAGAAGGTCACATATACCTCGTTCGGATGCTCGGATTGAAGTTCTGTAAGTTCGAGCTGACATTATAGTGCTCGAGTGCACGTACTTCGAGACGACGGGACCCGCAAATCTTGGGCCCACCACGACCAGCTGCAGGTGTAACTGCGGCTGCCGCAGGATCACCTGCGGCCATCAGTCTATAAATATAGACCTTGGGTCAGCCATTTTGAAAGGGAGAAGAGAGAGAAAAAGCGAGGAAGCCCTGACCACTTTACTCTGTACACACCCATATTGAGTGTTTTCCTCATTTTAAATATCTGTTAGCTCACATATAACTATATTTTCATCCAGCGGAAGCTAAGTGTTTATCCATATAGAGTCATAGAAGTCTACATTGGCAGCCCACTGTAAGCCTTCTTACATTCTATAAAGCCTTTCTTCTCATAATAGCACACACTGTTATACACATTGAGAGTCGTGTGTGTGTGTTTACCCGAACTTCGATCCGTGGTTTTCATTTACATGCGTATATATATATATTATATATATATATATATTTTATACGGACTAACATTATCGAAGTTATGCCTCGATTGAGCCTGAACTTATATTTGGAGCGTTTATTTGCTTATATATATATATATTTAATTCCCGCACGAGTTTACTTAAGTGGCGAGTTGATAGCTTTTACTGACTTTATTTACATTCAAGTCCTTTGGAGTTTACTCAAGTGGCGGTTGATAGCATTATTTGTTTTATCTACATTTATCCCCATGGAGTTGCTTCGGTGGTGGTGATCATGCACACACACACACATATATATATATATATATATATATATATATAACTTGCTATCGCTTTCCATACAAATTGTAGTATCATGTGAGCCTAGGAATTATGTGATCACCGATTCAGCCTATTGAATCTAGATTCGGTTCCCATGATGGACTTTTTTTCAAATTTATGTGACTTGTACATTATTCTGATGTTTGAATTCCTTGGATGGTCATCATGTTTATAAGGAGTTCTAAGATCGCTATATATTATTTTCTCGCAGATGCCTCGCATCTCGAAAATAAAAGCAAACAAGCCGAACATTTAATAATAAAATGGAAGTATCAATGGCCTCAATTACTATTGAGCACAGGGTTTGAAAAACCTCTTTTATAAAACTTCATTGCTATATCTTGCTTAAAACTGAATTTTCTACAAAATTCAAACCCTATGTATATAGGTGCGAACATGGCATAACACTACTTCCAAATAATTGCACATTGATCCACACACACACACATTCATATAACAATTTCTTTGAAAAGTGGCGGTCACTGTGGTAACACGGATGTCGGGGGGTGCCTAACACCTTCCCTCCGCATAATCAAGCCCCCGAACCCTAAATGAATCTCGGTTTTACAGACTCGTTTAGCAGTGTCACATCACTGGGTCAATGTGCAAACCTTTTCGGTTGCGTTGGTGTAACCAGTTAAATACATCAACTGGCGACTCTTAAAGTCAAATCGTCGACATTATACATGTCGGACCTTTTTCACTTGTTTTTTCAAACAAATTTCACATTAACATGAGAACACCAAAGAACAAGTAATGAAAAGGGACATTAAAAAATCCCGACGTTGACAACTAGGATAAGTTCTTAAACTCATATTATTGTGGCAAGTTCTTGAACTTCCAAAGTGTGGTAAGTTTGATGAACTATACTGGGTATAGAAAACTTCTAAGGTAAGAACTAAGAATTTTTGGTATGGTGAGCATTGATGGTGATAAAGATTAGTAGAATGATTATGTAACGAAGCAATGGAGTAAGAATTTAAGATGATGGGGGAAAATTGGATATTCTAAATCTTCTAGCTAAGTTATTTTTTTTTGAAATTTATTGACTTCATGCTAATGTTTGCACTTCTATTTTCTTGAAAAACATTGGATCAAATGAAATAACCAATAAGTTTTAAAAATAATACCGTTATTCGTATGTCTATTCTAATTGTTTTGGCTAGATAAAAATGATTTTAAATTCTCAAAATGTATTTTGTATAATCGTGTACATCATTTAATATGGTGTAGAAATAATAAATGATGGAGTCATTAATGCAATTGAACCTGGTGTTGGATGTGATCATCGGATTGTCATCCCACTATGGTATGATGTAGTATGACGAAGTCACAAAATGACGGAATCCTCAACGTACTATTAAGACGGTACGGTATCATAACGTCATAAAAAGTTTTTATTTGGTTTTCCTTGAACTAAGAAAGGTATACTAATTGAATTGGTTAAAAATAATATGGATATATATATCCATATATATATATATATATATATCTTGATTGATGTCTGAGTTATTGCTAGAAGTCTATGCTACTTGATTCAGCTAGACGAATATTGAAAGATGTTCATAAAATTCAAGCGTTCTTCGTCAAACTATACCAAACCAAATAATTTTTTTTTGCTAAATTTAAACTGTATTAAAAAGAAGGGAAAATACAAACTCATGGGAACCCGAATCAGAGTATAGGATAGACATCATAGGACATGCCCTATGATGTTATGACTATAAGAGATTTCAGGGCCAGAAGCCTAACAAAGCAAATACAATAAACTTGTAGAACAGATGAAAACAAAAACAAGCTACTAAAAAGCATCTCCAGTAGCCATAGGGACTACGGAGGGCAAAACCCATCGAGCCAACATGTCAACAAAATCAGCAAAGAAGTAGGATCTGTAAACAACAGTATAAGAAGCAGAAACTAGGGGCATAACAACGAAGCATAGGGGCAGTACATCAAACTAAATAATGAAAAAAAATGCACCAGTTAGCGTGAAGAAATCTGCACCACCGATAGCCAGAGCCCACAGACAAGCGAGAAAAACAATTGCGGATGTAGCACTTCACTAGACAGGCATCACAACAATAACTCACCGAATGAACCACCCCACTCGAGTAGCAGTGCGACACAATCAGCAAGAAAAACAAAGAACTCCAAAATCAAATAGGTGTGAGACCCAGTGAGAACCAAAGAGACCAAACAGTGCGATGAGTAGTAGAACTAGCAGAAAACCCATAGGCCAAAATAACTACAACTACTCAAAATCCAAAGAAGATCTTTGAATCAAGACTTTGACAACACACGTAAGTAGCTAGTAGTATTACGGAGCAATTTGAAACACATCGATCTTGAATCTGCGCTCATTGCAACAACATGATAGACAGGTAGGGGACATGTTTTGGTGTGGATTCAAATGTTAAGAAGCTGAGGTGAACAACCCTGCAAAAGGGGACATGTTATTGGAGACAATGGTTCCAAAAGTAACGCATATAGTTGTTATGATGTTAAGATGTAATACGTTGTGCACGACCTAGGGGTACAATAGGCTGATCACCTAGAGTACTTGCAGAGAGTGTTTTCATTCTATGTGATTGCTAAACATTCTGTTAAACATGGTTTACAATGGTGATGCACTATTAAACCTGGAGAAGAGTTCAAGGTCTGTATAGTCTTATGACTGTTAAAGGTTCAAGCCGAGATACTTGATAACCTAGGGACGTAGTTCAAGGTCTTATGACCCCTCAACATGATTTGGAATCTTTTAAATTCCTGTTATTCATATCGCTTCCCAATTACTGAGCAATTGTGGAAGATTCTTATTATTCTGAAAGGTTAAAGTGGAAAGGATGAGAAAATTAAGCAAAACATAATAATTTTAAGAAAGAAATAAAATTCCAGAAAGAAGAGAAATGTTAAACTCTTAAAAGAGGAAGAGGTGAGGAATATGATGATCTTAGAAAGATCGTTAGAGAAAGAATTTGGTTGTAGAACCTAATGAATAAATACTATTAACATAAAATCTTTTTTGATAAATGGAATGAACGAATATTAATAAGTCAAAATTTCGAGAACGAAATTCTTAGAAGAAGGGGTGAATGTAATGTCCCGAGAGTTTGAGAATCTAGTACATGATAATGATCCTTAGAGAAAGATAATGAACGAGTCAAAGAATATGTAATACTCAAATATAATTGAGTATAAGTAAATGTTATGAAATAAAACTTACAAGAATTTATTGTGAAGAATGGTTGGAGTGGTAATAAATAAAACCAATATTAAGGTATTGTGTTGGAGATATTTAACGATAAATTTTAAAAAGAGATTTGGTAAAAATCGAGTAAGGGAGGTTTCGTTGATTCCGAGGACGGAATCCTTATAAGGAGGGAAGGATGTGATAACCCTAATTTTCATAAGTTATTAAAATAAGAATTTAATAATTAAAATTCTTATTAATTATAAGATGTATATATTTTGAATCATGTGTTTTGTTGTGAAAAAATTAAATTTATATGAGATTTAATAGTTGATTAAACTATTAAAGAAAGTGAAAAAATTAGTTATGAAAAAGGAATATGGTGGCAAAAGAAATTAACTAAATATTATTAGTTAATTAAGATGGAAATTATATTATGAAATAATATAATTTAATTGGTATGCCTTGATTGGCCATGGAATTGTTATGAATTAAAATTCATAAATAATGTGAGTAGTTCACTTAATTAAAATAGTAAATTAATATAAATATATTTGTTTTAATAAAACGAGAGGTAATATATTATATATAAATGTAAAACATTTATGTAATGGCTTAATATATTACATTTGGTCAAGTGAATGTAAATTAACTATGAGAATGACCAATATAATTATAAAGAAATATTGGTTTTAAGATTAATGAATTAAATAAATATTTAAGATGTGATTAAAGGAATGGATTAAATAAATTGTCTTGGGAAAATTTATAGAAGGAAAGAAATTGATTAATTATACATAATAATTGTATAATTTATTAAAATAATTAATGGATTAAATACTAATCATTTTAATGAAATGTTTATTATTTTACATAGAGGTGTTTATGAGTATAATTTCATAATGTATAATTATTACATATTATAATTGTATAATTATTTAGTTTAGCTAGCAAAGCAATTTAGTAGTATGGTTAAAGTGTGACACTTAGAGAAAAGAAGATATATTATATAATAAGTGTGACGCCCCCAAAATAGGTATACATCACCCATCTTGGGTCGCCAAATACATGGTACAGAATACAAATACAAACATAACTATACAACATGAGCTGAGAGTTTTTACACGAATATTATCATCTAGACAATATCCAAACTCAAATAGAGTCCTCATTACATTTATTGGCACACTATTTTATAGAATAGTGAAGACTACTATAACACCATCAAGGGCCATCACTCCGTTCCCCGAAGAGTTCCGACTACGTTTTTATTTTCTGAAGAAAACAATGGAAGTAAAAGGGTGAGCTCAACTAGCCCAGTAAGAAATATTATGACTAAGATAATGCAGAATAAGTTATCATTAGCCTTCAACAATGTTAAACTGATAGAATATAATAAACAACAAGTTTAACTGCAGTGGAACAAGCAATCCATTAGAAGAGTCAAGTAGAGCATGATATCTACTATCTTCTATGATTTAAAAAGTTTATCATTAACTTTATTCATTGGACTCGACTTTTATAAATAGATCACATCATCGAATCATCCCTGCACTACGGGCCAATGATATTCATTAGTATCACGTCAACAAATTATTCTTGCATTACTGGCCAAGAATTATTCGTGTAATCATCAATGGTCATGACTATACCAAATTACCCTGGTCATAATCATACCAATCAACAGTCCATCTATGCACGTAAGCCAAAGATGACTTTCATCATAATATAAGCATGAGATGATGACAATGATATAAGAATTCAATAAAACAAGTTCAAGGATAATTTTTTAAAGATTTATAATTTAACTTATACAGAATTCAATAATGTCCAAATTTTCAACTTGATACTGCTTTGTAGAGTAAAATTCAAGAATAATATCCATGTATCAAAATTAATTTGGACAGAAAATAAATAAATTTTTTGGTGAATACTACCCCGTGAATAGTACCCTGTGAATAGTACTTCGAGAATAGTACCCCGTGAATAGTAACCCGACATGAAAAGTGCCCCAAATACCCGAGTGAACAATATTTGAGTGAATAGTAATCGGGTGAATAGTAATCTATGAATAGTAACTCGTGACTAGTACCTCGGCATGAAAAGTGCCCCGAATACCCGAGTGAATAATATTATAGTGAATAGTAAAACTGGGTGAATAGTACCCCGGTATGAAAAGTGCCCCGAATACCCGAGTGAATAATATTATAGTGAATAGTAAAATCTGGTGAATAGTAACCCGTGAATAGTAACTCGTGAATAGTACTTCGGGTGAAAATATTGATATTTAATAAGAAAGTTCATATCAATATTCCAATAAAATGATACTGGATGAAGTGAAAAACTTATAGATATTCCACTAATTTCAAGGATTATAAAAGCAATACTTACCATAGTAAGTTTAGATTTAAGAATATGAAAAGAATTAACATAGGAAAATTGCAAATGGATTTTCACCTGTCATACAGTACGTAATCCGCATAGAAAGGTTATTCCGACATACTAAAGGATAAATACAAAAAATAGTATTCCTTATGAATACGAAAGAAATAATGCCCCTTACCTTAGTAGAAAGCTAGATACTGCAAAAGTGAAGTAGCAGAATACTCTTCTTCTTGCTCTCTATAATTTCTCTTTCTATAGTGTCTCTTGTGAATCTCAGTGAATTGGTGAGAATGAAAGAAGAATTAAGCTTCTATTTATAGGAGAATGGACTAAATAGTAACTAATTTATGAACGGTCCAGATTGATTTACTATTAGAACGGATGGTCCATATTGATTACTATTAAAACCACAACCGACGGTCCAGATTGATTTACTTTTAAAACCACCACGACGGTCCAGATTGATTACTTTTAAAATCATCACCGACAGTCCAGATTGATTTACTTTTAAAACCACCATCGACGGTCTAGATTGATTTCTTTTAAAACCACCATCGACGGTCCAGATTAATTTACTTTTAAAACCACCATCGACGGTCCAGATTGATTTACTATTAAAAACACCATCGATGGTGCAGATTGATTTACTATTAAAACCACCATCAATGATCCAGATTGATTAACTATTAAAACCACCATCAATGGTCCAGATTGATTTAACTTATTACACTTTAGTACCCCTAAAGTTTTCCAAGTTTGCATTATTCCCCCTTAACTTTTGTAAATCACTTATCTTCAATAAACACATTCTTAATACTTTAACAATTATTCATCATTAATATTATAACTCACAATATTTAACAACCGTGTCGCTCCTGTGAAAGAGGTGGCTTTCAGATAAGGATTTCTCCTTATTAGCGCGCATTATTAGTGACCAAACCTCTCCTTGATGTAACTTCTAGACATTGTCAATATTGTAAATAATAATATGAATAACTTTGTCGCCTCTCAATTATTGATTTAATAATATAACATATTATGCAGATGATACTGTGACAATAATTGAATTAATAATATGAGAGATATGATGCAACAATTACTGTAGCAATAATTGAGTATAACTTACCTCGTGCGTAAGCTATAAATTTACAACTCATGTTCACCTATAAATTGTATTAGAATCACAATATCTATTAGATAAACTAATATCCACTTTCCCAAAATAAAACTCTCTTTTAGATAAACTTGTTATGATAGTAGATTTAATCCCGATAAAACTTGGAGAGTTTGACGTTATATTGGGAATGGATTGGCTATTCAATTATGGAGCGATAATTGATTACCAAAAGAAATGTGTAAACCTTATGACTTCGTCAAAGGTAGTTTTCTATGGTAGCAAATCGCCTAGAAAAACGAGATGTCTGACGATTATGTAGACCAAAAAGCTATTGAGTCAAGGTTGTGTAGGATACTTAGCTCACATAGTCGATACTCAGAAGAAGATGGGTGTGAAACTGGAGGAGATACCAGTGGTTAGGGATTTTATGGATGTGTTTCCGGAAGATTTGTCAGGACTTCCACCTGATAGAGAGATCGAGTTTGTGATCGACTTAGCGCCAAGAACTGCTCCAATATCGAAGGCCCCGTACAGAATGGCTCCGGTAGAGATGAAGGAATTATTGGTGCAATTGCAAGAACTGCTAGACAAGAAATATATTCAGCCTAGTGTATCACCGTGGGGAGTGTCGATGTTATTTGTGAAGAAGAAAGATGGGTCAATGCGTCTTTGCATTGATTATAGGGAATTAAACAAAGTCACTATTAAAAATAAGTACTTATTGCCAAGAATAGATGACTTTTTGATCAGTTGAAGGGTGCTAGATATTTCTCAAAAATAGATTTGAGAAATGGATATCACCAATTGAAAGTAAGGAAGGAAGATGTACCGAAAATGGCATTCCGAACTCGGTATGGACATTATGAGTTTCTGGTAATGTCTTTTGGTTTGACAAATGCCCCTGCTGCATTTATGGATTTGATGAATAGGGTGTTTAAACCATTTTTAGACAAGTTTGTGGTGGTATTTATTGACGATATTTTGGTGTACTCCAAATCTCAAGAAGAACACGTGGAACACTTACGTCTGACGCTGAAGACGCTAAGAAAAGAAAAGTTGTACGTAAAATTCTCTAAATGTGAATTTTGGCTAGAATGTGTACAATTTCTTGGGCATGTAATTGACAAAGATGGAATATCAGTGGATCCATCAAAAGTTGAAGTTGTGATAAATTGGGAACAACCAAGAACTCCATCAAAAGTGAGAAGTTTCTTGGGATTGGCAGGTTATTATGGATGGTTTATTCAGGATTTTTCCAAGATTGCCACTCCGTTGACAAATTTGACGAGAAAATCTGTAAAATTTGTTTGGACAGGAAAATATGAAGAGAGTTTTACGAAATTGAAGAAGAGGCTTAGTGTGACACCTGTGTTGATGAACCTACCACTAGCAAGGGAAAAGGGAAAATGAACAAGTGATAAAGACTTGTAACAAGTGATAAAGGCTTAGTGTGACATATTTAATGAAGTGATGTAATTATTTTATTTCCGCATTTGATTATTGTTAAAGGTTAGATAACCTGGGAGACTTTTGAATTAATGATGTAACCCATTTAATGGGAGGATTTAAGGTTTAATTTTATTATAATTGGGTAGTTAGATATGAATGAATGGAAAGTGAACACCAAATCTTGTGGGAAAGATGTACCCAGATTTGGGGGTGTCACAACTACCATAGAAAACTACCTTTGATGGAGTCACAAGGTTTACACATTTCTTTTGGCAATCAATTATCGCTCCATAATTGAATAACCAATCCATCTCCAATATAAAATCAAATTCCCCAAGTTTAATCGGGATTAAATCTACAGTCATTATGTTTCCCTTAATATACGATTGTATACGAATCTAACAGGATTCTAACAAGAATCACTTTCCTAGTCACAATTTCTATGTTCAAAGGGAAATTTAACTCTTCACTAGGCAATCCCAAATTCTTAGTAAAATCATCAGATATAAATGAGCAAGCAGAACCCGAATCAAATAATACATATGCATTTATATCATTGATTGGAATGATACTTGACACCACATCTTTTGACTGTAACTATCTTGCACGGTCATGTTGAAGGTTCTGGTTATGGGTCTATTTGACAGCGTTGGTCCAGCAATAGCCAAAGTACCTCCACTGCCACCTCCCATGTCTCCACTTGTACCTCTAACTGTCTTCTTAGGACACTTGCGAGCTAGGTGATATTTCGACTTGCATGTGAAATAAGCACCCTTCTTCGGATTAGGGCAATTCAAAGCAATGTGGCCCTTCTAGCCACAGTTGAAGCACACCCGCTTACCTCTCAAGCACATACCAGTGTGATTTTTCCCACAGGTAGCACACGCTTCAAATTTCCTCTTCCGCTGGCTACTCTGCTGACTTCCAACACCTACACTCTCAGTCCACTTCCTCTTTGGGTTACTGTTCCCACCACTGCTACCACCAACTTTGCTTTCATTCTCATGCTTCCTCTTCCTCTATTCCTGATTATATTTTGTTAAGGCATCACTTCCACCTTCCGTGATAATCGTCTTTTTAAGTACTGCTGCAAATGTCTTATGTTGAAACATAGAGACTCTATTGTACAACTAGGGCTTCAGTCACTGTTCAAATCTTCTTGCCTTGCGCTCATCTATGTTAACCTGATACGACCCAAACCTCGCCAGCTCATTGAATTTTGCCGCATACTCGAACACCGTCATCACACCCTGCTTCAGCTCTAAAAACTGGACCCCCATCTGATTCTGTGAGCTCTCTAGAAAATAGGTCTCGAAAAATATTTCCTTAAATCTATTCCATGTCATCACTCCTTGTCTTCCGCTTTCAGTATGAACGTTGGGAAAGCAGTCTTCTGGTCGTCACCGATTCTAGCAACGATGGTCACTTTCTCTATTTCCATGATCCAGGTCTGTGCCTCCACTGGATTCATGGAGCCACCAAATTCTGGCGGTCCAACCGCTTTGAAGTCTTTAAAGGTCACAGCTTGATTCTGCGGTTAATTTTACAGTACTCCCCTCAGTAAAGTAACCAACTGCTGAACTGGGTTAGCATCGGTATTGTTATTATTGGTAGACCCTTCAGGGGTTCATTGTCGTGGTTGACATCTTCTTGGAGGCATTTTCTGTTTAAAATATACATTTATTAGATCATTACTCAATTTCTTAAGTATTTTCTACTTAACTTGAACATTTTAAAAATCAACACATAACACATAACATCTTGAATAAATATTGACATTTTATTCATTCATAATCTTTTAAAGACATGGAAATGATAGCATCACTGCCATTTACATCAGTTTCCTGAGCTGATAAAGTTTCAGGATAACATCATCATATCCCATTGGTCACATAACGCATGGGATTTACATCTAATTTATTATATAAATATTCACATAATAATTACACTTTCTATTAAGGCTTACTAAGACGTTGCATAGCCTTACCATGCTCCTCTTCCATGATACAGAACATTGTTCTATGATATAACATATACCATGACAATTCCTTAAACTGAGTCAGATAGTACATGACTCGGTCTTGAGCTCTGTTCATCGCAGTGTGGAAGAATCAATCTATCTCTCTCATCTTGGCCTTCTTTGCCTACACCTCTTCCCCGGCTACATCTACACACTGGGAAGCTTTCTCATAAGCATCTTCAGCCCTTGCTCTCTTGGCAGACTCTTCTCTCAGATCATCCTTCTGCTTCACAACCTCTGCCATCAGCTGCTCCTAATCACTCTTTGTGTGAACCAGTTTCCATTCCACATTACCGAGACGTTCGTCAAGATCCTGGATCTCATTGTCCTTCTGTTCCATCGAGGTCTGACGTTCATCTGCCAGCTCCTCCAATTCCCTGACTTTATCCTAAAGCTCAATGTTATGGTCGTACACATCATCATATATCTGGGTTGAAATAGAGTTCGGTGGAAACTCTTCCCCTTCCTCCTTCTCATCTGTTTGTGGTAGCTCCACAATATCCTCCTCATCCATCTCTATCTCATCCTCGTCATCCGGTAACTGCTCCTGCTAAAACTCTGGGGTACCAACAACTACAACAAACGGAGATGGATCCCTTGGCACTAGTTATTCCCAGACTACCTGAATATCTTGAGGCTCCTCTTCTCTAGGCATTTGAGGTCACTACTCGATACTCACGAGCATATAGGTTGTAAACACATAAGAACATGGAATGTTTTATTATTATCTTTTCGCATTTTGATGAATGTTTTATACATAACATAATAAAAGTCTGATTACATAAACCATAACAAATTAACAAGTCTTCAACACTTGTTCATCTTGCCTTTTCCTTTACTAGTGGTTGACTCGTTAACCTTCTCGACTTTAGTTGCAATGGTTATATATATATGCAAAAGTGAGCAAAATAAATGCTCACTTGAAAGAACATAATAACTTACAATGAATAAGCTTAATTAAATTGAATAACATTTTCTGTTATTGATAATCAAGAACTGAAATTAGAATTCATTTGAGGGTCACAAGACCATGAACTATGTCCCAGGTTGTAGGTATTTCTACCTAAGACTTTAACAGTCATTAGTCTATATGGACCTTCCTTCTCATACTTGGGGGGATCAGCCTTTCGTACCATGTATTGTGCACAAACATCTTAACGCTTCCGCGTAAATAATCCCCTACATTAGGGTTGTTCATCTTAGTTTTATTTTACAAGACCACACCAAAGTAAGTTTGGTTTGGATTAACTTCAAGGGTAATTTATAGTTCAAAACGTTCATCAACTAAGGATTAGTTGAATCAACAAAGGGTCACTAGCTATTTAACACTTCGATAGCAACATAAGTTTGAACAATGATTTATAATCAAGGTTTAAGCAACAACAACTCACTATTTAATAACGATGTATAACAAGGTGAAGTAAAATAGTTCAAGCTTTGAATAACGAGAAACAAGAGTTAGAAACCTTTCTCATTAACGATTAAAGTTTTAGAGCTTGAACAAGTAAGGATAGCAAACTTGCTGGACCATAAACAAGGTAAAGTAAGAAACTTGCTTAATGTAAGAGTAGGGTTCAGAAACTTGCCTCGTACGTATGCTAAATAGTTACTACTCATGTTCCCAAATAATCCTACACCATTTAGTACCACAACACCAATTAATTGCAATACAATTACCATAATTGATTCATTTTTTAGCTTAACTTCATAACTCATAACTATAACGGGACGAATTAAGTGAATTGTGATTCTAGGGACAAAATCCTTTTAAGGGGGGAAATATGCGACGAACGAGACTTTTGTAATTAATATTAAATATTTATTGAATTAAATAAATATTTTATTAATCTATTTATTGAGTTAAATAAATATTTGATGGAATTGTGGCAGATTAATTTAATTAAGTGTGTCACATTAATTAAATTAGTGAGATTATGTTATAGTTCAAAGTGTGAATTTAATTAGAATAATTAAATTAAATGAGTTGTTAAATAATTTTAATATTGTTCAATTAATTAAATAATTAATTAGAGATTTATCGATTTGTTATAAATAAAATAAATAAGAATATAAATTATGTGTTATTCTTAATCAATGAGAATTTTAATTATGTGATGATGTGATTTAATGGGTAATATTGGCTTTAATTTAATTAAATTTAAATATTAAAATTTGATTAATGAAAGTGTGACAAATAAACTATATAATAAACAAGTTAATTAAAATAATGGAAAAAGGAGTTAATTTGGAGCTAGCAAAACATGGCCTTATGAACGGGAGTAGTTAAGTGCGTAATGGCCTTAACGTCCCATGTTGTGCCAATTAATTTATACGTCTTCATTCTTTTAGTTTGGATAACACAACCTCAAAGAGAAAAGAGAGTGAATTGAGAGAAAAATTGATATTGAGGAAGAAGTTTTGTAGAATCAAGGAGGAAGTTCCTATCACCTTTGTGTAATCTAAGCAGAGAAATCAAGGGTAATCCCTTAATCTCAAGTTTTAAATTACGTTTTTAAAACCTCTTCATGAAAATCAATTTTTAACTTCCTGTAATTGAATTTTTAAGGATGATTGTTGAATATATGATGTCATATATGTCTATAACATGTTTTACATGACTTGTATGTGATTTAGAATAGTAAAATCCATGAAATCATGCTTTAGATTGGAGTATTGAGTTTGCAGTGAAAATATTATTTTTAGTTCTCTATAATTGAGTTTTTATGATCAAATTGGTGAGAAGTTATTTTTTATGGTTAATATGCATGCATAATCTACCATATGATGTTTATAAACGGTTTTAGAGTAATTAATCCATGAAATTAAGTTTAAATTGGAGTTTTGAAGTTTATATAGAGATAATATTTGAACCTATAAGTACAAAAATTGGTGCCTTAATTGTACTATAAACGGTAAATTAATGGGTGATTATGTTTATACATGTAAAAACGAAAAGAACAAAACTTTTATGGACTGATTTGGTTGAAAAATGAGTTAGTAGTAGATGATTTCGTTAAGAATGTCAAAAATAGAGTTTTTTATGACTTTAAATTTTGTTGTTTATGTGACTTAAGTTGTTAAAAGCATGCTAGGAATGTTATAAATGTTTTTGTAAAGTTCTGAACACATGGGTAATATTGAATTCGTTGTTTGAGCGAAGTTTTGGCCTAATTTGGCTTTTTCTGTGTTCTTCGCGAACTTTGTTTGCGTCTCATCAAGGTCAGGTCGCAACGCCTTTGCTCGTGAAGAAAGGTGTCTGCAGCCTAGCAAAGGCTGACATGGAGTCATGGCGCTGCAACGCCTGCTTAGTGAGTAAACAGAGCGCTGCAGTGACGGACCTTAGCTGCAGAGCCTGTTGTAGGCTTAATTGGAGCGCCGCAGCGTCGGATTCCAGTTTATTCTAGGGCGCTGCAGTGCCATTTAATAGAACTTCCCAAAAAATATTATCTAATTGTTCAAGTCCAGATAATGTAATGACCGAGAAATTCAGATCCATTGAAAAATAATTTTTTTTAAGAAACTAATGAATAAATTATATTATTTGTTGTTATTATGTGTTAGTAAGATGAATATCGTTCTATAACCTAGAAACGTCGGAATGTCGTAGTATTTTGACTACGTGAAGGAATTAAAGTGTTTGAAATTCCAAGGCAAAAATAAAAGCTTTCCGAGAAATTTTCCGAAAAACACTATTCATCGATTTCTGCTCGGGAATTATTCTTGAATTTCAGAGAAATACGTAACGATAGAATATCGAAGTGAGTTGGATTATGTAATAATTATTCAAGTATGAAAAACGTAATTTTTCTCATGCGGACTTAATTTGAGAACGTGTTAGGGAAAATAAAGCGTTAAGAAGTTAATGTAATGATTGTATGATATGTATGTATTGTACGAGGTAACGAATACGAGTATGATACAAAGTATTATACGAGTATGTATGAATGATGGTATGTCGTATATATTGAATAAGTATACGAGTGAGAATACGAGAATAATACGTAAACAATTTGTTATATGGCTTTTAGCCAAATGAAATGGACTTGTGGATTGTGTAGCAATTTATAAAGTCCAATAGAAATTAATGTGCAAGCCCAAGTGTGAGTAATGTTAAAGCCCAAGTTGTTATTAAAGTAAGGTTCAAAGGGAATTAATGTAAGCCCAAAGAAATAAGTTAAGTTAGTTAAACCTAAGCCCAAACTATTGATCCAATGGGTTAGGGTAACCCATGGGGCAACCTACGATAATATGGTAATCTTGGTGACCAAGAGAATAATGTGGTGACCAAGTAAATTATGTAATGACCAAGAAAAAGAAGTAGGGAGAAAGTTTACTTAATAGCTAGGTAATGAATAGTATGGAGGTGTAATAAGGAGGTGGGATTGGCTTTTGTCCATTATGCCGTAACTTAGGAAATCCTATAAATACCAAGCTTTGGATTTCATTATTTGGTTGTTAACTTTCATCCAACACTTTCAACTTAATTGTTAGAGAGAATAAGCAAGAATAAGTTAGACTTTTATTTGTTAGAAAAGAAGAAGAAAGCTTGTTCATCAAGGGTAAGACTCTTATGTCATTAGTCTTCCATCTCTACCATTGTAGGTTGATAAGAGAAGTGTGGATTAATGGACATGTATGCTAAGAAAGAATAAGAATGAATAATCTACGGACTTAAGTCTTAATAAGCTGTAAATAAGCACTTTGTTCGTAGATAAGCTATGAACTAAGGAAGAACTTGTACGACTTGTAACATGTTTACATGCAGTAAGTTAGTATAATAAAAGGATGATAGAATGTTGGTTAGAAGACTTACACCATTAGAAGTCATGAAAATTGAAACTATATGTAGTTTATACTTTGATAAGTTATAAACTCTTGGAGAATAAGTCATAACTTATCATGAAAATAAGTTAATGTAATAAGTAGATTAAGATGTCAATATGATGGATGGAATCCTTTCGAAATGATGAACGAATCATAAGTAACGAAATTATGCCGGAATTCTCACGATTGGAAGATAATCGTCGAATTCGTAAAATTCTCGGATTACAAGTCAAATTTTGATATTGAGTTCAGAAACGTTGGTTTTTGATGGGAACAAGTCTTATTTGGCATTATAGAGTTGCGGACTTGAAAATGACCGAATTCCGACTTAAAATGAAGAAACGAGCATTGAACGTTCACGGACGTTTATCATTTTGGTTAAAAATGAACTAATAGGTGAATTTTGAGTTAACAAAGTCAAAAATATAAAATTCTTACATGAACACATAGAGTATGTGATTTGTGAGCTAATAGCTTTTGAATGACCCAATTCGGACTTAAAATGAATAAGTTATGGCCCCGGAAAGTTCACAGAAGAAATGAACTGTGGTAACTGCCTAAAGCTTAGGGTCCGCGCCGCGATGCGACCCATAATGTTGTGACCGGTGCTGCAGCATGAGGCATGAATATGGCATACTGGGAAGTGGTGCCGCAGAGCGAGTCTCAGTACTGAGAGTGGCACCGTAGCGCTAAGACCGAATAGGAGACCTTTGAAACCCGTACCCAAATACGAAGTTGAAGAATAAAAGCTCATGGCCATGACATGAAATTTAGGGTTTTTTTCGATAAGAAAGAATGTTTGTAAGTAGAGAAAAGATGTTAATTGATTAACAATAAACTAAAGCTTAATTATAACATTGTTGAGACATTGTTAAACCTTAAGTATGATAACTAAAGGGTGAAGATAGTCAATCGAACATGAACGAAATGATGATTTAAACTATAATGGAAAGCCGGAACCAATAGTAATGAATCTAATATATGATTAGATTGAGAAGATGGGTAATTAGGAACCATGTATGTTTATTCATGACCTAATCTGTTATGATGTGTGATCATCTACTGTAGAGACCTTAAAGACTTAAAGTGAACGTGTAATAATAGTAGCAGACGCTGAAGGCAAGTATTCTAACCCTTGTCTATGTTCAATCTAGACAAGATTTGTGATTCATGTATTCCTACGCATGAATTGATGTATATTGAAGTCAAAGCCAAATCTTTTGGCTAGACTTACGATATGTTGGATTTCCGATAATCTATTGAGGTATGATCAATGTTTTACCAAACTATATTGGTGTGGTTTTCAAATGAAGACTGAGTATGCTAAACTGTTTTGTCATCAAACGACAGGCACGTGAGGTTGCCACAACTGAAACGTATATACGTTTCAGGAATGTAGTGTTGGTCAACATAGAGTACTATAGGCTGATCACCTAGACGTGCTCGTAAGTAATGCCGGACTTATGGACTTAATGTCGGGATGTCCTTTTCAAAGAAAGAATAAAATTCTCAAGGTCTTGGACCGGAATTGATGTTTACTGAATATTGTCATTGTAAAACGTTTTAAGAAAGGGAAGTGCTATTTTGAATTATCGATAGTACTTCATAACTATTGTTCAGTTAATTAAGATATATGATTTGTATGATTCAAGCATGTTGTTAAATAGAATTGTTGTACTTGTTGAGCTAGTTATGCTCACTCTTACTTGAACCATATGAATGCAGCTAAGATCAAATGGACCGAAGGATCCGGCAAGGATAAAGGAAAGGCTAAGGTGAACCTGCAGCTTACCTATGTACTAGTATAGGTTTGTAATGATAATATTTGATATTTTGACAAGAACAAATGTAACGGTTATAAAGAACCTGGGGAATGGTAATATTAATTTGCAATATATTTATAAGACATATTCATTCTTTTGAGGCATTTCAATTGAATGTTTGTGTGAACTGTAGCACCGTGGAGCACCATATGTTTGGTTGGATTAAGATACCCAGATTTGGGGCCATCACAGGTTGGTATCAAAGCATTAGGTTATAAAACTTAAGGGGAAAAAATTAAAACCTTAAGTCATAACCTTAAGAGAAGTCAAAGAAGTAAAAGAAGAAATTAACCCCATAAAAAATGCATTATATATATGTTATGTGTTTTTATTATTCTATTAACGTGTACTAATCAAACTTAATTGTTTTGTTGTAGATGTCAGGTGGAAATGGAATGTATAGAGACGTACATGTAGACAATGAAGAATCGGTTAATCAGATAGAGGTTATACTGAACTCAATAGCGGAGGAGCCAGAAGTAGTGGTGATTGAGTCTGGAGACTCGGAGAACCACGACCTGATGTCAGTTTTCGGATGGTATGTCGGAAGAAGAGGTGGAGGTAGTGTCCTTCAATCCGATAGCACTCGCTGAAGAGATACCCTAGGGGGAGTCTATGATTTCACTGTTCATGACAGTGCTAGACAGAAATCTCCACTACTGTCAGGAGGTGAAGGAGTTAAAAACATAGCTCCAGGCTGTATTACAGGATAAGACAGATGTGGAGTCAATGTGGGAGCAAGAACATGATGAGCGGGTTTTAGCCAAGGATAAGGTCCATGAGCTAAAATAGGAGGTCTTTGAGCTTGGAGGGGAGCTAAAGACCAAGAAGCAAAAGATAGGGAGAATGTCTTATATTCATAGGAGTTCTCATAAGGATTTCTAGCAGCAGGTAGCTGGATATCCAATAGAGGCAGGTCAGACTCGGCACACTATCAGCCGTGATGTGATCGTTGGTCTTACCACTATGGATTTTGATAATGTTTTAAGACAGATGTAATCTAGTAGTAGCTAGAGTAGTTTTAGATATGTAAATATTGTGTAACTAGTAGTGACGTAAAACCCTCTTTTGTATATTAAAGGGTAGTCTTTTGTAAATCCCAATTTTTGGAAAGCAACTGCGGGATAGTAATGTAATCAACTTAGGCTGTGTAATGGAACGATGTAGTATTATACTATAAGGAATGAATCAATAAAAGCCTTTTTACGAAACATATTGAGTAATGAATGTTGAAGTTATTGTTTAATCTTGAATAATACCTAACTAACAAGAAGGTAATAATAATGAAATGTGTTGTTTATTGTAACAACAAAATGCCACCAAGAAGGAGACAACGTAATCAAGACGTTAATAAACCAGATGGAGGTCCGGTTAACCCAATGCAGGAATTTGTTAACTTATTAACAGCCGTGTTTAATAGAATTGGGGCTAATATCCCCGTAAATCCGGGAGTAGTATGAGCTACTACTTTCAAGGATTTTAAAAGTGTGGATCCGCCGGAGTTCAAATGAACTACGGACCCCATAGAAGCCCAGACATGGGTAAAAAAAATCGAGAAGGCATTTGTCATTGCAAATGTCGATGAGGGTCAAAAGGTTGCCTTTGCAACCTATATGATGAAAGGAGAAGCCAATTTTTGGTAGGAAGCGAACCAAGCTAGAGCTGGTATTAAGAATGTAACGTGGGTGAGGTTCAAGGAGATATTCTTCGAGAACTACTTTCCCATGAGTATGCAGGATGTAGACGCGATTTCTGGATTTGAAATAAGGGGACATGACGGTTCCCCAATATGCTGCCAAGTTTAATGAACTGGCGAGGTTTTCTCCACACCAAGTGGACACCGAGGTTAGGAAAGCTCGACGGTTCGAGTAGGGCTTGAAACCCTGGCTCTATAACCGTATATCTGTGTTTCAAAGTACTTCATTTAGGACCATTTTAGAGAAGGCGATAATCGCTGAAGGTGGTAGTGAGGCTTTAAGCCAGTACCACAAGGACAAGAAGAATAAGGGAGAAATTGATGGGGGAGCGAAGATAGAAGGAGCCAGCGGGAGTGGCGAAGTACAGAAATGGAAAGGGTTTAACTATGGGAATACCGGAGTTAAACAAGGAGATCCGAAGACAAGAATGGAGGTGTACAAAACCTGTGGGAAGACTCATCAAGGAGTCTATCTCAAGGGGAAGGCGATATGCTATAATTGTGGACAGGAGGGGCACATTTTGCCTAACTGTCCAAGTCCGAAGAAAAACCACGGATGCTTTGTCTGTGGGTCAACTGACCACATGACAAAGAATTGCCCCAAGAAGGGGACGGACGGGAATAAGGGCACTAAAAGCGGTAAGTTAGCTATTAGTGGTCCAGCACAGCCGGGTAGGCCAATGGCTCGCACCTTTAATATGACAGTCCAAGATGCAGTTGCATCAGGGGACGTAGTCGCAGGTATTTTTTTGATCAACGGCATAAATGCTTATGTGCTGTTTGATTCGGGTGCTACTTGTTCGTTTATAGCATGTGATTTTGCTAGACGATTAGGATTACTTCCCAAAAAGTTATCTATACCTTTAAATATTAAGGTAGCAAACGAAGAGATAATTCCTATTGAAGATATTCATAGGAGTTGTTGCGCAGACATACGGGGTTGTAAGTTATCGGTAGATTTGATACCGATAAAGTTAGGAGAATTTGATGTAATTCTCGGAATGGATTGGTTGTTTAACCATGGGGCAATTATAGATTATCAGAAGAAATGTGTGAATATAAGAACGTTGAGACAACCTCATGTAGTATTTTATGGGAATAGATCGTTGTCTTCGCCTTGCCCTTATCCTCGCCGGAGCCTTCGGTCCGTTCGATCTTAGTTGTGTTCATATGGTTCAAGCAAGAGTGAGCATGACTAGCTCAGCAAGTACAATAATTCTAATAAACAACATGCTTGAATCATAGGAATCATATATCTTCAATAACTAAACAATAGTTACGAAGTACTATTGATAATTCAAAATAGCACTTCTTTTCATTCAAAACGTTTTACAACAACAATTTTCAGTAAAACATCAATTCTGGTTCAAGACCTTGAGCATTTCATAAGTTCTTTTGAAAAGGACATCCTAGCACAAAGTCCGTAAGTCTGACATTACTTACGAGCACATCTAGGTGACCAACCTATAGTACTCTATGTTGATCAACACCACATTCATTAAACGTGTATACTTTTAAGTTGTGGCAACCTCACGTGCCTGTCATTAAACGACAAAACATTTTTAGCATACTCAGTCTTCGTTTGAAAACCACACCAATATAACTCGGTAAACATTAACCATGCTTGATAAAAACATAATATAAGTCAAGTCGAATGAATTGACTTTGACTTCCTCATACAAGACTTCATGCAAAAGGATACATGAAGTACAAAGCTTGTCCAGACTGAACTGGAACAAGGGTTAGAATACTTGCCTTTAGCGTCTGCTTATTGTTTATCACACGTACACTTTAAGTCTCTAAATCTCTACAATACATGATTATATAACGTACCACATTAGGTCATATATAATCAAGTATGTATACTACTATATCTTACCCTTCATCTCAATCTAATCATGACTTAGATTCTGGCTTTCCATTATGTTGTTCTTACATTGTCATTATGTTCATATTTGATTACTATCTTCAACCTTTAGACAACATAAATAAGGTTTAACAATACCTTAAAATACCTTATTAAGTTCCTTAGTTTATTACTACTGAGTTACTGATCATGCTATAGTTGTAAACCTTCATCACTGTCCAAACCCTAGGGTTGGTGACCTTCTCTTCCATAATTATAACATGCTTTGGATGACATCGCGCAGTTTGGACTGATGTGTCCTTCCCCTCCGCATTTGAAGCATATGATAGGTGGTCGTTCTCCTTCCTTAACAACGGTTGCTGGTGCTGACGTCTTTCCATCATTATTGAATCTCCTCTTCTTGAAATGTCCATTCTTATTGTTTTAGCCCGGATTACCACCGAAGTGGTTACCATTTTTGGCTTGTTGATTCCCTCCACGCTTGTTGTCACCGCTTCGATGACTGCTCTCACTGGTATTATCATTTTGTCGGCTACTCTCTTTTGGTTGGGTTGACTCATTATCGCGCTCCAATAACTAAGCCCTATTAACAACATCTGAATACAAACACAATTTATGAGAGATAAGATATTGACGTATCTCGGGTTTCAAATCTCTTAAAAATATTCGCGTCATTCTCTCCACATTATCAACCAAATGGGACACATACCGGGACAACTCGGCCAACTTGGCTTCGTACTACGACACGGTCATGTTTTTTTACTCCAGCTTGATGAACTCTACCTTTTTCATGTGACGAATACTTTTGGGAAAGTACTTGTCGTTGAATAATTCTTGGAACTTCTCCCAAGTCATCTTCAGTGCAGTAGGTTGAGTTCATTTTACAAATTCCCACCAGTAATCTGCCTCTGCAAGAAACATGAAGGTGGCAAAGGGAACCTTTTGCTCCTCGGAGCATCCCAAGACATCAAATATCTTGCAGATCTGCTTTATCCACGTCTCCGCCTTAAGTGGTTTTGGCTCTCCAAAAACTCGGTGGTCCCAGTTCCTTGAATCGCTTAGCGATAATGGTCCAGAGAGTTGCCAGTGTTTCCACCTATATTTTGTACAGGAGCCGCTCTTGCCTGATGTTGCATGAATTGCATAAAGCCTTTGAACATTCCATCGTTCATCATCTGGTCAGTGTTGTTGTTTGCCTGAGGATTATCGCCTTCCTGATGCACATTATCCTAATTATTGATCTGTGGAGACTCAACGATCTCCTATGCTCCATTGCTAATCTCAACATTCTCGGATGCCATTTTCAAATAGTGCCACAAAACAAAGGTTAATTGACATGCAATATATTATCCCTATACTCTGATTGACCAATTAAATGCCAAATATACTTAGGTAGGTCATACTAGCGAAGGAATTCCCCGTCTCTCCCCTCCTAGTTCTTGTCTCACATCTCAGCCAGGGATCATATCCCTAAGCTTTGATACCAACTGTGACACCCCCAAAATAGGTATACATCACCCATCTTGAGTCGCCAAACACATGGTACAAAATTCAAATATAACTTAATTATACAACAGTCGTGTAAAATACAATAAAACATATGCTGTGAGTTTTAATACAAATATTGTCATCTAGACAATATCCACACTCAATTGAGTCCTCATTACATTTATTATCACACTATTTAATAGAATAGTGAGGACTACTAATGCTATTATCTCGACCGTCACTCCCGCTCCCCAACTAGTCCTCTCTACGTTCTCATTTCACGAAGAGAACAATGAAAGTAAAAGGGTGAGCTCAACTAGCCCAAGAAGAAATATTACGACTAAGATAATGCGTAATAAATTATCGTTAGCCTTTAACGATGTTAAACCGATACAATATAACAAACATCAAGTTTAACTGCAGCGGAACAAGCAATCCATTAAAAGAGTCAAGTAGAGAATAAAATCTACTATCTTTTATGATGTAAAAGGTTTTTCATCACTTTTATCGCTAGGACTCAACTTAATAATTAATCCACATCATCCCTGCACTACGGCCAAGGATATTCATTAGTATCACGACCACAAATTATACATGCACTACGACCAAGGATATTCGTGTATTCATCAATGGTCATGATCATGCCAACAACTGTCCATCAATGCACTATGGGCCAATGAGGACTTTTACCACATCATTTGTAACATTACGGTCATGATTACACCGAACAACCCCTGGTCATAATCATACCAAGTCCATCTATGCACTACAGGCCACAAATGACTTTAAACAAAATATAAACATGAGGATGATGACAATGATATAAGAATTCAATAAAACAAGTTCAAGAATTAATTTATCTAGGAACTAATAACGTCCAAATTGTCAACATGATACTTCTTTGTACAGTAAAATTCAAGAATGCTCAGAAGAATATTTCTATGAAAAGATATTGGATGAAGCACAAATATTAAGGATATTCCACTAATTTCATTGAGTATAGAAGTCAAAACTTTAACTAACTGAGTATAATAAAGAATGGAATAACAAAAGAAATCACCAGGCATGCGATAGACCGCACAGATAAGTTATTCGAACATAATAATAAATAACGAAATCGTGTCAATGCGTAACGCACAAACGTGGATATTCCAATGTAATAATAGATAACGGAACCAGGTCGAGCAAAATTGCACCGATACGATGTTCCAATGTAATAATAAATAACGAAACCGAATCAAAGTAAATTAAGACCGATGGATTTTCCAATGTAATAATAAAGAATGGAATAACGTAAGAATTTCACCAAGTATAGGGTAGCTTGCATATATAGGTTATTCAAATGAATAATAAAGAATGGAATAATGTAAGTTCTCTTCATGAATACGAAAGAAATAATACCCCTTACCTTAGAAAAAACTGGATATATGAGTAGTGAAGTAGCAAAATACTTTTCTTCTTTCTCTCTATAGTTTCTCTCTCTAGAGTTTCAGCGAATTCGTAAGAAATAATGAAGGAATGAGCTTCTATTTATAGGAGAATGGAAAGATACTATTTAGAAAGAATTTCACGGACGCACAGTTAAAAGAAGAAAGAAAATCGAACGAAGTTCACGGGTTGGTGTTTGTTAAATTAGGAAGGACATCACATGCTAATTTAACAGCCTTGACCAAATTAGAATGCACCCTAATTTTACAAGTTATCAATAATATTGCATGATTGGAAAAGGTTGGCCAATTAGAAAAATTATCACATGCCAACTAAAAGCATGAACCAATGAGGAAATAGCCTCATTCATATGTTATCAACAATGATGGCATTATAAAGTTATTCAACCAATAAGCTTAAAGCTTTGAAAAATAATACATATCCTACAAAACTTAGTTTCATCCACTATCACCACCCACTCAGCCACACACATGCTATATATAATATAATACGTATATATATATATATATATATATTAACTTCCTTCCAATTATTTTAAAAAATGAGTAAATGGGGGTCCATAAAATAAGCAAAATTTATATCAAATACTTCATAAAAAATTACCTCAATGTTTTTAACAACACTTACCATCATTATTATAATTCACAATATTAATCGACCAGGTCGTTCCCAGAAAAGATGGGACTTTCCAATAAGGATTTCTCCTTATTGGCGCATAATTAGGTTACCAAACCTCTCATTGACAGAACTTCTAGACATCGTTAATATTGCAAATAATAATATTAATAACTTTGTCATCTCAATTATTGATTTAATAATATATAAAAAATCGACAATAATTGAATCAAATAATGTGAGATACTATGCAACAATTACTGTAGCAATAATTGAACAAAACTGAGTGACTTCTCACGTAAGCATCAATAATCAATACCGTGTGCTACTATGCAACCATGCGTATTCCTGTACTTTTAACACTGGGTGTTTCAACAGTTAACGGTAAAACTTCCGCCGTTATTTTCATAAAATATTTTTGTCGTTTTCTCACTCCGACAATAATTTCGTTGTGGGGTCCAGTAATGATTGTGTCGTCGTACGAATATTCCCTGTTAAAACGAATATTCCCTGACCAATTGAATATTATATAACAACTTGCTTACTTTGCAAAATTTATAAATATTACCCACAACTATAATATTATATCAAATTCATTCCATAATATTCAAAAATGATAATTATAGAAAATTCATCTTTATTTATAAAAGTTGGGGTCTTACAATTAGGGTAGGTGGTGCAAGTTTGATAATACTTGTAAGACTAAATTAAAAATGAAAGAAAAGTTGGAGTAATATTTCGAGCCCCAAAATGTACAATTATCGAAACTATATTTTCCTATAAATAGAAGCTCATTCTTCCTTCATTTCTCACCAATTCACTAAAGCTATAGAGCAATTATTATAGAGAGAAATTATAGAGAGAAAGAAGAAGAGAAATCTGCTACCTCACTATTCCAGTATCTAGTCTTCTTTTGAGGTAAGGGATATTATTTGTTGTACTCGTAAGGGGTATTATTTCTTTCGTATTCATGAAGAGAGCTATTGTTATTCCATTCCTTATTATTCTGTTGGAATAACCTGTATACACGGACTACCGTATATATGGTGAAATTCTTCTGTTATTCCATTCTTTATTACTCCCTCCGTCCCACGATAAAAGTCCTTGTTACTATTTTGGGTAGTCCCGTGTTAAATGTCTACTTTCATTTAATAACCAAACTTTTACACATTTTTTCCTATTATACCCATAACATTAAATATCTCATTCTTTTCTTATTCTAATTCTCTTTCCATAATTAATGACATATTATTATGGGCAATTTTGTCATTTCATTCCTCTTCTTAATATGCGTGAAAAGTCCACCAGGACATTTATCCTAGGACGGAGGGAGTATTATGTTGGAATAACCTGTTTATGCGAAGTACCACATACATGGTGAAATTCTTCTATTATTCCATTCTTTATTATTCTGTCGGAATATCTTGTCTGTGCGTTTATGCATTACCTGGTTCCATTATTTATTATTCTGTCGGAATATCCTGTCTGTGCGTTTACGCATTACCTGGTTCCATTATTTATTATTCTATTGGAATATCCTGTCTGTGCGCGTTTACGCATGACCTGGTTCCATTCTTTATTATTCTGTTGGAATAACCTATCTGTGCGGATTACGCACGCCTAGTGAATTCTTCTGTTATTCCATTCTTTATTATCTGTTGGAATAACCTGTCTATGTGGGGATTACCACATGCATGGTGAATGATCCTTCGTATTCATTCCTTATTAAATTGTGGAAATGATCTGTCTACGTGGATTACCGCATGGCAGGCGAAAATCCATTTGCAGTTTCGTAATTTTTCTGACCCTCAAAAATTTTGGAAAAATTTAAAATGATAATTTGATGAGTTTTCTATATTGTGTCCAAAGATGGCGATTTTTGGATGTATAGATTAAGAGTTATGGATTTTATGGGAAAAGACTATTTTAAAAGTAAACCCTTATAACTCCTTGTGGTTAACTCAAAAATTGGTGAAATTTTTATTGGGAGTACATGTATATAACAGGAGTATACTCTGTAAATTTCGGAATTTTTGGACAAATGTTTAAATATTCGGTAGTTTTGGCCATATGAAAAATAGTAAATGAATTTTAAAAATTCTGAGAAAAATATATGTTCAATATGGGACTATATTCTGCTAAATCCCAGAAAAGAATCATTTTTGGGACTGATTTGGTTTTTTTCATGAAAATGGTTTAGTTACAAACATATGAATTAAATATGTTATGTGAAGTTGAAAAATTGGTAAATAGGATTTTATGGCTTGGAAATCCTATATAAGGTATATGTAGATTTTTGATAAGGGATTTGGTCATTGGTGATGAAAGCTTATGAGTATGACATTTTTGAATGATTAAATGCATTATTTGGTAAATTGTAAACAATTGAAATAAATTATTTATAAGTTTAAGAAGTGATTAAAATATTGTTATAATATTAATAATATTAGATTATGAGTTTATTAAGTAATTGATAATATTTGGATAAATTTAAAGTCTTTAATATTTATCCTTGTTTTCGTTTGATTAATGCTTATATCATTATCATCATCCTCGTGCTTATATTGTGATTAAAGTCATCTTTGGCTTACGTGTATAGATGGACTTGGTATAATTATGACCAAGGATTATTCGGTATAATCATGACCATAATGTGACGAATGAGGTGGTAAAAGTCCTCAGTGACCTGTAGTGCATTGATGGACAATTTTTGGTATGATTATGATCTGGGATTATTCGGTATAGTCATGACCATTGATGATTTAATGAATAACCTTGGCCCGTTGTGCAGGGATGATTCGATGATGTGGTTTATTTATTAAGCTGAGTCTCAACAATAAAAATTGATGAAAACATTTTAAATCATAGAAGATTGTAGATATCATGCTCTACTTCACTCTTCTAATGGATTGCTTAATCTGCTGCAGTTAAACCTGTTGTCTATTGTATTTTATCAGTTTAACATTGTTGAAGACTAATGATAATTTATTCTGCATTATCTTAGTAATAATATTTCTTACTGGGCTAGTTGAGCTCACCCTTTCTTTCATTGTTCTCTTCAGGAAATGAGAATATAGCTGGGACGAGTCAGGGAACGGAGTGATGGTCCTGATGATAGCATTAGTAGTCCTCACTATTCTGTTAAATAGTGTGACAATAAATGTAATGAGGACTCCATTGAGTGTGGATATTGTCTAAATGACAATATTCTTATTAAAACTCTCAGCTGTGTTTTGTCGTATTTTACACGACTGTTGTATAATTAAGTTGTATTTGAATTTATGTACCATGTATCTGGCGACTCAAGATGGGTGATGTATACCTGTTTTGGGGGCGTCACATTGTCTATAATCATTCTCTTCATATCCACTGAACCCAATTGTGCAGTAATCACCAATGCTCTTTCATGGGGTTCGATGGGCTCTGAAGGGTAATCTTCATCGGTAAAGGATATGACCGTCCCTGGATATGGTCTGTCAGTCTTCGGGAGTGTACCCGTCACTGACATAACCGAATCCAAATATCCACGTCTTTTCTTCCCTATTATCTTTCCTCCTGTCCCTCCGGTAATAACATCAACGACGTGCCTCGGTGGCTAATTTGGAGCAGGTTGTACAGGTTGAACCGGTTGAGCTACCTGAACAGAACGGTCATCACTCGGCTGTTCCTGCTGGTTCCCTCTTCCTGCCACATATTGGACCAACACGCCACTTTAAACCTTTTTCTCTAAGAATTCCTTTAAACTACAACATTCGTTCGTGTCGTGGCCAGATACCTGATGATAACCACAATATTTACGAGAATTACCCGTCCCAGGTTTAATGTTGTCACGAGGTGGTTCAAAGTAAGGTTGGTTCCTAATCTGATCCAGAATAACAGCCCTATCCGTATTCAGTTGGGTGTATACCTTGTTCACCTTCTATGTGGGAACAGGTGGACAATTTCCTCCTTGACGCCAATTGTTGTTGTACTTCTTCTACTACCTTCCGGCCGATCAGTATTCCCTCCACTCTTTCTTTGATCGCCTTCAGCTTTATCCTTATCTGTCTCCTTCAACCTGTCCGATGAAGGACATTTTAAGCTATTCATAACTTCTTCTACTACAATATAGCCCTCAGCTTTATCAAAAGCTTCGGCCAAACTCTTCAGATAGTGAAACATCAGCTTCTTTACCAGCTTCTCTAACTTCACTAGATCTAAACCATTTTGAAACAATCCAACAGCCTGAAGATCATTGAGATCTGTTACTTGGCTGACTGCTTCCCTGAAGCGCTTCACATATTGGCCCAGGGACTCATTCGAATACTGTTGAACTTGAGCTAATGAACCGGTAGGCTTTCCTCTTCTTCTGTTTCTCCCAAAATGAGCATGAAATTTATTGCATAACACCATCCATGACGAGACCGAATCCGAAGGCAAAGTACCCATCCACTGCCTTGCATCTTTCCTAAGCATCGTCACGAACGTTTGACACTTGGTAGCATCGGTAAAATCATAATAGTCTATCAGTCTGTCAAATGCCTGGCTATGGTCATAGGGATCTCCAGATCCATCATAACTTTCCATGTGAGGCAGCTTCTTAGTAGGATCAGCTTTCTCCTTAAGAATGTCCGAGGAAAAAGGAGACGCCTTTTTTCCCGAAGTATCCTTTACTTGTTGAACTTCGGCCAGCTATTTCTGAAGCTCTTTTAATTCTCTAACCAGAAAGTCCACTCCTTCTGGCTGCGAAGAGACTTCTGTCTCCGGAGAAATCTTCTTCTTGTAAGTGGATTGACCTCTTCCATCCTAACCCAATGCTTTAGATGGACTTCTCCGATGGTGAGTATCCCCAAGGTGGCGTGCCTTTAGTTAATTCTTGGGACTATGACTTCTGGATCTACTACAGTGTGGAACTTTATCACTACAGTTCTAGTATTGAGCATTTTCTTGTAGTGTTTGTATTCTCAAGTATGTACTCCCTAGACCTACTTCTTCGTTTTCTTCCACCATGATCCTGAGAATCGGTAGGGTGATGTGCCTTCCTCGATACCTCGGGAATATGGCTTCTTGACCTCCTTTGATCCTGAGGTCGACCTCGAGATATATGAACGGAGTGCACATGATCCTTCCCTTCTCTTGGTTGCCCATCTCTAGATTTGCTATGCTTTTCGGACTGAACATAACTTGATGTCTCATCCTTCAGTTAAGCCATACGAAGCACATGTTCAGCTATCTCTTCTCTTTGTTTCAAAAGAACCTCCAAAGCTTTATCTGCCTCGTCTGCCATCTTCGCCAGCTTGGAAGCCTTATCATCCTGACCACTTCGGTGTTGGGTCCTAGGTGGTGTGCCTTCTACCTATTTCCGACCATGATCATGTTCTTTATTAGTTTCAAAAACCAATCTTCTTTTAGCATCACCATGGGCTCTCGAACGAGAACCTTTTAAAACATTCTTGGAAGCGATACATGTAAAACCCCAAATTTTACGAATAAAGATTTAAATTTCTCGAAATATTTTTTTATTATGGAGTGAATTTGATATAATGTTATAGTTGTGGGTAATATTTATAAATTTTGCAAAGTATGCAAGTTGTTGTATAATATTCGATTGGTCGAGGAATATTCTTTTTGTCAGAGAATATCCGTACGACGGTACAATCATTGGTGGACCCCACAACGGAATTATTGTCAGATGGAGAAAATGACAAAAATATTTTTATGAAAATAATGGCGGAAGTTTTACCGTTAATCTTGTTGAACTACTTTCGGTAGTAGTAAAAGTACGATGTCTGGCGCCATTGATTGCATAGTAGCACACAAGATTGATTATTGATGCTTACGTGAGAAGTCACTCGAGTTTTTGTTCAATTATTGCTTCAATGAATTCTTTGATAGTATCTCACGTTATTTGATTCAATTATTGTCAATATTTTATATAATCAATAATTGAGATAACAAAGTTGTTAATATTATTATTTGCATTATTAACGATGTCTAGAAGTTCTGCCAAGGAGAGGTTTGGTCACCTAATTGCGCGCCAATAGGGAGAAATCCTTATTGGAAAGCCCTTTTTTTCCTGGGAACGACCTGGTCGAATAATAGTGTGAATTATGATAATGATGATGAAGTTTTGTTTTATTAGTATTATTATTGTAATAAAACAGAAAAGCTTTTTATATAAAATAGAATACTTTTATAAAGTTATTCGTTTTATTAGGCTAATAGTAAAATCTTTTTATATAAAACATAATACTTTTATAGAGTTATCTGTTTTATTAGACAATAATTAGAATATATTATATTTTATTATGCATAGTGTTTGCATAGTGCCTGCATAGTGTTTACATAGTAAAATCTTTTTATATAAAATAGAATACTTTTATAAAGTTATTCGTTTTATTAGATTATAAATAGAATATATTATATTTTATTGTAAACACATCTGGACCGTCCGTTTAAAAGTAAATCAATCTGGACCGTTCATGGATTGGTTACTATTCAGAGCATTCTTCTATAAATAGAAGTTCATTCCTTCATTATTTCTTACGAATTCACTGAAACTCTAGAGAGAGAAACTATAAAGCAAAAGATGAAAAGTATTCTGCTACTTCACTACTTCTATATCCAGTTTCTTCTTTATAAGGTAAGGGGTATTATTTCTTTTGTATTCATGAAGAGAACTTCTGTTATTCCATTTTTATTATTTTGTTGGAATAACCTGTATACGCAGTCTATCATATACTTGGTGAAATTCTTCTGTTATTCCCTTGTTTATCATTATGTTGGAATAACTTGTCTATGCGAAGTACCGCATGCATGGTGATTTCTGTTGTTATTCCATTCTTTATTATTCTGTTGGAACATCCTGTTAGAGCAAATTTCGCCTGACCTGGTTCCGTTATTTATTATTCTGTTGGAATAACTTTATACATCTGTATCTGCATGTATGGTGATTTATGTTGTTATTCCATTTTTTATTATTCATTGGAACATCCTGCTTGGGTGCGAATTTTGCACGACTGGTTCCGTTATTTATTATTCATTGGAATAACCTATCTATGTGAAGTACCGCATGCATGGTGATTTACATTGTTATTTCATTCTTTATTATTCTTGGAACATCCTCATTGGTCATGCGAAATACCGCATGCGTGGTGATTTACATTGTTATTCCATTCTTTATTATTCATTTGGAATATCGTGCCGGTATATAATATTACGCTTTGACACAGTTCCGTTATTTATTATTACATTGGAATAACTTGCTTATCCGAAGTACCGCATGCATGGTGATTTCTGTTGTTATTCCATTCTTTATTATTCTGTTGGAATATCCTATCGGTGCGTATTACGCCTGACCTGGTTCCGTCATTTATTATTCTGTTGGAATAACCTGTCTGTGTGATCTATCGTATGTTTAGTGATTTCTTTTGTTATTCCATTCTTTATTATACTCATTTGGTTAAAGTTTTGACTTATATACTACATGAAATTAGTGGAATATCCTTGATATTTGCGCTTCATCCAGTATCTTTTCATAGAAATATTCTTCTAAGCATTCTTGAATTTTACTCTACAAAGAAGTATCATGTTGACAATTTGGACGTTATTAGTTCCTGGATAATTTAATTCTTGAACTTTTTTTATTGAATTATTATGTCATTGTCATGATGAGTTATGTTGGTTATTATGTGAAAACATGAAAGTTTATTGGAAATCACAAAGGGTTGAAAATCAGATTTTGGTGAAAATGGAACATGAAATTCAATTGACCATGTGACGCCCCCAAAATAGGTATACACCACACCCATTCTGAGTCGCCAAATACATGGTACAGAAACAACTACAACTTTATTATTACAACAGTAAAACTGTGAGTTTAAATACAAATATTATCTTCTAGACAATATCTATACTCAAATAAATCCCCATCACATTTATTGATACATTATTTTACAAAAATGGTGAGGACTACTAAACAATCCTTTCTAAAACCTTCATTCCATACCCACAGACTAGTACTCGCTACATTCTAGCCTCCACGAGAAGAAAAATGGAACAACAAGGAAAAGGGTGAGCTCAACTAGCCCGATAAAGAATACTATGACTAAGAAAATATACAACAAATTATCGTTAGTCTCCAACGAGGAAAAATCGATAGAATACAATAGATGACAAGTTTCGGATCAATATTCGCGGTGAAATAATAATTCATAGAAGAGTTACGTGAGAATGAAATCTACTATAATCTATGAATTTAACAGATCCATCATCAATATTTTATCCTGTAACATCAATCGATATTCATCTCAAATCAAATATTCATCTTTGCACTACAGGCCAAAGATATTCATCAATCGGTCATGTTCATCTCAACACACATTCATCTTTGCACTAAAAGCCAAAGATATTCATCGATCGGTCGTGTTCATTTAAACACTGTTCATCTTTTTACTCTGGGCCAAAGATATTCTTGAAAATCATTCATCTTTGCACTACTGGGCGAAGATATTCAATAATATCATCATTTAAGGCGAGGATGATGAAACATATTTTTAAAGAACGAATCCGATTGAAACAAAATGACAAGGATTAAGGATTAAGGATTAGTACTTTGTTTTATCCATGTCCAACAATACCTCAAAAATAATCATAGTGGTGTAAAATTCAAGAATGATCAAAACATGGATCTGATCAAAGCTAGTATCCGAATAGATATTTTGACGAAAAGAAGAAATTTTATTTTTAGGTGAATAGTGCAGTATCGTGAATAGTCTTGATATCGTGAATAGTCTTGATATCGTGAATAAGTAACTCAGACACCAAAAGATAGAAATTCCACAAAAAACATTTTCACGCTTCATGAATAGTACTTGTGAATAGTAACTAATAGTAACTCGTGAATAGTAACTCATGAATAGTAACTCATGAATAGTAACCCGAGCATGAAAAAGTTCCAAATTTGATAAAAAGTTCCAACCGATATTTGACATAATGATATTGAAGAAATAATATCATTTGAGAAGAAAATAACATCCCTTACCTCGAAAGAATCGATTACTTGGAAGGAAAGGTCGGAAGTGATCTTTGAATGAAACTTGTTACGAGCAACAACTCTCAAAGTATCTAAATACTCACAAAATACGCTCAATAATATAGAGAGAGAGAGAAAACTTTGTTTACGGTGTGATTTTCAATTCTAACTTAGCCCTCTATTTATAGGAAAATGTTAGCCGTAGAAGCGGACTTGACACCTGCTACACGATGGCTTTACACGCTACTATTGCCACCCACCACATTTGAAATAAAATTCAGCACATTTTTTCACCAACCACAAGTGGGGCCCACTCAATTCTAGAATTTTCCACCAAAATCAATTATAACCCTACTTTACGAATCGGACACCTCTTAAAATTTATAACAAATCATTCGTTCATTTTAACGGTTCAAAATTTGTAGACATATACTCAACTTATATATGTATAACATATCCAAAAATTACAACGATCCAACGGTCGGATTAAATATTATAACTCACACAATAAAGTCATAATAACATGATTTGATCTTTTAATACCTCGATCAATAAAATAAAACATCTCAAAGATTAATTCCTTCATTAATAACCACATAAATAAATCCATCATTTATATTCATATAAAATAAATATTTCCTTATCATATGAATCAATAATTAATTATTCACAAATAATATTACGAGAATCACATTTATAACAACCAGTACATTCCCGGAAAGGGGGCTTTCGAATAAGGATCTCTCCTTCTTGGCGCCGCAATTAGGTGACCAAACCTCTCCTTAGGCGAGAACTTTCTAGACATTGCCAATAATGTTATCTAATAATATTATTCAAATAATATGAATTATTGATCGATAATGGGAAATCTTGTGCGGTGACAATTATTGAAACAATAATAATATAAAATATCAACGACAATTATTGAATCAATAAAATAAAATATTGAGCGGTAACTCTTGTGAAAATTATTGAGTAGTGCCTTCTTCGTAAGGATCAATAATTCAACAATCTTGCATGCAATCTGGTGTCTTCTTTTGTGCGACCCAGCGTATTCTTGTATTTTAACCATAGGGTATTCAACGATGATTAGCGGTAACAATTACGCCGTTATTTTTAAACAACTTATATTTGTCGTTTTCCTCATCCAATAAACTTTTTTTCAGTTATGGGGCCCACATGTGGGCTTGGCAGTAAATGCGAATATTCCCAAACGATGCAAATATTCCACGACCAAACGAATATTCCCAAAAAAATGAATATTTTATAACCACTTGCTTATTTTGAAATATTTGCGTATTTAACCCTTAACTATCCACATTAATCAAATCAACCCTTACTATTTCAAAATAATAAATAAAGGAAATTCCTTTTATTTAAAAAATTTGAGGTCTTCTGACCTCCCCTCCTTATGAAATTTAGTCCCTCGAAATTGGCCTTGCGTACTGGTGTTTGAAAAGATGAGGATACCTCGCTTTCATTTCGTTTCCAATTCCCGTCATTTCCTCTATAGCATGATTCCTCCACAAAACTTTTAACTTGTGGTATGACCTTTCTGGCGTGGGACATGCTCCTTCTATCCAAAATCTTGGCAATACCTCCTCATCGTTAGGTCTTGGCTATCTCGTCCAGGTTCTAATTCTATAACGTGATTCGGTTCTTTCACATATTTACTGAAATACAGGATATGTGAAACACATTATGAACACGAGACATACTTGGAGGTAACTTATGAAGTCTATAGGCTACATTTCCTACTTCGGTCGAGAATTTGAAATGGACCAATAAATTGTGGATTGAGCTCTCCTCTCTTCCCCAAATCTTGTAACTCCCTTCCATGGAGCAACTTCGTAATAATACATGATCCCCTACACTAAATTCCACGTCCTTTCGATGAAGATCCGCATAACTCTTTTATCGATCTTGTGCCGGTTTGTATCGTTGTCGAATCATTTGGATCTTTTAGGTGATCATCATACGTACTAACTTCGGGTCCCAACAATGTTGCTTCACCCACCTCATCCCAACATATTGGAGAACGACATTTTCGTCCATATAATGCTTGAAATGGAGCTACACCTATACTTGCACGATAAGCTTTGTTGTTGTAGGAGAATTCCACCAATGGTAAATACTTATCCCAACTACCCTTGAAGTCTAGGACACGAGTCTTAATATATCTTCAAGAGTTTGAATAGTCCTCTCGATTGTCTATCCGTTTGGGGATGGTATCTTAGAACTTAATCGCAAATTAGTGCCCATAGCTTTTTGCAAGCTAACCCAAAATCTTGAAGTGAATCTTGGGTCACGATCCAAAACTATGGATCTGGGTATGCCATGCGACCTCACGATCTCATTTACGTACATACTAGCAAGGCGTTCAAAGGAATAAGTCTCCGTATCGGCAAGAAATGAAGCGATTTGGTTAATCTATCAACAATAACCCAAATAGCATTGATGTCTTGAGAAACCGTAGGAAGACCCGTAATGAAATCCATGGTAATGTGTTCCCACTTCCATTCCGGAATCTCAAGTGGTTCTGAACGGACCCTTAGGTACTAGATGCTCTTGCTTTTACCGTTGACAAGTTAAACACATTGAGATAAACTTTGCAATCTCTCTCTTCATATTGTTCCACCAAAATGTATGTAGAAGATCACGATACATTTTAGTACTTCGAGGATGGATTGCAAATGGTGTATTGTGTGCCTCCATCATAATCTTGTTCTTCAAATCGAGTGGTTAGGAACCTGAAGTCTAGAGTGGACTCAAGTATTCCTTCTTCATCAATTCTAAGCTTAGAATAGCTCCTTCTTGTACTTTCTTCTTCATATGCATCATTTCGATTGGGTGGCTTGAGCAACCCTTAACTTTTTCTATTAAAGTTGGCTCTGTCGTAAACTTGACATCATCGCTTTTCGTTCCGCATATGATCTTCTATTCAACGCGTCGGCTACCACGTTCGCTTTTCGAGGATGGCATGGTGAAACATGTCTTGAAATGAGTCTCCTCTTGAGTTCTTGAAGCTCTTCCCACATTCCTTGCTCCATTCAAATTTTGTATCTCTACGAGTCAATTTGCGTTAATGGAATAGCGATTCGAGAATATCCTTGAACGAATCTCCGATAATAACCAACTAAGCCTGAAAAGCTACGTATTTAGATTCTTGACTTAGGTTGCTCTCAAGCGTGACTCATATCCCAATCTTGGATAGCACGTCACAATGACACCTATCGATTTTATCGCATACGAATATGGCGTCCCTTACAGAGAGTGCGGCTTAGGTGAATTCCACAAAGGAAGTCACCGGATAAAGGCTCGGTACCAAATTCTATAGTTGAATTTTTAACTCACGAAGTTCAATAGGAGCCATTCGATATGAGATTTTAGAAATGAGTTTTTATCTGGGGTTCAAATTCGATACAAAATTTAATATCGAGGCTTTGGGAGTAAGCGAAAATTCTTCATAAAACACGTCGGAAATTTACTAACAACGAAATATCATTCAAATCGACTTATTTTTGTTCAAGTCCATGACATGGCTAAGAAAGCTTGACATCCGCTTTTTAATAAGCGAATGGCTTTATGGCTTAATATGAAAGAGTTTGACTTCAATGGTTTGGTTGCTTGAATTGAATAACGAGTTAGTTAGGAATATGAAAACTAACACCTTACGAAAGTAATCAATTTGGCGTGATGAGTAGTTAACCTTAAAATCACATCAAAAGTAAATATCTCTATAGAAATAAGGTTAACGGTAATGTGATAGTGCCAACTGAATCAAGCAAGATTTTTAAACAACGGATGTAATGAAAGTTTCTCTAATGGAGTCTCCACGAGATAAGTCAAAGTTTAATTTCTCCGTAGTCGAAGTTCAAGCGTTGGCGCAAGTAAGAGAGATAAAAGAATGGGTAGAACCAATATCTAGTAAGGTATATACTTAGCAAGAATTTATAATTAACTAACTTGTGCTAACCCGTTCGGGTTCCTCACATTTAATAAAGTCGCGACAAACACTCTTCCGAGAATCGTTGACTTTGACTTTTACGGGACATCCTTTTGAGTCACCATTCATTTGGTGGGGTTTCGCTTCTGCCGTCTGATCTCGGCGATATGTCCTTCTTTTCCACAATTATAGCATACCTTAAAGCTGTTGTGGGCGGTTTGGGTGATATCCCCTCTTTCCGCATTTGTAACATGTCGACCGATGGTGGTCTTTCTCCTCCCTTGGAACTAGTTGCTCTTGGCGGCGCGTCTTCACATGGTGGTTGTTGAATCTCCTCTTTTAAAATCTCCTCCCAGGCTCGCTTCTTCTATTTTCATGGCCACGATTACCACCAAAGTGGTAACAGCCTTTGTCCGTATTCTTCTTTCTCCGTTGGTTATCGTTATTACGATGACTGCTATCTTGATTATGATCCTGGTTATGGTCCCTCGGTTGAGCGTACTCGTTATCTCGCTCTAACAATGCGAGCCACATTGACAACATCTGAATAGAGAAAAATTTATGAGAAATGAGATCTTGGCGTATGTCGGGTTTCAAACCTCTAAGAAACATCCGCGTCATCGTTCCTCATTCTCCACCAAATGAGGTGCAAACACGGATAACTCCGCGAACTTACGCCTCGTCTTTGGGACAAATCGTGTTATTACTCGCTCGATCTAATAAACTCCACTTCCTTCATATATGAATACTTTCGGAAAGTACTTGTCATTGAAGCTGTTCTGAAAGCGTCTCCCATGACATCTTTGAGTGCGGTTTGGATGGAGTGCGCTTCCTGATTCCCACCGATGTCTGCCTGCGCCACGGAACATAAAGGTGGCGAATGGAACCTTCTGTTCCTCCGTGCATCCCAGACATCGAATATCTTGGTAATTTGCTTGACCCGTGTTTCCGCCATGATCGGATCTGGCTTTCCCTTAAATTCTGGTGGTCCCACTCTTTGAGCTTTGCTTGCATTTGTGACCACCCGTGAATTACTATCATTTCCTCTGTATTTTGAACACGAGTCTCCCTCGTCGATTTTTCATGAGCTATGCAAAAAACTTCTAAACATCCCTCGTTCATCATCGCTTTCGGTGGGTGTTGTTCACGGGAGGAACATTGTCGACTGTTGCGTTCTCCTCGTTGGTAAATACTGAGGCATCTCCACGGTCTCATTTACTCCACTTTGTTAATATTCTCGATCGACATTCTCAAATCTTGTCATAAAACAAGGGTTAATTAAGGAAATCAATATATCACATAATATCCTATATCTTGACCAACTAACAAATAAGCTTAGGTAGGACACACTAGCGAAGGATTTACTCGTCTCTCCCTCCTAGTTCTATTCCCCGATCTCGCCGGAGATCATATCCTAAGCTACGATACCAAGCTGTGGCGCCCCCCCAAATAGGTATACACCACACCCATTCTCGAGTCGCCAAATACATGAGTGCGAAACAACTACAACTTTATTATTACAACGATAAAGCTGTGAGTTTAAATACAAATATTATCTTCTAGACAATATCTATACTCAAATAAATCCCCATCACATTTATTGATACATTATTTTACAAAAATGGTGAGGACTACTAAACAATCCTTTCTAAAACCTTCATTCCATACCCCCATTAGTACTACATTACATTCTCGCCTCTCGAGAAGAAAAATGGAACAACAAGGAAAAGGGTGAGCTCAACTAGCCCGATAAAGAATACTATGACTAAGATAATATACAACAAATTATCGTTAGTCTCCAACGAGGAAAAATCGATAGAATACATAGACAACAAGTTTGAGATCAATATTAAGCGGAAAATAATAATTCATAGAAGAGTTACGTAGAGAATGAAATCTACTATAATCTATGAATTTAACGATCCCATCATCAATATTTTATCCTGTAACATCAATCAATATTCATCTCAAATCAAATATTCATCTTTTTTACTACTCTGAGCGAAGATATTCATCAATCGATCATGTTCATCTCAACACTGTTCATCTTTGCACTAAAGGCCAAAGATATTCATCGATCGGTCGTATTCATTTAAACACACATTCATCTTTTACACTACTGAGGGCCAAAGATATTCTTGAAAATCATTAATCTTTTGCTACTGGGCCAAAGATATTCAATAATATCATCATTTAAGGCGAGGATGATGAAAATATTTTTAAAGAACGAATCCGGTGAAACAAAATGACAAGGATTAAGGATTAAGGATTAGTACTTTGTTTTATCCATGTCCAACAATACCTCAAAATAATCATAGTGGTGTAAAATTCAAGAATGATCAAAACATGGATACAATCAAAGCTAGTATCCGAATAGATATTTTGGACGAAAAGAAGAAATTTTATTTTTAGGTGAATAGTCTATGTATCGTGAATAGTCTTGGTATCGTGAATAGTCTTGAGTATCGTGAATAATAACTCAGACACCAAAAGATAGAAATTCCACAAAAAACATTTTCACGCTTCATGAATAGTACTTGTGAATAGTAACTTCGTGAATAGTAACTCATGAATAGTAACTCATGAATAGTAACTCATGAATAGTAACCCAAGCATGAAAAAGTTCCAAATTTGATAAAAAGTTCCAACCAATATTTCAAATAATGATATTGAAGAAATAATATCATTTGAGAAGAAAATAACATCCCTTACCTCAAAGAATCGATTGCTTGGGGAAGGAAAGGTCGGAAGTGATCTTTGAATGAAACTTGTTACGAGCAATGAACTCTCAAAGTATCTAAATACTCACAAAATCGCTCGATAATATAGAGAAAGAGAGAAAACTTTGTTTACGGTGTGATTTTCAATTCTAACTTAGCCCTCTATTTATAGGAAAATGTTAGCCGTAAAAGCGGACTTGACACACTACTACACGATGGCTTTACCTACTACTATTGCCACCCACCACATTTGAAATAAAATTTGCACATTTTTCACCAACCACAAGTGGGGCCCACTCAATTCTAAATTTTCCACCAAAATCAATTATAACCCTACTTTACGAATCGAGACACCTCTTAAAATTTATAACAAATCATTCGTTCATTTTTAACGGTTCAAAATTTGTGAACATATACTCAACTTATATATGTATAACATATCCAAAAATTACAACGATCCAACGGTCGGATTAAATATTATAACTCACACAATAAAGTCAGTAATAACAACTTGAGATTTGATCTTTTAATACCTCCAATCAGACAAAATAAAACATCTCGACATTAATTCCTTCATTAATAACCACATAAATAAATCCATCATTTATATTCATATAAAATAAATATTTCCTTATCATATGAATCAATAATTAATTATTCACAAATAATATTACGAAATCACATTACCATAATGACCAGTTTGTTCCCGGAAAGAGGGCTTTCGATAAGGATCTCTCTCACTTCTTGGCGCCATGATTTAGTGACCAAACCTCTCCTTAGATGCGAACTTTCTAGACATTGCCAATAATGTTATCTAATAATATTATTCAAATAATATGAATTATTGATCGATAATGGGAAATCTTGTGCGATGACAATTATTGAAACAATAATAATATAAAATATCAACGCAACAATTATTGAATCAATAAAATAAAATATTGAGCGATAACTCTTGTGAAAATTATTGAGTAGTGCCTTCTTACGTAAGGATCGATAATTCAACAATCTTTATGCAATCTGGTGTGCTTCTTTGTGCGACCACGCGTATTCTTGTATTTTAACCACCGGGTATTCAACGATGATACTTGGTAACAATTACGTAGTTATTTTTAAACAACTTATATTTGTCGTTTTCCTCATCCAATCGCTTTCAGTTATGGGGCCCACACATGGTTGCTTGGCAGTAAATGCGAATATTCCCAGAAGCGATCTGAATATTCCACGACCAAATGAATATTCCCCGACAAAAATGAATATTTTATAACCACTTGCTTATTTTGAAATATTTGCGTATTTAACCCTTAACTATCCACATTAATCAAATCAACCCTTACTATTTCAAAATAATAAATAAAGGAAATTCCTTTTTATTTAAAAAAATTTCGGGGTCTTACAGACCATATCTCCTATAATATTTTGAATTTTTAAGTGTGGTCAAGTTCTAGAGTTAGATTATGAGTTTCCTAACTTATCCAAGTAGAATCACTAGAAAAGGTGTTGTAGATTTTTGTGTGGACTGATTTTAGCAAAGCACGAAAAACTGAAAAAATGGAAAACAACTATTGTCCATATTTTTAAAAGGGTATTTTCGGCCACTTAATTTGTGTGAAAAATTCCGGCCATTTGGGACATGAAAATATATGGTATAAAGTATCTCCTGTCCAAAAATGAGCTCATTCCGACTTAAAATGAGCAAATTATGACCATTTCAATATTTAGGTTTTTCCTATTTAAAACTCTATAACCTGAGTTCTATAACTCGATGACCATGAAATTTAAATCGGAAGATCACATTAACATGTGTAAGATCCTCGCCATGATTTGGGAATTTACGGAGTTAAACTTGAGGTAGCTAATTTCTTAAGGAATTAATTAGAAATTGATTTTTGAAAAATAGTAAATGAATTTTAAAAATTCGAAAAAATATATGTTCATTATGGGACTATATTCTCGCTAAATCCCATAAAAGAAATATTTTTGGGACTGATTTGGTATTTTTCATGAAAATGCTCTAGTTATGAGTATATGAGTTAAATATATTATGTAATGTAACAAAATTGGAAAATAGGATTTTATGGCTTGGGAATCCTATATAAGGTATATGCAGATTTTTGATAAGGGATTTGATCATTGGAGATGAAATCTGATGAGTATGGCATTCTTTGAATGATTAAATGCATTATTTGGTAAAGTGTAAACAATTGAAATAAATTGTTTATAAGTTTAGAGGTGATTAAAATATTGTCATAATAATATTAGATTATGAGTTTATTAAGTGATTGATAATATTTGGATAAATTTAAAGTCTTTAATATTTATCCTTGTTTTAGTTTGATTAATGCTTATATCATTGTCATCATCATGCTTATATGGTAATGAAAGTTATCTTTGGCTTACGTGCGAAGATGGACTGTTGTTTATTGAATTATATATCTTTGGCTTACGTGCAAAGATGGATTGTTGATTATTGGTTTTATTGTTGTATATCTTTGGCTTACGTGCAGAGATGGACTTGGTATGATTATGACCAGGGATTATTCGGTATAGTCATGACCATTAATGATTTAATGAATATCCTTGGCCCGTAGTGTAGGGATGATTCGATGATGTGGTTTATTTATTAAAATTTGAGTCTCGTGATAAAAATTGATGAAAACTTTTTAAATCATAAAAGATAGTAGATTTTATTCTCTACTTGACTCTTTTAATGGATTGCTTATTCAAAACAAGCAGCTAAACTTGATGTCTATTATATTTTATCGGTTTAACATTGTTGAAGACTAATGATAATTTATTCGCATTATCTTAGTCATAATATTTCTTCTTGGGCTAGTTGAGCTCACCCTTTCCTTCACTTTCTTCTCTTGAAATGAGAATATAGTTTGAGACGAGTCGAGGAACGGAGTGATGGGTCCGGATGATAGCATTAGTAGTCCTCATTATTACATTAAATAGTGTGACAATAAATGTAATGAGGACTCCATTGAGTGTGGATATTGTTTAGATGACAATACTCTTATTAAAACTCTCAGTTTATGTTTTGTCGTATTTTACACGACAGTTGTATTATTAAGTTGTATTTGTATTTTTGTATCATGTATTTGGCGACTCAAGATGGGTGATGTATACCTATTTTTGGGGGCGTCATAGTTGGTATCAAAGCTTAGGGATATGATCCCTGGCTGAGATGTCAGGCAAGAACTAGGAGGGGAGAGACAGGGGAATTCCTTCGCTAGTATGACCTACCTAAGTTTATTTGGTATTTAATTATTAACCCTTGTTTTCTAGAAGTATTTGAAAATGGCATCCGAAAATGTTGAGATAAGCAATGAAGCACGTGAGACCGTTGAGTCACCAAAGATCAATGCTCAGGGTAATGTGCAACAGGAAGACAATAATCCTCATGAAAACAATAACACCAATGGAATGGTGAATGATGGGATGGTTAGAGGCTTTATGAAATTCATGCAACATTAGGCGAAAGCGGCTCCTGTCCAAAATACAGGTGGAAACACTGACAACTCTCGGACGATCACCGCTAAGCAGTTCAAGGAGCTGGGACCACCGGAGTTTTTTGGAGAGCCAAAACCACTTAAGGCAGAGACGTGGATAAAGCAGATCAATAAGATATTTGATGTCTTGGGATGCTCTGAGGAGCAAAAGGTTCCCTTTGCCACCTTCATGTTATGCGTCTGAGGCGATTTTCGGTGGGAATCAGTAAGCGTACTCAACTGGACTTGACCGAAGATGTCTTGGGAGAAGTTCCAAGAGTTGTTCAACGACAAATACTTTCCTAAAAGTATTCGGCATATGAAGGAGGTAGAGTTCATCAAGCTTGAGCAAAACAATATGACCGTGGCACAGTACGAAGTTAAGTTTGCCGAGTTATTTCGGTTTGCGTCCCACTTAGTTGATAATGAGGAAAGAATGACGCGGATGTTTCTATAAGGTTTGAAATCCGAGATACGTCAATACCTTATCTCTAATAAACTGTGTTTGTATTCAGATGTTGTGAATAGGGCTCAGTTATTGAAGCGCGATAATGAGTCAACCCAACCAAGAGAGAGCAGCCGACAAGTCAATAATACCAGTGGTAGCAGTCATCGAAGTGGTGACAACAAACATGGAGGGATTCAACATGCCAGAAATGATAACCACTTCGGTGGTAATCATGGCCAAGACAATAGGAGTGGAAAGTTCAAGAAGAGAAGGTTCAGCAAAGATGGAAAGACGTCAGCACCAGCACCCGTTGTTAAGGAAGGAGAACGACCGCCGGTCATATGTTACAAATGTGGAGGGGAAGGACACATAAGTCCAAACTACATGATGCAGTCCAAAGCATATTACAATTGTGGAAAAGAAGGTCACCTAGCCCAATTTTGTTGTGCACCAAAGTCAAGTCCAGCTGGGATGGAGGCATCCAAGGGTGTCCCAGACAAGACAAAATTTGTAGTTCAAGGGAGAGCGTTTGTTGTAACCTCCCAAAAAGCGAGGAACCCGAATGAAGTTATTACGGGTAAGTTAATTATAAACTCTTGCGAAGTCTATATCTTATTCGATACCAGTTCTACCCACTCTTTTATTTCTCCTACTTGCGCTCAATGTTTAAATTTGATTCCGGAGAAATTAGACTTTGATTTATCTGTTGAAACTCCGTTAGGAGAAACCTTCATTACATGTGCCATCCAAGTCATTGATGAGAGTCAAGTTTTGAATGATATTTCTATTGTTAATAAATTTCCTGACGTATTCTTGAAGACTTCTTAGCCTACCCCAGAATGTGAAATTGAATTTTGTATTGACCCCAGTACAAAACTCATTTCTTCAACCCTTAAATATTTCTTCACCCAAAACGAACGTATAATACTCCAAAGACGATGGCTCGAGTTGTTGGAGGTTAAGACCATTCAATATCATCGTGGAAGAGCGAACGTGGTAGCTGACGCGTTGAGTAAAAGATCGTATGCATTTACTAGTGCGAATATACGAACATACGTGAAGATAACGAATATACGATTAGAATTGACTTTAATCAATAAAGTTAAAGCCGCTCAACCTACATACTCAGAACTGATGAATGTGAAGAATAAGGTTCAAGAAAGCGTTATTCTTGAAGCAAGAATCGATGAAGAGAGGAAATCTCAACCCTTAATTTAATTGGCCCATTTGAAATCCTTGATTAAGTAGGAACTGTGGCCTATAGATTCGTTTTACCGCCAAATATGTTGCGTGTTCATAACGTTTATCACGTACCGATGTTAAGTAAATATGTGGACGACCCGAACCACATTATTGATTTAGAACCGAACGAGATAGCGAAAGATTTAACGTATGAAGAAATATCTATTAAAATATTGGATAAGAAGGATCGTATTCAACACTCAAAGGTTATACCTCAAAAGTTAGAAATCGTGAAGTCTCATCATCATTAAGCATACCAGTGCGTAAATGACGTAAATTTTGAGGGCAAAATTTCATAAGGAGGGAGATTGAAAAACCCCAAATTTTACGAATAAAGATTTAAATTTCTTGAATTTTTTTTTTTATTATGGAGTGAATTTGATATAATGTTATAGTTGTGGGTAATATTTATAAATTTTGCAAAGTATGCAAGTTGTTGTATAATATTCGATTGGTCGGGGAATATTCTTTTTGTCGGGGAATATCCGTACGATGGTACAATCATTGGTGGACTCCACAACGGAATTATTGTCAGATGGAGAAAATAACAAAAATATTTTTATGAAAATAGCGGCGGAAGTTTTCTGATTAATCTTTGTTGAACTACTCAAAGAGTAAAAATACTGATGTCTGGCGTGGTTGCATAGTAGGACACGGTATTGATTATTGATGCTTACGTGAGAAGTCACTCAGTTTTGTTCAATTATTGCTTCAGTAATTGCTGCATAGTATCTCACGTTATTTGATTCAATTATTGTCAATATTTTATATAATCAATAATTGAGATAATAAAGTTGTTAATATTATTATTTGCATTATTAACGATGTCTAGAAGTTACATCGAGGAGAGGTTTGGTCACCTAATTGCGCTACTAATAGGAGAGAAATCCTTATTGAAAGCCCCACTTTCACAGGAACGACACGGTCGATTAATAGTGTGAATTATGATAATGATGATGAAGTTTTATTTTATTAGTATTATTATTGTAATAAAACAAAAAAGCTTTTTATATAAAACAGAATACTTTTATAAAGTTATTCGTTTTATTAGGCTAATAGTAAAATCTTTTATATAAAAGCAGAATACTTTTATAGAGTTATACATTTTTATTAGACAATAATTATAATATATTATATTTTATTATGCATAGTGTTTGCATAAGGCTCGCATAGTGTTTGCATAGTAAAAAAATCTTTTTATATAAAACATAATACTTTTATAAAGTTATTCGTTTTATTAGATTATAAATAGAATATATTATATTTTATTGTAAACCAATCTGGACCGTCCGTTTAAAAGTAAATTAATGTCCACCGTTCATGGATTGGTTACTATTCAGTGCATTCTTCTATAAATAGAAGTTCATTCCTTCATTATTTCTTACGAATTCACTGAAACTCTAGAGAGAGAAACTATAGAGAGAAAGAAGAAAAGTATTCGCTACTTAACTACTTCTATATCCGGTTTCTTCTTTATAAGGTAAGGGTATTATTTCTTTTGTATTCATGAAGAGAACTTACATTATTCCATTCTTTATTATTACATTGGAATAACTTTTGTATATACCTCTATGTGGCCTTTTAAAATAGGTATACATCATCCATTTTGAGTCGTCAATAACATGGCACAGAAACAACTACAACTTTATTAATACAACATATAAACTGTGAGTTTAAATACAAATATTGTCTTCTAAACAATATACACACTCAAATAAGTCCTCATTACAATTATTGATACATTATTTTACAAAAATGGTGAGGACTACTAAAACAACTTTCTAGAACCATCATTCCACACCCCGACTAGAACTCGCTACATTCTCTGCTCCTGAGAAGAAAAATGGAACAAAAAGGAAAAGGGTGAGCTCAACTAGCCCAGTAAAGAATATTATGACTAAGATAATATAGAACAAATTATCGTTAGTCTTCAACAAGGAAAAAAAATCTGATAAAATACAATAGACACCAAGTTTTAGATCAATATTCGCAGCGAAAATAATAATTCGTAGAAGAGTTATGTAGGGAATGAAATCTACTATTATCTATGAATTTAAAAGTCCATCATCAATATTATCTCTTAAAACATCAATCAATATACATCTTGAATCAAATATTCATCTTTGCACTACAGGCCAAAGATATTCATCAGTTGGTCATGTTCATCTCAATATCTATTCATCTTTGCACTACGGGCCAAAGATATTCATAAGAAAATCAACCATCTTTGCACTACAAGCCAAAGATATTCAGTAATATCATCATTTAGGACTGAGGATGATGAAAAATATTTTAAAGAAAACGAATCCAATGAAACAAAAGAACAAATATTAAGGATTCGTACTTTAAACAATCGTGGTGAAGTAAAATTAAAGAATGATCAAAACATGAATACAATCAAAGCTAGTATCCACAATCGATATTTTGGAAAAAAATTAAAATTTAATTTTTTACGTGAATAGTCTTGTATTCGTGAATAATTATCATATATCGTGAATAGTGTCGTATACGTGAATAGTAACCCCGACACTAAAAGACAAGAATTTCACAAGAAAAATCTTACCAATAATTCGGCATAATGATATTAGAAGAAATAATATCATTTAAAAAAATAACATCCCTTACCTCGAAAAGAATAGTACTTCTGGTTGGATTATCAGATATAACGCTGAAGGAACTTGCACCGTATAGCAACACTCAAAGTATCAAAATACTCACAAGAATACGCTCGATAATATAGAGATAGAAAACTTCAGTTTCTGGTGTGATTTTCAATTCTAACCTAAGCACCCTATTTATAGGAAAATGCTTAGAACACCAAAGCAGAAAATTTAATAAAATATTAATATATATGTATATATATATATATATATATATAAATTTCTTACGCCCACTTTTACCAACTTAATTCAGCATTCAACACATTTATATCACATGTGGGACACTCACCAAAAACGTTTTTCTTAAAAAAAATAATTAAAACTTCAAAATTCAATTATTCTGGAACTTCGGAACTTCAATAATTCATAATAAATAGCCCTTTTTTAGAAAAATTTGAACCTTATGTCTTTTCCATAAGAAATTTCATTCTCTACAACTTTGTAAGTTTAAGTTTTTCCAAATTCCAAACAGAAATTGACCGAAATCCATATACGGATGATTTTACAGGCTATAATCAAATTTCAGTCAAGAAATGGGGTCCACAAACATGTTTAACATATTTTAAATATTTTTAGTAACAAAAATACTCCTCCTCCTCATATACTCATATATCCCACATTCATTGTAAAAATATCACCATTATTATATTATTAAAATATAATAATATATTTAAATGAATTATTTATCAGAAAAGATAAAATATCAATTTTTCAACAATTGTCACTTTAAAATTTTCTCCATCTATATCCACATAAAATGAATATTTTTCTTATCATATAAATCAATAATTAATTATTCACAAATAATATTATAGAATCACAATACTGACAACCAGGCCGTTCCCAAGAAAGAGAGGTCTTTCCAATAAGGATTTCTCCTTACTGGCGCGCAATTAGGTTACCAAACCTCTCCTTAGACAGAGCTTTCTAGACATTGCGAATAATGTTATCTAATAATATTATTCAAATAATATGAATTATTGATTTGATAATGAAAATAATGTGTAGTGACAATTATTGAAACAACAATAATATAAAATATCAACGTAGAAATTATTGAATCAATAAAATAAAATATTGAACAGTAATTACTGTAACAATTATTGAGTAATGTCTTCTTACGTAAGAATCAATAATTGGTGCAATACTATGTGCTACTGTGTTTTAAGCACCGGGTATTCCAACAGTATTAACGGTAACAATTACGCCGTTATTTATAAACAACTTATACTTGTCATTTTCTTCATCCAATCGCTTTCCGTTATGGGCCACACAAGGTCATACGCATCGTATTTAATATTCCCGACAAAGAAGAATATTCCACGACCAAACTAATATTCTCCGATAAAAATGAATATTTTATAACCACTTGCTTATTTAAAATATTTGCGCATTTTACCCATAACTAACCACATTAATCAAATCAACCCTTACTATTTCAAAATAATAAATAGAGGAAATTCAATTTCATTGAATAATAAGTTGGGGTCTTACAACCTCCCCTCCTTATGAAATTTCATCCTCGAAATTGACTTACGTACCTGGTGTTTCAAAAAGGTGAGGATACCTCGCTTTCATTTTCGTTTCCAACTCCCAGGTCATTTCCTCTATAGTATGGTTCCTCCACAAAACTTTGACTTGTGGTATGACCTTTGTGCGTAGGACATGCTCCTTTCTATCCAAGATCTTGACAGGTACCTCTTTGTACGTTAAGTCTTCGGTTATCTCCTCCGGTTCTAACTCAATAATGTGGTTCGGGTCTTTCACATATTTACGTAGCACAGATATATGAAAAACATTATGAACACGAGACATACTTGGAGGTAACGCGAGTCTATAGGCTACATTTCCTACTCGGTCAAGAATCTGAAATGGACCAATAAATCGTGGATTGTGCTTTCCTCTCTTCCCAAATCTTGTAACTCCCTTCCATGGAGCAACACGCAACAATACATGATCTCCAATACAAAATTCCACGTCCTTTCGATGAAGATCTGCATAACTCTTTTGTCGATTCTGTGCCGTTTGTATACGTTGTCGAATCATTTGGATCTTTTCTGTAGTCAAACGTACCAACTCTGGTCCCAACAATGTTGCTTCACCCACCTCGTCCCAACATACTGGAGAGCGACACTTTCGTCCATACAATGCTTCAAATGGGGCCACACCTATACTTGCCTGATAACTATTGTTGTAGGAGAATTCCACCAATGGTAAATACTTATCCCAACTCCCTTTGAAATCTAGGACACAAAGTCTTAATAGATCTTCAAGAGTCTGAATATATCTCCACTTTCTCCCCATATAGATAGTGCCTCCAGATCTTTAGTGCGAAAAACGACTGCTGCCAACTTTAGATCATGAGTAGGATAATTCCTCTCATATTCTTTAAGTTTTCGCGAGGCATAGGCTATGACTTTTCCATGTTGCATGAGAACACATCCTAACCCTTTGCCCGAAGCATCGCTGTAGATAACAAATCCATCCGAACCAGATGGTATTGTAAGAACAGGTGCCGAAATGAGTCTCCTCTTAAGCTCTTGGAAACTCTTTTCGCATTCCTCGCTCCATACAAATTTTGTATCTTTTCGAGTTAGCTGAGTTAACGGAGTAGCAATTCGAGAAAATCCGTCCACAAATCTCCGATAATAACCAGCTAAACCCCGAAAGCTACGTACTTCGGTCACCGACTTCGGTTTCTCCCAACTTTGTATTGCTTCAATCTTTACCGGGTCAACAGATACTCCATGTTTTCACACCACGTGCCCAAGGAATGCTACTTCCTCAAGCCAGAACTTGCATTTCTTCAACTTGGCATATAACTTGTTTTCATGAAGCCTTTGGAGTACCAGCTTCAAATGGTGCTCATGATCTTCACGGCTTTTGAAATATATGAGGATGTCATCAATAAAGACAACAACGAATTGATCTAAATATTCCTTGAATATTCGGTTCATCATATCCATGAAAGCCACAGGAGTATTAGTCAATCCAAAAGACATGACTAAGAATTCATAATGCCCGTACCGAGTTCTGAAGGCAGTCTTTGAAATATCCTCAAATCTAATCTTCAGCTGATGATATCCAGAACGAAGATTGATCTTTGAAAAAAATTGTGCTCCTTGCAACTGGTCATACAGGTCATCAATACGAGGTAGCAGATACATATTCTTGATAGTGACATGGTTTAATTCTCGATAGTTAATACAAAGTCGCATACTTCCGTCTTTCTTCTTTACAAATAAAACAGGAGCACCCCAAGGAGATGTACTAGGACGAATGAAACCGATGTCCAACAACTCCTGTAGTTGGACCTTTAACTCCTAAAGTTCAATAGGAGCCATTCGATATGGGATTTTAGAAATGGGCTTTGTACCAGGTTCAAGATCAATAAAGAATTCAACTTCACGCTCTGCGGGGGTGACAATCGTAATTTTGTAATTTAATTTTAATATTTATTGGATTGAATAAATATTTTTCGATGAATTAATTATTAGATTAAATAATTAATTGATGAAGTTGTGATAGATTAATTTAATTATATGTGTTACATTTATTAAATTAATGTGGAGAATTTTATTATTGAAAGTATGTGATTATGTGAACTTATTGAATTAAAAGAAGTATTTAATAAGCCTATGTTATTTTAATTAATTTAATTATTAATTAGAGATTTAATAATTTAATATTATTATTAAATGAGAAATTAATTATGTAGCTATGTGAATTAATGAGAAATTATTTTATTTAAAATAAATTAAATAAGATATTGATTTATTTTATAAGGAGTGTGACATTACTTAAACTATATTATAAGCTTTATTAAATTAAATGGGTTTAAATCCTATTCTTGTCAATGAAACAAAGCCCTAAGGGGAGTTATGAGGCGATTCACCATGATGGGAGTAATCGACCATTATTAAATCGATTCATCTCCTTATTTATCGACGTCTTTTATTTTCTTCCTTTTCATTTTTTTTAAAGTGCAGTGCATAACACGAGAGATATCTGAGAGAGAGTTGAGAGTTCGAGTTTTTGTTGGGAAATTCACTTTCTAGTAATCTACGCTTGGGTAATCTCTTGAACCCAATTTATTTATTTACGTCTTTTAAACTTTTTATATGGCTTTCTTACTTACGTAACTCTCTATAATTGGGAAATCATATCGTTATGTGAATATATATAATAATTGAGTTGTAAGGCATGTTATATATATATATATATATATATATATATATATATATATATATATATATATTAAGCTTCCATATCATTGGTTTCATAAGATTATGACGTATGATTTTGGCTTGTTATTTCAAAAATTCTGATGCGTGATATGGCCATATATATTACGCACAAATTTAATCGTTGATCATATATTATCCCTAAATTTTACATTTATATATGATTATACATGCTAAAATGAACAAAATGAAACTTGTGTGGTTGGATTTGACCTTATAACGAATCCATAGTAGTAAATTCTATGTTTTATTCAAAAACCTTGAGAGCATCGAAAAACGTTATAATTTACATATTTTAATTTTGTAATTATGTGTTTTAATGGGTTTAAACTACTCTATAAATGTTGGGTAATGATTATGTATAAATTCTAGTATTTGGGTATGCTTAAACTAATATATGGACAAGGAAATTGGAAGTTATGGCCAAATTCATGAATAATTTTACGTGTGATTGATTTTTGGCCTAATTTGGCCTTGTTATGTTCATGAATGCGAAATGCAGAAACTGCTAAAAAATGAGCACAGGTAACCCACCCCGTGTAGCGTTACCAAACTACATTACCATTCCTTGAAAAAAAATAATAATAAATAAATAAATAAATAAATAAAATAAAATAAAATAAAATATTTGATGAAAATTATTATTAAAATATTTATAAAATAAATTAAATATTTTAATTGAGATATTTATGGAATAAAATAAATATTTGATGAAAATTAGTATTAAAATATTTATAAAATAAATTAAATATTTTAATTGAGATATTCATGGAATAAAATAAATATTCATGAAAATTATTATTAAAATATTTATAAAATAAAGTAAATATTTTAATTGAGATGTTTATGGAATAAAATAAATATTCGATGGAAATTATTATGAAATAATTTATTAAAGTGTAATAATAGTAAGAGAATGAAAATATTCTAATTTAATAATTAAATTAGAAGGGTAATGATTTGTTAAATAAAGTAGAGTTTATATTAAATAATTAAGAAAAATGTAACTAATGAATTTAATTGAATATATATGGTATGTGTGTAGGACTTGTGGTGAGCGGAAGTAGTAATCGTTTAGCTTTACACACGAGGCAAGTTCTAAACCTTAATTCTTTACATAAAGCAAGTTCATTATTCTATCTTGTTTATTATTGTTCAAGTCAAGATTTCATATTAGATCTTATCATTCTTTAAAAGCATAATTCCTATTATCTGATACTTATTCGATTGTATACATCTTGAATTTTATTATTCAAATTGAATATCAATTATTGTTGAACCTTGTAAGACTAGTGAACCCTTATTGATTCAACTAGTCCATAGTTGATAAGCGTTATAAATTCTAGAACTTTTATTGAGCTTACCCAATCCAAACTTCCTTTGATGCGGACTCGATGTCAAAGCGAGATGAACAACCCTTTAATAGGGGATTATTTATGCTTTAGCGTTAAGATATTATTACCGATGTAGTACTACTAAGTCTGATCCCCCTAAATGCACGAGAAGAATAGTCCATAGTCTTATAGTATTAAAGGTTTCAAGAATAAACACTTGACAACCTAGGACATAGTTCAAGGTCTTGTGACCCTCGAATTTCTTTTGATTCTTGTTATTCATTCTTGATTCAAAAGTTGAGCTTTTATATTCAAAGTTATTAATTCATTCGCATGTTATTATTATTCATTTATTATATTGTTATACTTGTGGGCAATCGTGCTCACTCTTGCGTAATAATAACATTGCGATTAAAACGAGAAAACGAGCGAGCCTTCCACTAGTAAAAGCGAGGGCAAGATTAGCAAGTAATGAAGACTATTTGTTTATGTGGTTGTGTAATGACATTTAGAATTGATGTTACTTAAGACTTAATTATTATGTTTTTATTACGAGATATTTTAAGGTTAGATTAACTTTGGGATTTATTTAGTTATCAGATTGATGTAACCCCATAAGGGGAGAGTTATTATTTATTCTATCTATTGTATGGTTGTATTTTATTTATGGGTAGATAGATAGATGATGTTTGTCACAGTGAACACGAAATCTGTGGAAATGGAAATCTAGGAATTTGGGGGTGTCACGAGTTGGTATCAAAGTTGTAAGGTTATGAACCTTAGGTGGGGGAACAACCTTAGGTAGTAGCCTTGTGGGAGATCGAGAACATAGTAGTGGTAAACTCTTATCGAGTTCTAAGAAATGAATTTCTAAATTCATTAAAGATAATAAAAGACTTTATGTGCTTATGTGTTAATCTATGTGTTATTGCTAGCAGTTAGTAACTAAAACTTAAAATTTTGTTGTCGGGATGTGGGATATTGGAGGAGCTAGTCGAGTGGGGGGAGGAGGAACCCGATTACCTATAGAGGAGGAGCCAGAGACATTCATGTCGTCGGGGAGCAACTTGTCTGAGAGAGTCATCTCCAGATGATCACTTGTCGTTAGTCGGGAGCATGGTAGGAGGCTGATCGGAGGAGGATCTGAGGAAGAGAAGAAGAAGAGGAAGAAGAGGAGTTCCCACCGAACTCCATTGATCAGAGAGATGTATGGCGCACTCTATGATCGTAACGTGGAGAGTTGCGAGGATCTTGTTCGAGGATTTGGTGGCGGCGGTTAGTCGTGAGATTACTATTGAAGCGAAGGATAGAGATTGTGACTCTTCACACGTTTAGGAAGCGTGGAGTGGGATCTGGTTCACGAGAAGGGTCGGGGCCAGGATAAGTCCATGAAAAATAGAAGTTAAAGAAGGATCTGAAGGAGACCTCGGAGAGGCTTGCCATAGCGAGAGGAGGGTTTGGAGTGCGAGAGTCACGCCGTCTTGATCGTCTGAGAAGATGATCGCCGTGCGAAGAAGGCTAAACTTGAGGAGACATACTACTCTACACTATAAATCTGATGAATGTGGTCCAAGATCGAGTTAGGAAGTATCCAATCCAATTTGAGGATCTACCATCATATATGCTAGATCGTAGAGCGATGTGCCGCGCATCATGGAGGAGAGCGTGCGCAAAAGGCTATCCAGTAGCCTTGACGAGACGGTGATAGAATTTGTTTAATTATGTGAAAGACTTAATTAGTTTTTATATGTAAATTCTGACGTGTTTATGAACGAAAGAATATTTGAATGTTTTAAATCCTGTGGATTCTTTATTCCAGGATAGTTGATGTAAATAGTAGTTATGCTATCGTTTAATATTAAAACTTTGATTTGAATGCAAATATATCAAGTTGTTTGAGATGATGTGTTAAGTGATATGTTAAATTGTTGAGTAATGCCTTAACTATTTAGAGAAATAAATAAAGTTCTAATAAAGCGTTTATTTAACAGAAAAATGCCGCCAAAAAGACGACCAAATCGTCGACCAGCCCAGGAAGGGTCAACGAATAACAACAACAACACCACCAATGCTGACCCCGTTCAGCAGTTGGTGAATTTACTGGCTGGAGCAATTAACAATCAACCACAAGCCCCACCAAACACCACGTTCAAGGATTTCAAAGCGGTGGGACCGCTAGAGTTTAAAGGTTCTATGAACCCAATCGAAGCTCAAACATGGGTTATGGAGATGGAGAAGGTGTTTGGCGTCGCGAGTAAGGGAAGACGAGAAGACCGCATATCGACATTCATGCTTTGAAGTGCGAAGCTAGCTATTGGTGGCGAAGCAAACAAAATGCAGGGGAGGAGAAGATGTAATAACACAGGGAGAGATTTAAGGAGATGTTTTTGAGATGTATTTTCCAACTAGTTATGCAAAACCAAATGGAAGTTCGGTTTTGGAGTTAAACAGGGAATATATGTAAGTAGCAGTTATCTGCAAGGTTCAATGAATTGGCTAGGTTACCCACATATCAAGTGCATCTTGACGAGAGAAAAGGCAAGACGTTTTGACGGGATTTGAAGCCACAGGTTGTATAGCAAGGTGTCGATGTTCCAATTGAACACTTTTCTTTGGAGTGTTAGAAGAAGGCCATACTACATTGAAGGTGGAAGCGATCACGGTATCTAAATATAATCGAGATCGGAAGAAGAAAAAAAGTGAAAATGAAGGAATTAACAAGGCTGGTGGAAGTAGTGCGGGAGGTAATAATAATCGAAAGAGAGTGTGGTCCGATAACTTTCGTCAATTTGGAAGTCAACAAGGAGGGCAAAAGAAGAAGATTGAAGCGTGCTCAACTGCGGAAAAAGCTCATCTGGGGAGTTTGCATGAAGGAAAAGCAGTATGCTACAATTGTGGTCGGGAAGGCCACATAGCACCTAAGCATTTTTAAACCAAAGAAGGTGCTTAACTTCACTTGTGGCTCAAAGGATCATCTTGCAAGGATTGTCCTAAGAAGGGATCTGGAGAGCAGGATCGGGGAGGAATAGAGGAAACAACGGTGGAAGCACTCGACTATCATAGGACCAATGCACCCCAATGAATCCAAGCCGCGAACATTCAACATGATTCGGGATGCGGTCTGAAGTCTCGCGATGTGGTGTCGGTATCATTCCGATCAATAAAGTTAATGCTTATGTATTATTTGATTAGGTGCTACTTGTTCATTTATATCAGATGACTTTGCCAAGAACTTAGAATTGCCTAAGGATGAGTTAGAATACCCGTGAACATAGAAATTGCGAATAGAAAATTATTCTGTTAAATATGTGCACAAGAAGCGTAGAGTGGATATTAAGGGTAACATTATGAGCGTAGATCTTATCCTATTAGACTTGGAGAATTCGATATTATCTTGGGTATGGTTTGGTTATCCAATTATGGGGCGGTAATTGATTGCGGAAGAAGCGTATTAACCTTATGACTCAAATCGAAGGTTGTGTTTTATGGTAGTAAATCGCCTAGACAAGCGAGTTATCGGCGATGATGATGAGAGCGAGAAGTTGTTAAAACCAAGGTTGTGTAGGATATCTAGCTTACATAGTCGATATTAAGTAAAAAAATCCAAAAATAGAGGAGATACCAATAGTGAGGATTTAGCAGGCGTATTTCCGGATGATTTGCGGGGACTTCCACCGGATAAAGCGGTTGAATTAAGTGATCGATTTGGCTCGAGAACGGTTCCAATATCGAAGGCACCATCTGCGAATAGCACCGGTAGAGAGATGAAAGAGGCGATGGTTCAACTACAAGAATTACTAGACAAGAAGTATATCCAACCAAGCGTATCAAGTGGGGGGCGCGGTTTTATTTCGTAAAGAAGAAGGATGGGACAATGCGGCTCTGCATCGACTATAGAGAAAATTTGAATAAGGTCACGATCAAGAATAGATATCCATTACTGCGAATCGATGACTTGTTCGATCGGTTAAAGGGAGCGAGATACTTTTCAAAGATAGATTTGAGGAGTGGTTATCATCAATTGAAGGTGAGACGGAAAGATGTACCAAAGACGGCGGCATTGAGAACCCGATCACGGTCACTCTGAATTTTGGTAATGTCATTTGGTCTAACAAATGCTCCTGCAACATTTATGGGCTTAATGAATGGAGTGTTCAAGCCGTTTTGGACAAATTAAGTAGTGGTATTTATAGATGACATTTTGGTATATTCGAAAACCAAGGAAGAACATGAAGAACATTTGAGGGTGACATTAGAGGCGTTGAGAAGAGAAAGTTGTGCGCTAAATTTTGAAATGTGAATTACGGATTGAAAGGGTACAATTTCTTGGACATGTGATCGATAGGGACGAATTTGATTGGATCCTCAAAAGTCAAAGTGTGATTAAGCGGGATCGGCCGAAGGCGCCTAGTCGTCGGTAAGTAAGTTTTCTTGGATTGGCGGGTTATTACGAAGATTCATTTAGGATTTTTCCAAGATCATGACCCCGTTGTGAATCGACTAGAAAATCATGAAATTTGTTTGGACGGAGAAGTGTGAGGAAAGCTTTCAAGAATTAAAGAAGAGGTTAAGTTCATTTTGTGTTATCTCTTCCGGATGACACGAAAATTTTAATGGTATATAGTGATGCGTCGCACAAAGGACTTGGTATGTGCTCATGCAAAATGGCGAGTCATTGCGTGCAGCGTCACGACAATGAAAAAGATTATGAGAAGGGTATCAGACCCATGACTTGGAGTTAGGCTGCGATGGTTTTTGCTTTGAAAATCTGAGGCACTATCTCTATGGGGAGAAGTGTGAAATATATCTGAGACCACAAGAGTGCGAAATATATTTTTACGAAAGACTTGAATATCATGAAAGAAGGTGGTTGGAGTTAATTAAGGACTACGATTGTGAGATTCTATACCATCAGGGTAAAAGCCAAATGTGGTGGTAAGGCGCCTTAAGTAGAAAGGGTCGGGGGAAACGATGTTGTTAACCATACGGAGGAGTTAATTTCAAAGATGGAGAAGTTGGAATTGGAAGTGAAGTATTCTATGGAAATTGATGAGAAAATATTTGAGATGCGATCTGGTATAACCCTCTTGGATAAAGTTAAGGAGGCTCGACTTGGAATGAAGAATGTAAAAATGTGACAAAGAAGATATCGAAAGGAACCAAACCAAGATTTAAGATGGATAAGGAAGGAATACTTGAGATTTGATAATAGAATTTGGAGTGCAGCTTGTTCGAGAGATTAAGGAAGATATTTTAAGCGAGGCTCATAGTTCACGATATTCGATTCACCACAGTAGTACCAAGATGTACCAAGATCTTAGACAACATTTACGGTGGCCGAATTTGAAGCGTGATGTTGCGAGAATGTGTTGCCAAGTGTCGACACATCGAGAAAGTGAAAGCGGAACATCGAGGAGGCCAGGTGGATTACTACAACCGTTAGAGATCCCAGTGGAAATGGGAACATATTACAATGGACTTCGTGGTTGGCCTTGAAGCGACTCGGAAAAAAAACTCTGACAGCTTGATATGGGTTATCGTTAATGGTAGCGAAATCTGCACACTTCCTTCCGATCAAAATAAGATTCAACTTAGATCGGTTAAGCGAGGCTATATGTAAAAGAGATTGTTTGAGGCACGGAGTTCGGTATCAATTGTTTTAGATAGGGATCCGCGCTTCACATCAAATTTACGAAACGTCTTGAGGAATGCATGGAGTACGCAATTGCGAATGAGTCTGACTTACCACCCTCAAAGCAGATGGACGGTGAGAGAAACGATTGAGACATTAGAAGATATGCTAAGAGCACATGTGATGGACTTTAAAGGAAATTGGGATGATCACCTACCATTAGTAGAGTTTGGTTACAACAACGGTTACCACGCTAGTATTGGAATGCCACCCTATGAAGCGTTATCTGGCGAAAGTGAAGAACTCCACTATATTGGGATGAAGTTGGCGAAAAGACAACTACTAGGCCTCGGAATTGGTACAATAAACAGTGAGACATAGTCGAGGTGATTGAGCAAGATTGATGACAGACTCAAGATGAAAGCGGAAGAAATCGTCGATCCACACCGTAAGAATGTTGAGTTTCGAACCGGTAGTTATGTGTTCTTAAAGGTCTCTCCTTGGAAAGGAAAGATCGAGATTCGGAAAGAAGGAAAATTGAGCCCAAGATTCATTGGACCCTTTGAAGTTACGAGAAGGGTGGAGAAGTTAACTTATGAGGTAGCCTTACCTCCATCTCTAGAGAATGTCCACAATGTTTTCCATGTCTCGGTCTTACGACCCTACAAATCCGATTACAAGCATGTGATTGAATATGAACCCCTACATTTGACAAAGACTTGTCTTACGAAGAAATTCTGTTCAAATTATCGGCCAAAAAAACAAGTTACGAAAATAAAGTAATACCTTACATTAAGGTAATTTGGAGGAACCACAATGACGAAGAAAGAAGCTACGTGGGAACTCGAAGAGAATATGATGAAGAATTATCCTCATTTATTTACTTAGATTGTTATATGCGATTACGGGGGCGAGAATCTTTGTAAGGGGAGAATGTAACAGGACAAATTTTTGAGTTGTGATTACGGGGCGAGAATCCTTTTAAGAGGGAAAGATGTGACAATAGTAATTTTGTAATTTAATTTTAATATTTATTGGATTGAATAAATATTTTTGATGAATTAATTATTAGATTAAATAATTAATTGATGAAGTTGTGATAGATTAATTTAATTATATGTGTTACATTTATTAAATTAATGTGGAGAATTTTATTATTAAGTATGTGATTATGTGAACTTATTGAATTAAAAGAAGTATTTAATAAGCTATGTTATTTTAATTAATTTAATTATTAATTAGAGATTTAATAATTTAATATTATTATTAAATGAGAAATTAATTATGTAGCTATGTGAATTAATGAGAAATTATTTTATTTAAAATAAATTAAATAAGATATTGATTTATTTTATAAGGAGTGTGACATTACTTAAACTATATTATAAGCTTTATTAAATTAAATGGGTTTAAATCCTATTCTTGTCGATGAAACAAAGGCCTAAGGGGAGTTATGAGAAGTTCACCATGATGGGAATAATGGCACCCATTATTGCGTCGATTCATCTCCTTATTTATCGAGACGTCTTTTATTTTCTTCCTTTTCATTTTTTTTTTTTTAAGTCCAATCAGCATATAACAGAGAGAGATCTGAGAGAGAGTTGAGAGTTCGAGAGTTTTTGTTGGGAAATTCACTTTCTAGTAATCTACGCTTGGGTAATCTCTTCAACCCAATTTATTTATTTACGTCTTTTAAAGTTTTTATATGACTTTCTTACTTTTGTAACCCTCTATAATTGGGAAATCATGTCGTTATGTGAATATATATAATAATTTGAGTTGTAAGGCATGTTATATATATATATATATATATATATATATATATATATATATATATATATATATATATATGCTTCCATATCATTGGTTTCATAAGATTATGACGTATGATTTTGGCTTGTTATTTCAAAAATTCTGAGTGCGTGATATGGCCATATGGCCCTTACGCTTTCAAATTTAATCGTTGATCATATATTATCCTAAATTTTACACTTATATATGATTATACATGCTAAAATGAACAAAATAAAACTTGAGTGGTTGGATTTGACCTTATAACGAATCCATAGTAGTAAATTCTATGTTTTTATTCAAAAACCTTGAGAGCATCAAAAACGATATAATTTACATATTTTAATTCTGTAATTATGTGTTTTAATGGGTTTAAACTACTCTATAAATGTTGGGTAATGATTATGTATAAATTCTAGTATTTGGGTATGCTTAAACTAATATATGGACAAGGAAATTGGAAGTTATGGCCATATTCATGTATAATTTTACGTGTGATTGATTTTTGGCCTAATTTGGCCTTGTTATGTTCATGAACTATGAGCTATGACTACAGAAAATGAGCTTTGGTAACCCACCCCACGTGACGTTACCAAACTACAATACCCATACAGCGAAAAAAAAAAAAAAAAAAAATAAAAATAAAAAATAAAAAAAAAATAAAATATTCGATGAAAATTATTATTAAAATATTTATAAAATAAATTAAATATTTTAATTGAGATATTTATGGAATAAAATAAATATTTGATGAAAATTATTATTAAAATATTTATAAAATAAATTAAATATTTTAATTGAGATATTCATGGAATAAAATAAATATTTGATGAAAATTATTATTAAAATATTTATAAAATAAAGTAAATATTTTAATTTAGATGTTTATAGAATAAAATAAATATTCGATGGAAATTATTATGAAATAATTTATTCGAGTCTAATAATAGTAAGAGAATGAAAATATTTTAATTTAATAATTAAATTAGAAGGGTAATGATTTGTTAAATAAAGTAGAGTTTATATTAAATAATTAAGAAAATGTAACTAATGAATTTAAGTGAATATATATGGTATGTGTGTAGGACTTGTGGTGAGCGGAGTAGTAATGTCGTTTAGCCTACACACGAGGCACGTTCCTAAACCTTAATTCTTTACATAAAGCAAGTTCATTATTCTATCTTGTTTATTATTGTTCAAGTCAAGATTTCATATTAGATCTTATCATTCTAAAAGCATAATTCCAATTATACAATACTTATTCGATTGTATACATCTTGAATTTTTTTATTCAAATTGAATATCAATTATTGTTGAACCTTGTAAGGCTAGTGAACCCTTATTGATTCAACTAGTCCATAGTTGATAAGCGTTATAAATTCTAGAACTTTTATTGAGCTTACCCAATCCAAACTTCCTTTGGTGCAGACTCCGATGTCAAACTGAGCTGAACAACCCTTTAATAGGGGATTATTTACGCTTTAGCGTTAAGATATTGTGCACAGTATGGTACTAAGGGCTGATCCCACTAAGTACGAGAAGAATAGTCCATAGTCTTATGACTGTTAAAGGTTTCAAGAATAAAAACTTGACAACCTAGGACATAGTTCAAGGTCTTGTGACCCTCAGAATTTCTTTTAATTCTTGTTATTCATTCTTGATTCAAAAGTTGAGCTTTTATATTCAAAGTTATTAATTCATTCGCATGTTATTATTATTCATTTATTATATTGTTATACTTGTGGGAAATCGTGCTCACTCTTGTGTAATAATAACATTGCAGTTAAGAACGAGAGAACAGACGAGCCTTCCACTAGTAAAGGCAAGGGCAAGATTAGCAAGTAATGAAGACTATTTGTTTATGTGGTTATGTAATGACATTTTGAATTGATGTTACTTAAGACTTAATTTTTATGTTTCCGCACATTTACGATATTTTAAGGTTAGATTAACTTTGGGATTTATTTAGTTATCACGATTGATGTAACCCCATAAGGGGAGAGAGTTATTATTTATTCTATCTATTGTATGGTTGTATTTTATTTATGGGTAGATAGATAGATGATGTTTGTACAGTGAACTCCAAATCCTGTGGAAATGGAAGTACCGGATTTGCGGGTGTCACAGTTTCTCCTAACGGAGTCTCCACAAATAAATCAAAGTCTAATTTCTCCGGAGTCAAGTTTAAACGTTGAGCACAAGCAGGAGAGATAAATGAATGGGTAGCACCGATATCTAGTAAGGTATAAACTTCGCAAAAATTTATGATTAGCTTACCCATGATCACCTCGTTTGGGTTCCTCGCATTTTGACTGGTCACAACAAACGCTCTTCCAGGAACCGTTGACTTTGACTTTTTTGGGACAGCCTTTTGAGTCACCATCCCCGCTGGACTTGGTTTCGCTACTGTACAATCTCGGGTGATATGTCCTTCTTTTCCACAATTATAACATACCTTGAACTGTTGTGGGCAGTTTGGGCTGATATGTCCCTCTTTCCCGCATTTATAGCATATGACCGGTGGTCGTTCTCCTCCCTTAGAACGATTCTTCTTTGGTCTTGCCGACGTCTTTACATTATCATTGTTGAATCTCCTCTTTTAAAATCTCCCCCCGACTCGCTTCTTCTATTTTCATGGCCATGATTACCACCAGAGTTGTTACTGCCTTTGTCCGTATTTTTGTTTCTCCGCTGGTTATCGTTGTTCGATGATCACACCAAGATGATCCTGGTTGTGGTCCCTCGGTTGAACGTATTCGTTATCTCGCTCTAATAATTGAGCCCTCGCTGACAACATCCGAATAGAGAGAAAATTTATGAGAAATGAGATATTGACGTATCTGGGTTTCAAACCTCTCAAAAACATCCGCGTCCATACGCTCCTCATTCTCCACCAAATGAGGTGCAAACCCGGATAACTCGCAAACTTCACCTCGTCTTCGGGACACCGCCATGTTATTTTGTTCCAATCTAATAAACTCCACTTCCTTCATATGATTTAATACTTTCGTGAAAGTACTTGTCATTGAACGATTCAAAAACGCCTCTCCAAGACATCTTTGAGAAAAATGGATGGTACGCTTCACGATTCCCACCAAGAATCGCCTCATTACGGAACATAAAGGTGGCGAATGGAACCTTCTGTTCCTCCGTGCATCCCAAGACATCGAATATCTTGGTAATTTGTTTGACCCACGTTTCTGCCTTAATCGGATCCGGCTTTCCCCAGAATTTTGGTGGTCCCAACTCTTTGAACTGCTTGGCTATGACAAACCATGCGTTGTTATCATTTCTACCTGTATTTTGTGCACGAGTCTCCCTCGTCTGATTTTGCATAAACTGCAAAAATCTTCTTAACATCCCGTCGTTTATCATTTGCTCAGTGGTGTTGTTCACAGGAGGAACATTGCCAGCCTGTTGCACGTTCTCCTCGTTGGTGAGTAAAGGTGTCTCCACGGTCTCATTTACTCTACTATTAACATTCTCAGTCGACATTCTCCAATACTGCCATAAAACAAGGGTTAATTAAAGAAATCAACATATCACATAATATCCCTATATACTGACCAATGAACAAATAAGCTTAGGCAATACACACTAGCGAAGGTTTTACTCGTCTCTCCCCTCCTAGTTCTATTCCCCAATCTCCGCCAGAGATCATATCCCTAAGCTCTGATACCAACTGTGACGCCAATAACATAATACAAAAAACAACTACAACTTTTTTAATACAACATATAAACTGTGAGTTTAAATACAAATATTATCTTCTAGACAATATCCACACTCAAATAAGTCCTCATTACAATTATTGATACATTATTTTACAAAAATGGTGAGGACTACTAAAACAACTTTCTAGAACCATCATTCCACACCCCGACTAGAACTCGCTACATTCTCGCCTCCTAAGAAGAAAATTGGAACAAAAAGGAAAAGGGTGAGCTCAACTAGTCCAGTAAAGAATATTATGACTAAGATAATATAGAACAAATTATCGTTAGTCTTCAACAGGAAAAAAAATTAGATAAAATACAATAGACAACAAATTTCAGATCAATATTCGCAGCGGAAATAATAATTCATAGAAGAGTTATGTAGAGAATGAAATCTACTATTATCTATGAATTTAAAAGTCCATCATCAATATTTTATCCCAGTAACATCAATCAATATACATCTTGAATCAAATATTAATCTTTGCACTACAGGCCAAAGATATTCATCAGTTGGTCATGTTCATCTCAACATCTGTTCATCTTTGCACTACGGGCCAAAGATATTCATAAGAAAATCAATCATCTTTGCACTACAGGCCAAAGATATTCAGTAATATCATCATTTAGGACTGAGGATGATGATGAAAAATATTTTAAAGAAAACGAATCCAGTGAAACAAAAGAACAAATATTAAGGATTCGTATTTTAAACAATCCAAGTTCAAAAATACTTCATAAATCATCGTGGTGAAGTAAAATTCAAGAATGATCAAAACATGGATACAATCAAAGCTAGTATCCATAATCGATATTTTGGAAAAAAACAAAAATTTAATTTTTCTGTGAATAGTGCCGTATTCGTGAATAGTGCCGATATCGTGAATAAGAACCCCCGACAAAGAAAAGACAAGAATTTCACAAGAAAAATCTTACCAATAATCCGGCATAATGATATTAGAAGAAATAATATTATTTAAAAAAAATAATATCCCTTACCTCGAAAAGAATAGTACTTCTGTCTAGAATATCAGATATAATGCTGAAGAAACTTGCACCATATAACAACACTCAAAGTATCAAATTACTCACAAGAATACGCTCGATAATATAGAGAGAGAAAACTTTAGTTTCTGGTGTGATTTTCAATTCTAACCTAAGCACCCTATTTATAGGAAAATGCTTAGAACACCAAAGCAGAAAATATAATAGAATATTAATATATATATACAAATTTCTTACGCCCACTTTTACCAACTGAATTCAGCATTCAACACATTTATATCACATGTAGGACACTCACCAAAAATATTTTTCTTAAAAAAATAATTAAAACTTCAAAAATCAATTATTCTGGAACTTCGGAACTTCAATAATTCATAATAAATAGCCCTTTCTTTAGAAAATTTTGAACCTTATGTCTTTTCTATAGGAAATTCCATTCTCTGCAACTTTGTAAGTTTAAGTTTTTCTAAATTCCAGACAGAAATTGACCGAAATCCACATACGGATGATTTTACAGGCTATAATCAAATTTCAGTCAAGAAATGGGGTCCACAAACATGTTTAACATATTTTAAATATTTTTAGTAACAAAAATACTCCTACTCCTCATATACTCATATATCTCACATTCATTGTAAAAATATCACCATTAATATATTATTAAAATATAATAATATATTTAAATAAATTATTTATCAGAAAAGATAAAATATCAATTTTTCAACAATTGTCACTTTAAAATTTTTGCCATCTATATCCACATAAAATGAATGTTAGGTTTGTAATATTCATGTGCGCAATCAAATTGCAAAATTATGCGGAAGCGTGTAAAATCAGAGTTTAAAAATTTTTTACAAACCATATACCCGGATCACCCTTTATGCACAATTATTAATTAAACGAAGAATAAGAAATTATGAAATCATACCCTTGTAGAAACGAGCTTCCTCAGGTACGAGTTCACCTCCTACTTCTTCGCGATCTCCTTGAATCCACCGGGTTTGGTTCCTTCCTTTGATCAACGTTAGCCACCCATATGTTTGGCCTCTAGAGGTGATCCACCAAGGAATAATAAGAATTCAAGAAGATGGGGTATTGGCTCAAACCCTAGTTTTTCCTATCTCTATAGAAAAAGGGTGTACTCTCCTAACAATTGGAATTATGTCGTATGTTGAAAAAGTCAACAAACCCATCCATAATAAGACTCCTCTTATTAATAGATGTGGGCAACCCACCTTAACAATTAAGGAATTGGGTTTATTTAATTAATTAAATTCTTTTAATTAATTAAGCTCCCTAATCTTATTAGGGATAATTAATTAAACTCTTTTAATTAATTTAACCTCCTTATCTTATTAGGAATAAATGAGAGTACTTATATTAAATTAATTCCTAAACTCTTTTAGAAATTAAAATAATAATAATTGTAATAATATTAATAAGACTCCTCTTATTAATTTATATTTAATATTTCTAAAATATTAAATAATAAATATTAAGCTATTTAATTTATTCTATCACCATAGATTAAATTAAATATACATAACATATTATTACGATTATGCCATTAACTTCTTAAATAATTATTCTTCCTTTTATGGTGTGACCCTTTAGGTTCTCCATATTAAACCTAGGTTGTGAATAAATCAATTAGAATAATTCTAATCTTATTTAAATAAATAAATTAATCAATTAATTTATTTAAATAAATAATATTTATTCTACAATAGGGATAAGCCTCCCTAATGATCAACGACTTTCCGTATAATATAGATTTCAACATTAATCATTAAAGAACCTTTGAGTAAATAGTTACCGTACAATTCAATCCTTCCACCATACAATGTCCCAAAATTAAATATAAGACATGGAATTACCACAAGTCTTATTTTATTTAATTATATGTATTTCGACTCTTAAATGCACAACTCCAAATAATGCAAATTAGAAACTCCTTTCTAATTTCATTACGCCTTAACCAAGGACTCACTGGGTTGTCATTTATCGAATCACATAGGACATTTCTCTTCTTTTATTAGAAGTGGTAGATTCTTTATTGATCATACATTATCTCCATGTACAACTTATTATACCCAAGCATACCCTTTGATATACCCTAAGGGTCTTAAGGAATAAGTCAAAGTATAACTCATCATACACAAGATACTATGATGATCTCAAGTCCAAGGATTACTTGTACTACTATCACTACAGAATTCCTATCGACAGCAAATAAAACTCCATTAGGTATTCCTTAGCGAGCCACGTTCAAAGAACTTATTCTCTAATAAGCACCTACATACTTGCTTTTAGTGTCTCCACACAAATGATCATGAGATCAATCATCCTCATCCAATGAGCAAAGAACGTATGTACCAATCTATCCGGATTCACTAATCCCCAATTTAGTAATCCAATGATTGGGAACTATTTTAGTTTTAAGCTTTCTAAGAATTTAGATCTCATTAGAATGATCATCATCATTATTCTAAAATCATTTCTTAAAACTATGGGTTTATCACATATTATAAAACAGCATCATGTAGATAATTAAAAGCCTTTAATAAATTAATACTTTTTATTAATAAATGAATAAGATTGTTACAAAGTATATGCTTTATCATCAAACATGATTGGCTTGTGTGCATACTACTTTCAATCTCCCACTTGCACTAAAGCTAATCGTCATGGTATCTTATACTCTTCTTCTCTAAGTGACGATTATCCTGCTGTTGGATAAGCTTTAGTTAATGGATATGTAATGTTGTTCATGAGAGTCCACTATCTCTATAGTGATTTCCCATCTTTCAATGATTCTAATAATCAAATGAAAGTGCCACAACACATGTTTAGATCCAAGATGAGACTTAGAACTATTCCTAGTTCTCAGAATGAACTTTTAATCCAAACAATCAACTTGCGACTTCATTTATAGCTATATACTTTGTCTTTATCACTAAACCAAAGAACTCTTTCTTTGTTTGGAACCTTTCCAATTCACTGCACCACCGCTCAAGGTAACCCTTTACCTTAAAGTGGATTTTTCGTCGCCTTGGTCTGTCTCGAAAAACTTGAGTCTCATTAAGCCTCTAGTTTTAATTAAGACCCACCATGAATATGATCACATCCTTAGTGCTCGGTTAAGCACTTTAAGATGTTTTTCACTGACTCATAGTGAACTTCCCCAAAATATGACTGATCAACATCAGGTCTCGTACATTTCATTGCATACATGATTGTCACTCATGCGACATCTCTTTTCGTGAGACTATTAAGAGATACACTCCATAGCTCATCGACATGAGACATCTCTTGAGTTTGCCATGCTAAACGACTTTAGCATCAAATGAATATACGCTCCTTGGGTTAAGTCGAGCATCCTCTTAAATCTATTTATATAGATTTTATCCCCAATTAAGATACTCTTCCCAAACCATTCATGGAGGAATGTTTAGACAACTTTATCTTTATTGATTGTAGCATTAGTATGTCATTCCTTATCCGTAGTATATCAACATATAATACTAGGAATGTCACGACGCTCCCCACCGTCCCTTTTGTACACACTAAAACTCTTACCTCATCAGTATGTAACTCGATCATCATCTTCTATGATGCGTACCTCATCATCATCATCATCCATGATGAATCCATACCTCCCGGGTATCTTCAAGATTATTCCGTATTTACGATTTGGTTGTGGTACAATAGATCTATCTACTGTGTTCCTCTTATTTGACTTATAGTATTTTGTGGTTCTTGAACTCTTCAAGATCTATTATCCTCCCACTAGCCCCTTTTAATGATAAACACCTTTATCTTAAGAAGGCGCCAAGGCTTTAGTAACAAACACCTTTTGCTAAGTAGAATTATAGAACATATACCCTAAACTTACTTCGTGATGTCCCACAAATCAGTACATGTCAAATCTTATCCCAAGCTTATCCTTTGAAACCTTTTCACATAAGTTGGACAACCCCTTATCTTAACATACTTAAGATTAGGAATCCTCCCTATCCATAACTTTTATGGAGTCTTGGGGCCGGATTTTGAGGTTACCATTTTCGTAGATATGCGCCCATTTCTAGGACATTATCCCGTAAGAATACCGGAATGTCGGTAAAAATCATTATGGACCGCACCATGTCCAACAAGGTACGATTTTTCATTCGTATACATCAATCAATTATCACGTGTCGATGTGTCCATTATCGAAAAACCATTTGAGATGATCTAGAAACTTATTGCACAAGTATTTATTCCTTGATCTAATCAAAGAATCTTAATACTTTGCCAATTTGTTTCATTTCAAATTCTTTGAACCTTTCAAATAATTCATACTTGTATTTCAAAGAAATACACACATTCAACTCTTTGAATGATCATCTCCTTTTCTTATACTAATTTGTTCAATTTGCAAAATATATTTTCACGTAAATCAAGTATACAAAATTTATTAAGTAATATTCCGCTTCTATACAAAACATTATTATTATAAATAGAACAACAATTGTTCTTAATTATAATACCAAAGATTTCATTGTCCAACAATAAAATGGAAATTATATTTTAACAAGAACTCGGAATACAATAACAACTTATCGACTTAATAGATTTGCTCGTATGCATTGCTAAACTATAAGTTTCTATGGCTAATGCAACAACCTTTGCTTCATTTTCCACACATGATTACTTATATTTGTTTAGCTTTCTACTTCGCTTGGTCCTTCATAAATCTATATTTATGATAACCAAAGCTCAGTATCCAATACCCAAGTAGAACCTCGACTTAAAGAAAATTTATTTCAAATCATGAACAAATTTGTATTTATAACCTAAACTTCACTAAGCTTCTTTTGGTTAGCCTCTGCAAGATGCTTCTTGCGCTTTCTTTCCAAAGGTCCAAAGCTTATTGCAGTAGGAAGCAAACTCCTTTGCTATCCGTGTCGCTTTTGTTCTTATTATCCTTTGTTTTTGCCTTTCTATATACCTTCTTTTGAATCGCTCTTCTTTCGTAAGATCCTTTGGCCCCTACCAAGAAGACTTGATCTTTCTTGGTTGAAAGTGACTCTCAACATTTTTCAATATGTTAAGCAAATCAATGAGGTGATATCTAGCTTGTTCATATGAAAAATTCACAACAATTGTGAAAGGAGTCCGGGAGTGATTCCAAGATCAAATCTTGCTCAACTCTCCATCCATGACAAAACCATTTGTCCTAATTGATCAATCGATTGATTATGTTAAGAACTTTTTATGCATACTATAGTGCCATTGGCCATTCTAGATCGGAAGAGCTCCTTAGATATCTCGATATCTATCAGCCCCACTTTCCTCACCATCAACTACTTGATGTGCGGGAATATAGTAGGAGCATCCATAGTTTCATCTTGTGTTGAAGCTCAAGCACTCATGGATGTGAGCATGATGCATTGAGCCAACCGCATCATCTTGCCACTTTCTAAAAGTAGTAATCTCTTCCTCAAAGGCATTGTCGCAACCATTGCGAGGATAGGCGATTAAGGACATAAGATAGCTTTTCAAATATGAGAACTATTCTCAAATTCCTTAACCAATCCGCTTAATTCGGCCTAGTTAATTTAGCATCTAATATGCTTCGCAGAGGATAGTAATTTTAGACATTGTAAAATTTCGTAAATGAATTTGTAATTAACAACATTTTAACATACATTCTATTATTAATTACCAAAATAAATTAGGTCTTGTTTTAAATTGGTATCTCCCACTATTTTCTTCAAACTATATTACCTCACTTATATAGTTCTAAGAAAATCTAATTAAAGATTTGCTAGTGAGAATAAGGATCCCATTTCAAATGTATATAGCCTTATGGTGACACAACAAACTATATATAAATAAATAGGTAGACAACTTTTGTCAATTACATCAACTATGCAACTCCTCAGATTTTGCCTCTTAGATTATTTTGATCAAGTGGTGGCACATCCTAATCAAAATTATCCAAGTTAAGTCCCACCTAGCACTCCATATATTCAAAAAGAAAAATATCATCCTTGTGGTGACACAACAAAACAATATTGTTCAATTTTCTTTATAAGCATCAAATGTGATAAATTAACATCTTAAATACTTAATACTTGCCTTGTGGTGACACAACAAACTCATATTAAATATTTAATACTCTATTAATTTTATCATGCTAGAAGGCTTAATGCTCGATATTCCAAATATCTTTGAACGCTTAGGACTTAATATAAAAAATTGAGGGGTTTGTTATTAATTTGTCTCATCTTTGTTTAGCGCTACATTTATACATATATATATAAAATACGCGTATTATATTAATTAACATGCGAAGTATGTTTGCATAATATATAATATATATAGTATAAGCATGTACATATAGAATACTATATTCTACCCGATTGATTATGGACTTTTATTCTAGCTTCTTCACTAGAGCCACCAAGTGAACCAAAAGGTCAAACCCTAGGGGTGCAAGAAATAATATTTAAATATAACTATTACATTTAAACCCTGCTCCATTACAAACGGGTCTTCACGCTCCTCCTTGCTCCTTTGATCTCCAATTCTTCAAAATTAATTCTAACTATTCCTATTACAAAACTATTTAAAATAAATAGAAACCTCGATCGCTGATCGAGGGAAAGTACATAGGAGGGAGATAGAATTTACATTCAGAAAAATTAGAGAAGACGAGGTACGCAGACCCCATTTAATAAAACCCATACATTCATGCATCCAACTAAAATAAAATCTAATCATATTGGTCAATAGTCCATAATCAATCCCATTTATTATCATACACATCACCATATGCATCAATAAATAATATTCATCTTATGAATAATAAACATTTAATATATATATTGATATCATTTAATGGGCAAATTTAGTTAGTATAAAATCTATTTTTGAATCAAAATAAACTCCTTTATTTTAATCCAAATTTAAATCAAAATAAAACTATTTTATTTTAATTTATCCTATTTTGAATAAAATAAACTATTTTATTTTAATCAAAATCTTTAATCAAAATAAACTCCTTTATTTTAATTAATTATGGAATCCAATTCCATATATAAAAATCTTTAATTAAAATAAACTCTTTTATTTTAATTAATTATGGAATCCAATTCCATGTAAAAAAAAAATATTAAAGGAAACACGGATTATCTTTCCTATTCACAAATAAACTCCTTTATTTTGAATAATATGAAATCTTATTTCATATTTAAATAAACTCCTTTATTTAAGGAAACATGGATTCTCTTTCCTATTCACAAATAAACTCTTTTATTTTGAATAATATGAAATCTTATTTCATATCTAAATAAACTCCTTTATTTAAGGAAAATATAATCCAATTTCAACTCCAATTAGTTATCATGGAATCCAATTCCAACTCTAATTAGTTAGCATGAAATTTTAATTTTAAAATTAAAATAAATCTTTTATTTTAAGATTAAAATAAACCTTTTATTTTAAGATTAAAATAATTATATATATATATATATGATATTCAATTTTAAAATTAAAATAAACTCTTTTTTATTTTAATATTAAAATAAACTTTTATTTTAAAATCAAAATAAACATTTTATTTTAATTATAAAATAATTAAGAATAATATATATATATATATATATATATATATATACGTTAACTCAATATATAATATATATATATATATATATATATATATATATAAACAAGTTAACTTAGAATCCTGTTGACAAATGATTCACGGTTTTGTGCTGCCGGTTTTGTGCTGCCGGATTTCTTTATATAATATATATATATTATATCCATGCACCCTTGAACAACAAAAAAAAACGGCAACTTGTTCCTTTTTTTAAAATGACCTGCTATGGTCAACGGAAATCATGTGAATCACAAGCCAGTCCGGCATGACCTGCTATACATGACCTGAAGCCAGTCCGGTTTTTCAAAAAAAAAATGACCGGTTTTGTTTTTTTTTTTTTTATTATTTAATAAATTTTATACAATAAAATTATGCCCAATTAAATTGTTCTAAACACATATCAATATATAAATTAAAACAATTAATAATTTGCATAAAGGTTTGGCTCTGATGCCACTGTTAGGTTTGTAATATTCATGTGCGCAATCAAATTGCAAAATTATGCGGAAGCGTGTAAAATCAGAGTTTAAAAAATTTTTACAAACCATATACCCGGATCACCCTTTATGCACAATTATTAATTAAACGAAGAATAAGAAATTATGAAATCATACCCTTGTAGAAACGAGCTTCCTCAGGTACGAGTTCACCTCCTACTTCTCCGCGATCTCCTTGAATCCACCGGGTTTGGTTCCTTCCTTTGATCAACGTTAGCCACCCATATGTTTGGCCTCTAGAGGTGATCCACCAAGGAATAATAAGAATTCAAGAAGATGGGGTATTGGCTCAAACCCTAGTTTTTCCTATCTCTATAGAAAAAGGGTGTACTCTCCCAACAATTGGAATTATATCGTATGTTGAAAAAGTCAACAAACCCATCCATAATAAGACTCCTCTTATTAATAGATGTGGGCAACCCACCTTAACAATTAAGGAATTGGGTTTATTTAATTAATTAAATTCTTTTAATTAATTAAGCTCCCTAATCTTATTAGGGATAATTAATTAAACTCTTTTAATTAATTTAACCTCCTTATCTTATTAGGAATAAATGAGAGTACTTATATTAAATTAATTCCTAAACTCTTTTAGAAATTAAAATAATAATAATTGTAATAATATTAATAAGACTCCTCTTATTAATTTATATTTAATATTTCTAAAATATTAAATAATAAATATTAAGCTATTTAATTTATTCTATCACCATAGATTAAATTAAATATACATAACATATTATTACGATTATGCCATTAACTTCTTAAATAATTATTCTTCCTTTTATGGTGTGACCCTTTAGGTTCTCCATATTAAACCCATTGTGAATAAATCAATTAGAATAATTCTAATCTTATTTAAATAAATAAATTAATCAATTAATTTATTTATTTAAATAAATAATATTTATTCTACAATAGGATAAGCCTCCCTAGCGATCAACGACTTTCCGTATAATATAGATTTCAACATTAATCATTAAAGAACCTTTGAGTAAATAGTTACCATACAATTCAATCCTTCCACCATACAATGTCCCAATTAAATATAAGACATGGAATTACTCACAAGTCTTATTTTATTTAATTATATGTATTTCGACTATTAAATGCACAACTCAAATAATGCAAATTAGAAACTCCTTTCTAATTTCATTCTCGCCTTGGCCAAGGACTACCGGGTTGTCATTTATCGAATCACATAGGACATTTCTTCTTTTATTAGAAGTGGTAGATTCTTTATCGATCATACATTATCTCCACGTACAACTTATTATACCCAAGCATACCCTTTGATATACCCTAAGGGTCTTAAGGAATAAGTCAAAGTATAACTCATCATACACAAGATACTATGATGATCTCAAGTCCAAGGATTACTTGTACTACTATCACTACAGGAATTCCTATTGACATGCAAATAAAACTCCATTAGGTATTCCTTAGCGAGCCACGTTCGATGAACTTATTCTCTAATAAGCACCTACATACTTGCTTTAGTGTCTCCACACAAAATGATCATGAGATCAATCATCCTCATCCAATGAGCAAGCAACGATATGTACCAATCTATCCGAATTCACTAATCCCCAATTTAGTAATCCAATGATTGGGAACTATTTTAGTTTTAAGCTTTCTAAGAATTTAGATCTCATTAGAATGATCATCATCATTATTCTAAAAGCATTGCTTAAAACTATGGATTTATCACATATTATAAAACAAAGATCATGTAGATAATTAAAAGCCTTTAATAAATTAATACTTTTTATTAATAAATGAATAAGATTGTTACAAAGTATATGCTTTATCATCAAACATGATTGGCTTGTGTGCATACTACTTTCAATGAATATTTTCCTTATCATATAAATCAATAATTAATTATTCATAAATAATATTATAGAATCACAAAAATGGCAACCAAAGTTGCTCCTCCTGAAAGAGGGGCTTTACAATAAGGATTTCTCCTCATCAAAAGCGCATTAGGTGACCAAACCTCTCCTTGAGATGTAACTTTCTAGACATTGCCAATAATGTTATCTAATAATATTATTCAAATAATTTGAATTATTGATCTGATAATGAAAATACTGTGTAGTGACAATTATTTAAACAACAATAATATAAAATATCAACGTAGCAATTATTGAATCAATAAAATAAAATATTGAACAGTAATTACTGTAACAATTATTGAGTAATGTCTTCTTACGTAAGAATCAATAATTGGTGCAATACCGCAGTAATACTACCGTGTTTTAAACCAATCGATTCCAGTATTCCAACAAGATAATCTGTGAATAACTACTAATCGTTATTTATAAACAACTTATACTTGTCATTTTCTTCATCCAATCTTTCCGTTATGTGGCCCATACAAAGGTCACTACCGTCGCATTTAATATTCCCCGACAAAGAAGAATATTCCACGACCAAATGAATATTCTTCGATAAAAATGAATATTTTATAACCACTTGCTTATTTGAAATATTTTTGTATTTTACCCATAACTAACCACATTACTCAAATCAACCCTTACTATTTCAAAATAATAAATAGAGGAAATTCAATTTCATTTAATAATAAGTTGGGGTCTTACTGATACACCCTATACTTGGTAAAATTCTTCCATTATTCCATTCTTTATCATTATGTTGAATAACCTGCCTATGCATCAAGCACCGCATGCATGGTGATTTCTCGTTGTTATTCCATTCTTTATTATTCGTTTGGAACATCCTGTGTTGCGATAATTTCACCGACTTCGGTTCCGTTATTTATTATTCTCGCTTGAATAACTCCGTCCTATGCGGCACCGCATGCATGGTGATTTCATTGTTATTTCATTCTTTATTATTCTGCTGGAACATCTCGCGGTGGTGCGTAATTTTTCCCGACTGGTTCGTTATTTATTATTCTGCTGAATAACTCTGTCTATGCGAAGTACCGCATACATGGTGATTTCGTTGTTATTCCATTCTTTATTATTCTTCATTGAATATCCCGCTTGGCATATTACGCTCGACCGTTCCGTTATTTATTATTCTATTTGAATAACCTGTCTATGTGAAGTACCGCATGCATGGTGATTTCTGTTGTTATTCCATTCTTTATTATTCTGTTGGAATATCCTCGCTTGCATGATACGCCGACGACACGGTTCCGCCATTTATTATTATTCATTGGAATAACTCGCCTACGCGATCTATCACATGCCTGGTGATTTCTTTTGTTATTCCATTCTTTATTATACTCAGTTGGTTAAAGTTTTTGTGACGCCCCCAAAATAGGTCCAATCCATCCAACCTATTCTGAGTCGCCAAATACATGGTACAGAAAACAACTACAACTTTATTACTACAATTATCGTGCAAAATACAACAACACATATACTGTGAGTTTTAATACCAATCCGTGACTCATGTCCCAACTATGGACCCCACCTCACAAAGGATACCTTACATAAAGGTACGATCTAGAATCGCTTTTAGAAATTAAGATCTTTGGGAAGTGCTCAAGAAAACCTTCGTACATAGGAGGCCATGAATCTAAGTTATTATAGATATCATATGTCCAGAGAATTATCCTTGGTTGATCCAATAGACCCCAAAGAAAAACAAGAAGATTACTATCATGTTCCTTCCAATGGTGAGTCTTCTCTTGACATATAACTATCTCCACCGCCCTCTGATTTGAACATTATGTTTCAACCCAACTCCAAGATCATATAGGTAGTGCTCAGAGATATACTCGCAAAGTGGATGTGAACAACCCTTTCTTATGATAACACGAGATCAGTATGTCATTAGACATCTTGTATGATAGTGGCAAAACACCCTTCCAAAGTCAGTTCACCTCACCCTATTGTTGTTCACCAAAATCAATTATTAAGTGACGATAATATATCACACACACATCTTAGGTCCTCAATACAATTATATATCAGATGTCATGCCGCTTTTATAATGTGTTGAGAAACTTTGATATTCTCGACAACCACACTATTCCCCTTATCCCCGGGCCGACCCAAATTACACTCTTATTACCCGAAATTAATTGTGAAGCAAAAGGGGTGAGCACAACTAGCCCAGTAAAGAATATCATAACTAAAGATAATTAAATTACCAATAGCCTTCATCAATAATAAATTAGAGATTTAGAACATATGGTAGATGATAAAACTTTTCAACCATAGTTGCAGCGGAACGAGCAATCCATTAGAAGAGTCAAATAGACCATAAAGTCTATTATATTCTCCATGTTAAAAGTCCACCAATAATGCTTTAACCTCAGAACATTAATCAATGTATCCTCGCTCACACCATGTGAATAACTCATAATCATAATTATAGTTCTAATTTTCTCTTCTCATCCAAGACGAATTTAAAATTTCATCACCTGTCTTTACCTAAAACATCAAAGATCATGGTTATACCAAATCACAGTTCCTGTTCATAATCATACTAATAAATTCATCTTTGCACTACGGGCCAAAGATATTCATTAACAGTTCATCTTTGCACTACATGCCATAGATATTCAACAACATGTCATCTTTGCACTACAGGCCAAAGATATTCATCAATAATTCATCTTTGCACTACTGGCCAAAGATATTCAAATAACAAGTCATCTTTGCACTACAGGCCAAAGATATTCATATCTCAAAGAAACATACAATCATTTCAGAATTAATATAAACCATAATTATAATCATGTTGATCAATTCACCTTTGTACTTAAGCTAAAAATATTTAATTATAAATTCAATGGTCATGATCATACCAGTCAACGATTCAACTTTGCACTACTGGCCAAAGAGAACCCATAGTCACCATCATACCAATAATCTACCCATCTTTACACTTAAGTCAAAGAGAAATTTCTTCACCAGGATTATAAAAATGTTATATATGATAATCAAAACATATAATCAACATATAGATTTAATCTCAAGAGTAAGATTCATAAATCAACGATAATTTGATCAGACAAAGAAACCAATTTTATCGTGAATAGTACCCCGTGAATAGTAACTCGTGAATAGTAACTCATGAATAGTAATTCATGAATAGTAACACCGACATAAAAAAAAGGTAGAAAATCCACAATAAAATCCATACCAATATTTCGGTATAATGATATTGAAAGAATAATATTTCTTAAACTTATAAACAATTTATTTAAATTGTTTACACTTTACTAATTAATGCATTTAATCACCCTAAAATGCCAAACTCATAAAATTTCATCACCAATAACCAAAACCCTCATAAAAAATCTACATATACCTCATATAAGATTCTCAAGCCATAAAATCCTATTTTTCAATTTTTTTACTTCACATAACATATTTAATTCATTTACTCATCACTAGTCCATTTTCATGAAAAATATCAAATCAGTTCCAAAAATATTTTTTTTCTGGGATTTAGCAGAATATAGTCCCATACTGAACATATATTTTTCTCGGAATTTTTAAAATTCATTTACTATTTTTCACATGGCCAAAACTGCCGAATATTTAGACATTTATCATAAATTGTACTTTTGTCCAAAAATTCTAAAATTTACAGAGTATACTTCTATTATATACATGTACTCCCTGTTAGGTTTGTAATATTCATGAACGCAATCAAATTGCATAAATTAGCGGAAGCGTGTAAAAATCAGAGTTTAAAATTTTTTACAAACCATATACCCGGATCACCCTTTATGCATAATTATTAATTAAACGAAAAGATAAAGAATAAAATCATACCCTTGAAGATCGAGCTTCCTCAGGTACAAGTTCACCTCCAAATCCTTTCGCGTTCAACTTGAATCCACCGGGGTTTTGTTCCTTCCTTTGATCAACGTTAGCCACCCATATGTTTGGCCTCTAGAAGTGATCCACCAAGGAAAAATAAAGAATTCAAGAAGATGGTGTATTTGGCTCAAACCCTAGTTTTCTATCTCTATAGAAAAGGGTACTCTCCAACAAATTGGAATTATGTCGTTGTAAAAGTCAACAACCCCCCACCCATAATAAGACTCCTCTTATTTATAGATGTGGGCAACCCATCTTAACAATTAAGGAATTGGGTTTTATTTAATTAATTAAATTCTTTTAATTAATTAAGCTCCCTAATCTTATTAGGGATAATTAATTAAACTCCTTTAACTAATTTTCCTTCCTAATCCAATTAGGAATAAATGAGAGTACTTATATTAAATTAATTCCTAAACTCTTTTAGAAATTAAAATAATAATAATTGTAATAATATTAATAAGACTCCTCTTATTAATTTATATTTAATATTTCTAAAATATTAAATAATAATATTAAGTTATTTAATTTATTCTATCACCATAGATTAAATTAAATATACATAACATATTATTACGATTATGCCATTAACTTCTTAAATAATTATTCTTCCTTTTATGGTGTGACCCTTTAGGTTCTCCATATTAAACCGGTTGTGAATAAATCAATTAGAATAATTCTAATCTTATTTAAATAAATAAATTAATCAATTAATTTATTTAAATAAATAATATTTATTCTACAATAGGATATAAGCCTCCTAGCAATCATCAACGACTTTCCGATAATATAGATTTCAACATTAATCATTAAAGAACCTTTGAGTAAATAGTTACCGTATAATTCAATCCTTCCACCATACAATGTCCCAATTAAATATAAGACATGGAATTACCACAAGTCTTATTTTATTTAATTATATGTATTTTCGACTTTTAAATGCACAACTCAAATAATGCAAATTAGAAACTCCTTTCTAATTTCATTCTGCCTTGGCCAAGGACTACTGGGTTGTCATTTATCGAATCACATAGGACATTTCTCTTCTTTTATTAGAAGTGGTAGATTCTTTATTGATCATACATTATCTCCATGTACAACTTATTATACCCAAGCATACCTTTTGATATACCCTAAGGGTCTTAAGGAATAAGTCAAAGTATAACTCATCATACACAAGATACTATGATGATCTCAAGTCCAAGGATTACTTGTACTACTATCACTACAGGAATTCCTATTGACAGGCAAATAAAACTCCATTAGGTATTCCTTAGCGAGCCAATGCTCAAAGGAACTTATTCTCTAATAAGCACCTACAAACTTGCTTTTTTAGTGTCTCCACACAAATGATTATGAGATCAATCATCCTCATCCAATGAGCAAGCAACGTATGTACCAATTTATCCGGATTCACTAATCCCCAATTTAGTAATCCAATGATTGGGAACTATTTTAGTTTTAAGCTTTCTAAGAATTTAGATCTCATTAGAATGATCATCATCATTATTCTAAAAGCATTGCTTAAAACTATGGGTTTATCACATATTATAAAACAGCATCATGTAGATAATTAAAAGCCTTTAATAAATTAATAAGATTGTTACAAAGTATATGCTTTATCATCAAACATGATTGGCTTGTGTGCATACTACTTTCAATCTCCCACTTGCACTAAAGCCAATCGTCATGGTATCTTATACTCTTCTTCTCTAAGTGACGATTATCCTGCTGTTGGATAAGCTTTAGTTAATGGATATGTAATGTTGTTCATGAGAGTCCACTATCTCTATAGTGATTTCCCATCTTTCAATGATTCTAATAATCAAATGAAAGTGCCACAACACATGTTTAGATCCAAGATGAGATTTAGGAACTATTCCTAGTTCTGTAATGAACTTTTAATCCAAACAATCAACTTGCAGCTTCATTTATAGCTATATACTTTGTCTTTATCACTAAACCAGCAACTCTTTGCTGTTTGGAACCTTTCCAATTCACTGCACCACTGTTCAAGGTAGCCCTTTACCTTAAAGTGGATTTTTCTGTCGTCTTGGTCTGTCTGAAAAACTTGAGTCTGTTAAGCCCTCTAGTTTTAATTTAGACCCACCATGAATATGATCACATCCTTAGTGCCGGTTAAGCACTTTAAGATATTTTCACTGACTCATAGTGAACTTCTCCATAATATGACCGATCAACATCGTCTCTCGTACATTTCATTGCATACATGATTGTCACTCATGCGACCTCTCTTTTCGTGAGTCTGTGGGGACTATTAAGAGATACACTCCATAGCTCATAGACATGAGACATCTCTTGAGTTTGCCATGCTAAACGACTTTAGCATCAAATGAATATACGTTCCTTGGGTTAAGTCGAGCATCCTCTTAAATCTATCTATATAGATTTATATCCCCAATTAAGATACTCTTCCAAATCATTCATGGAGGAATGTTTAGACAACTTTATCTTTACTGATTGTAGCATTGGTATGTCATTCCTTATCCGTAGTATATCAACATGTAGTATTAGGAATGTCACGATGCTCCCACTGACCCTTTTGTACACACTAGGTTCATTCTTATTTTTGATAAAATCAAACTCTTTTGATTTGTTTCATTAAAACGAATGTTCCATTTTTGAGAATATTGCTTCAATCAATTTCTCTGAGTGTCTACAACTCTTAACTCATCGTATGTAACTGGATCATCATCTTCTATGATGCGTACCTCATCATCATCATCTATGATGAATCCATACCTCCTAGGTATCTTCGGGTACTATTCCGATTTACGATTCGGTTGTGGTACAATAGGTCTATCTACAGGTTCCTCTTATTTGACTTATAGTGTTTTGTGATTCTTGAAATTTTCAAGATCTATTATCCTCCCACTAGCCTCTTCAATGATAAACGCCTTTATCTTAGAAGGCAGCGTGTTTCGTAACAAACACCTTTTGCTAAGTAGAATTATAGAACATATACCCTAAACTTACTTTAGGATGTCCCACAAATCGACACTTGTCAAATCTTGTCCCAAGCTTATCCTTTTGAAACCTTTTCACATAAGTTGGAACCCCTTATCTTAACATACTTAAGATTAGGAATCCTCCCTATCCATAACTTTTATGGAGTCTTGGGGCCGGATTTTGAGGTTACCATTTTCGTAGATATGCAGCCATTTCTAGGACATTATCCCATAAGGATACTGGAATGTCAGTAAAATCATTATGGACCGCACCATGTCCAACAAGGTATGATTTTTCATTCAGATACATCAATCAATTATTGCATATCAGGATGTGTCCATTATGAGAAAACTATTTGAGATGATCTAGAAACTTATTGCACAAGTATTTATCCTTGATCTAATCAAAGAATCTTAATACTTTGCCAATTTGTTTCACTTCCTCATTCTTTGAACCTTTCAAATAATTCACACTTGTATTTCAACAAATACATACATTCAACTCTTTGAATGATCATCTCCTTTTCTTATACTAGTTTGTTCAATTTACAAAATAATTTTATGTAAGTCAAGTATATAAAATCCATTAAGTAATATTCCAGCTTATATACAAAACATTATTATTATTATAAATAGAACAACAATTGTTCTTAATTATAATACCAAGAATTTCATTGTCCAACAATAAAATGGAAATAATATTTTTAACAAGAACCGGAATACAATAACAACTTATTGACTTAATAGATTTGGTAGTAGGCATTGCTAAACTATAAGTTTCTATAGCTAATGCAAAGAACCTTTGCTTCATTTTCCACACATAGATTACTTATATTTGTTTAGCTTTCTACTTCTATTTGGTCCTTTCATAAATCTATATTTATGATAACCAAAGTTGGTATCCAATACCCAAGTAGAACCTTGACTTAAAGAAAATTTATTTCAATCATGAACAAAAAGCGATTGTAACCGAAACTTCACTAAGCTTCTTTGGTTAGCCTCTCGCAAGATGCTTCTCGCAGCTTTCTTTCCAAAGGTCCAAAGCTTATAGCAAGGGAAGCAAACTCCTTTACTATCCGTGACGCTTTTATTCTTATTGTCCTTTATTTATGCCTTTCTATTTACCTTCTTTGAATCGTTCTTTATTTCGGAAGATCCTTTGGCCCCTACCAAGAAGACTTGGTCTTTCTTGGTTGAAAGTGACTCTCAACATTTTTCAATATGTTAAGCAAATCAACAGGTCGATATCTAGCTTGTTCATATGAAAATTCACAACAATTGTGAAAGGAGTCCGGAGTGAGGGCAAGATCAAATCTTGGCTCAACTCTCCATCCATGACAAACCCCGTTGTCCTAATTGATCAATCAAATTGATTATGTTAAGAACTTTTATCTGCATCAGTAGTGTCATCCGTCATTCTAGATCTAAGAGCTCCTTAGATATCTCGATATCTATCACCCTACTTTCCTCACCATCAACTACTTGACGCAGGGGAGTATAGTAGAAGTATCCATAGTTTCAGTCGACAAGCTTGTTACTCATGGATACGAGCATGATGCATTGAGCCAATCATGCATCATCTTGCCACTTTCTAAAAGTAGCAATTTCTTCCTCGAGGCATTGTGCGCAACCATTGCGGGATAGGCGACATGGACATAAGATAGCTTTTCACCATGAGAACTATTCTCAAATTCCTCGACCAATCCGCTTAATTCTTGGCCTGCGGTTAATTTAGCATCTAATATGCTTCGCAGTTGATAGTAATTTTAGACATTGTAAAATTTCAGAAATGAATTTGTAATTAACAACATTTTAACATACATTCTTTTATTAATTACCAAAATAAATTAGGTCTTGTTTTAAATTGGTATCTCCCACTATTTTCTTCAAACTATATTACCTCACTTATATAGTTTGGCAAAATCTAATTAAAGATTTGCTAGTGAGAATAAGGATCCCATTTCAAATGTATATAGCCTTGTGGTGACACAACAAACTATATATAAATAAATAGGTAGACAACTTTTGTCAATTACATCAACTATGCAACTCCTTTTCTTTTTGCCTCTTAGATTATTTTGATCAAGTGGTGGCACATCCGAATCAAAATTATCCAAGTTAAGTCCGACCTAGCACTCCATATATTCAAAAAGAAAAAATATCATCCTTGTGGTGACACAACAAAACAATATTGTTCAATTTTCTTTATAAGCATCAAATGTGATAAATTAACATCTTAAATACTTAATACTTGCCTTGTGGTGACACAACAAACTCATATTAAATATTTAATACTCTATTAATTTTATCATGCTAGAAGGCGACGTTCGATATTCTAAATATCTTTGAACGCTTAGGACTTAATATAAAAATTTGAGGGGTTTATTATTAATATGTCTCATCTTGTTTAGCGCGCATGCACATATATATATAAAATACGCGTCATATTAATTAACATGCGAAGCATGTTTGCATAATATATAATATATATAGTATAAGCATGCACATATAGAATACTATATTCTACCCGGATTGATTATGGACTTTTATTCTAGTTTGGTTCACTAGAGCCACCAAGTGAACCAAAAAGGTCAAACCCCCAGGGTGCAAGAAATAATATTTAAATATAACTATTACATTTAAACCCGGGCTCCATTACAAACGGGTCTTCAAGCGCTCCTTGCTCCTTGATCTCCAATTTTTCAAAAAATTAATTCTAACTATTCCTATTAAATAACTATTTTAAAATAAATAGAAACCTTGATCAGCAGTCAAGGGGAAGTACATAGGAGAGAGATATAATTTACATTAAGAAAAATTAGAGAAGACGAGGTACGCAGTGATTCCCCATTTAATAAAAACCCATACATTCATGCATCCAACTAAAATAAAATCCAATCGCATTGGTCAATAGTCCTTAATCAATCCCATTTATTATCATACACATCACCATATGTATCAATAAATAACATTCATCTTATGAATAAAAAAAACATTTAATATATATATTGATATCATTTAATGGGCAAATTTAGTTAGTATAAAATCTATTTTTGAATCAAAATAAACTCCTTTATTTTAATCCAAATTTAAATCAAAATAAAACTATTTTATTTTAATTTATCCTATTTTGAATAAAATAAACTATTTTATTTTAATCAAAATCTTTAATCAAAATAAACTCCTTTATTTTAATTAATTATGGAATCCAATTCCATATAAAAAAAAATTTTATTAAATGAAACACGGATATTCTTTCCTATTCACAAATAAACTCTTTTATTTTGAATAATATAAAATCTTATTTCATATTTAAATAAACTCCTTTATTTAAGGAAACATGGATTTTCTTTCCTATTCACAAATAAACTCTTTTATTTTGAATAATATGAAATCCTATTTCATATATAAATAAACTCCTTTATTTAAGGAAACATGGATTCACTTTCTTATTCACAAATAAACTCCTTTATTTTAGAAAACATGAAATCCAATTTCAACTCCAATTAGTTATCATGGAATCCAATTCCAACTCTAATTAGTTAGCATGAAATTCTAATTTTAAAATTAAAATAAACTCTTTTATTTTAATATTTAAAATAAACCTTTTATTTTAAAATTAAAATAAATATTATTTTAGTTATAAAATTATTAAGAATAATATATTATATATATATATATATATATTTACGTTAACTTATATATATATATAAGTTAACTTAGAATCCTATATTCCTTATATATATATATATATATATATATATATATATATATATATATATATATAGCATCAAGTCATTGAAATTTTCAAATATATTATTAACATGCCTAAGTCATTGAAATTTTCCTTGTTTCACGTGATCCGTTATTATATATATATATATATATAAATCCTTACCTCCCTTAAAAAAAAATTCACGTGGCTGGTATCTTGTGGGCGTGACTTACTAAGTTAATATAATATATATTATAAACACCAGCTTAATTACATGATAGCGCCTCAGACCCACTCGGCCATCTCAACAGTTCGCGAAATTCAACAAGATTTCGGAATTAAATTATTATTATTATTTTTATTTTTATTTTTTTTTTAAAATTTTATACAATAAAATTATGCCCAATTAAATTGTTCTAAACACATATCAATATACATATTAAATTAAAACAATTAATAATTTGCATAAAGGTTTGGCTCTGATGCCACTGTTAGGTTTGTAATATTCATGAACGCAATCAAATTGCATAAATTAGCGGAAGCGTGTAAAATCAGAGTTTAAAATTTTTACAAACCATATACCCGGATCACCCTTTATGCATAATTATTAATTAAACGAAAAGATAAAGAATAAAATCATACCCTTGAAGATCGAGCTTCCTCGTACAAGTTCACCTCCAAATCCTTTCGCTTCACTTGAATCCACCGGGGTTTTGTTCCTTCCTTTGATCAACGTTAGCCACCCATATGTTTGGCCTCTAGAGGTGATCCACCAAGGAAAAATAAAGAATTCAAGAAGATGGTGTATTTGGCTCAAACCCTAGTTTTCTATCTCTATAGAAAAGGGTACTCTCCAACAAATTGGAATTATGTCGTTGTAAAAATCAACAACCCCCTCACCCATAATAAGACTCTCTTATTTATAGATGTGGGCAACCCATCTTAACAATTAAGGAATTGGGTTTTATTTAATTAATTAAATTCTTTTAATTAATTAAGCTCCCCTAATCTTATTAGGGATAATTAATTAAACTCCTTTAACTAATTTTCCTTCCTAATCCAATTAGGAATAAATGAGAGTACTTATATTAAATTAATTCCTAAACTCTTTTAGAAATTAAAATAATAATAATTGTAATAATATTAATAAGACTCCTCTTATTAATTTATATTTAATATTTCTAAATATTAAATAATAATATTAAGTTATTTAATTTATTCTATCACCATAGATTAAATTAAATATACTTAACATATTATTACGATTATGCCATAAACTTCTTAAATAATTATTCTTCCTTTTATGGTGTGACCCTTTAGGTTCTCCATATTAAACCTATTGTGAATAAATCAATTAGAACAATTCTAATCTAATTTAAATAAATAAATTAAACAATTAATTTATTTAAATTAATAATATTTATTCTACAATAGGATAAGCCTCCTAGCAATCCAACGACTTTCCGTATAATATAGATTTCAACATTAATCATAAAAGAACCTTTGAGTAAATAGTTACCGCATAATTCAATCCTTCCACCATACAATGTCCCAATTAAATATAAGACATGGAATTACCGCCAAGTCTTATTTTATTTAATTATATGTATTTCGATCCTTAAATGCACAACTCAAATAATGCAAATTAGAAACTCCTTTCTAATTTCATTCGCGCCGCCAAGGACTACCGGGTTGTCATTTATCGAATCACATAGGACATTTCTCTTCTTTATTAGAAGTGGTAGATTCTTTATTTGATCATACATTATCTCCATGTATAACTTATTATACCCAAGCATACCCTTTGATATACCCTAAGGTCTTAAGGAATAAGTCAAAGTATAACTCATTATACATAAGATACTATGATGATCTCAAGTCCAAGGATTACTTGTACTACTATCGCTACAGAATTCCTATCGACAGCAAATAAAACTCCATTAGGTATTCCTTAGCGAACCACGTTCAAATGAACTTATTCTCTAATAAGCACCTACATACTTGCTTTAGTGTCTCCACAAAAATGATCACGAGATCAATCATCCTCATCCAACGAAAGCAAGAACGATGTACCCGATCTATCCGGATTCACTAATCCCCAATTTAGTAATCCAATGATTGGGAACTATTTTAGTTTTAAGCTTTCTAAGAATTTAGATCTCATTAGAATGATCATCATCATTATTCTAAAAGCATTGCTTAAAACTATGGGTTTATCACATATTATAAAACAGCATCATGTAGATAATTAAAAGCCTTTAATAAATTAATACTTTTTATTAATAAATGAATAAGATTGTTACAAAGTATATGCTTTATCATCAAACATGATTGGCTTGTGTGCATACTACTTTCACTCCCAATAAAAATTTCACAAATTTTAGAGTTAACCACAAGGAGTTATAAGGGTTTACTTTTAAAATAGTCTTTTCTCATAAAATCCATACCTCCTAATCTATACATCCAAAAATCATCATTTTTGGACACAAGAAACTCATCAAATTATCATTTCAAATTTTTCCAGAATTTGTTTTTGAAGGTCCGAAAAATTACGAAACATGATAAACATAATAATCCTTAAAATCCCTTACCTCAAAAGAGTAGTACTTCTGACAGGAATATCGGATGAAAAGCCGAAGGAATCTTGCATTGAATAGCAACTCTCAAAGTATCTAAATACTCACAAAAATATTCTCGACAATATAGAGAGAAAGAAAACTTGTTTCTAGTGTGATTTTCAATTCTAACATAAGCAACTATTTATAGGAAAATGCTAGAACGCCAAAGGAGACTAAATTAATAAAATATATTATTTATTTATCAACCTTCTACGCATGCCACCACAAAACTAACCCTCATTTTTGAAAAAATATAGCATCCCATGTGAATTCAACACCAACCAAAAAGTGGGTCCCACCCACTTTTAATAAAAATTATTTTATTTTTTGAAATTTTAATAATTCATAGAAAATAGCTCGTTTATCAGAAAAATACGAATTTTATGTCCATTCCACACGAAATCGAATTCTCTACAACTTTGTAGCTTTGAGTTTTTCCAAATTCCAAACAAAAAATATCCGAAATCCACAAACAGACGATTTTCAACACCGTTTCAACACCTTTTAAAATTCATAACAAATCATGTGTTAATTTTCAACGGTTCAAAATTTGTGGATATATACTCAACTCATATATGTATAACATATCCAAAAATCACAATGATCCAACGGTCAGATTAAAATTACAACTAACACAATAAAGCTTTAAGAACACCCATTTGAGTTTTTAATACCTCCAATCTGACAAAATACTGATCAAACACCTCAACATTAATTCCTTCATTTATAACCACATAAATAAATCCATCATTTATATCTGCATCAAATAAATATTTCCTTATCATATAAATCAATAATTTATTATTCACAAATAATATTACAGAATCACAATTATGATAACCAGGTGGTTCCCAGGAAAGAGGGGCTTTCTAATAAGGATTTCTCCTTACTAGCGCGCAATTAGATGACCAAACCTCTCCTTGACAGAACTTTCTAGACATTGCCAATAATGCTATCTAATAATATTATCCAAATAATATAAATTATTGATCTGATAATGGGAATACTATGCAATGACAATTATTGAAACAACAATAATATAAAATATCAACGCAATAATTATTGAATCAATAAAATAAAATATTGAAGAGTAATTACTGTAAAAATTATTGAGTAGTGCCTTCTTATGTAAGGATCAATAATTCAAAAATACTGTGTAATACCGTGTGCTACTGTGCAACCACACATATTACTGTATTTTAACCACTAGGTATTCCAACAGTGTTAACGGTAACTACTACGCCGTTATTTATAAAAACTCAAATTTGTCATTTTTTTCATCCGACAGTTATTCTGTTAAGGGGCCCACAAATGGTTGCGCCGTCGTACGAATATTCCCCGACAACAAGAATATTCCACGACCAAACGAATATTCCCCGACAGAAATGAGTATTTTATAATCACTTGCGTATTTTAACTTTTTTTATCAATTTAACCATTTACTAAATAGGAAAATTGAATACTTTTATTTTATAAAATCTGGGGTCTTACAATTTTGACTTCTATACTCCATGAAATTAGTGAAATACCCTTGATATTAGCACTTCATCTAGTATCTTTTCATGAAAATATTTTTCTGAGCATTCTTGAATTTTACTCTACAAAGAAGTATCATGTTGACAATTTGGACGTTATTAGTTCCTGGATAATTTATTTCTTGAACTTGTTTTATTGAATTATTATGTCATTGTCATGATGAGTTATGTTGGTTATTATGTTAAAACATGAAAGTTTCTTAGAAATCACAAAGGGTTGAAAATCAGATTTTGGTGAAAATGGAACATTAAATTCAATTAACCATATCTCCTGTTATATTTTGAATTTTTAAGCGTAGTCAAGTTTTAGAGTTAGATCTATGAATTTTCTAACTTATCCAAGTGGAATCACTAGAAAAGGTGTTGTAGATTTTCGTGTGGACTGATTTTAGCAAATCATAAAAAACTGAAAAATAGAAAATAGCTACTGTCTATATTTTTAAAAGGGCATTTTTGGCTACTTAATTTATGAGAAAAATTTTGGCCTTTTGGGACATGAAAATATATGGTATAAAGTACCTCCTGTCCAAAAATGAGCTTATTCCGACTTAAAATGAGCAAGTTATGACCATTTCAATATTTAGGTTTTTTTGACGAAAAATGTTATAACCGGAGTTCTATAACTCCGATGACCGTGAAATTTAAACTAGAAGATCACGTTAACATGTGTAAGATCCTGCCAAGATTTAGGAATTTCTGGAGTTAAACTTGAGGTATCTAATTTCTTAAGGAATTAATTAGAAATTGATTTTTGAAAAATAGTAAATGAATTTTAAAAATTCCGAGAAAAATATATGTTCATTATGGGACTATATTTTGCTAAATCCCAGAATAGAAATATTTTCGGGACTGATTTGGTATTTTTCATAAAAATGCTCTAGTTATGAGTATATGAGTTAAATATGTTATGTAATGTAACAAAATTGGAAAATAGGATTTTATGGCTTAAGAATCCTATATAAGGTATATGCAGATTTTTGATAAGGGATTTAATCATTGGAGATGAAATCTGATGAGTATGACATTTTTGAATGATTAAATGCATTATTTGGTAAAGTGTAAACAATTGAAATAAATTGTTTATAAGTTGAGAGGTGATTAAAATATTGTTATAATAATATTAGATTATGAGTTTATTAAGTGATTCATATTTGGATAAATTTAAAGTCTTTAATATTTATCCTTGTTTTAGTTTGATTAATGCTTATATCATTATCATCATCCTCATGTTTTTTATGGTGATGAAAGTTATCTTTGGCTTACGTGCGAAGATGGACTGTTGTTTATTAAATTATATATCTCTGGCTTACGTGCAAAGATGGATTGTTGATATATCTTTGCTTATATATACAGATGATGACTTATATATGATTATGACCAAGTGGATTATTCTAAGATATAGTCGACCATCGATGATTTAATGAATATCCTCGCCCGTAGTCTTGAGGATGATTCGATGATGTTATTTATTTATTAAAAGTCTCAGTCTCGGCGATAAAAATGGATGAAAACTTTTTAAATCATAAAAGATAGTAGATTTTATTCTCTACTTGACTTTTTAATGAATTGCTTGTTCACTAGTAGCTTAAACTTGATGTATATTGTATTTTATCGCTTAACATTGTTGAAGACTAATGATAATTTATTCTGCATTATCTTAGTCATAATATTTCTTACTAGGCTAGTTGAACTCACCCTTTCCTTCACTGTTCTCTTCAGAAAATGAGAATATAGCTGGGATGAGTCGGGGAACGGAGTGACAGTCTAGATGATAGCATTAGTAGTCCTCACTATTCTGTTAAATAGTGTGACAATAAATGTAACGAGGACTCCATTGAGTGTGGATATTATTTAGATGATAATATTCTTATTAAAACTCTCAGTTTATGTTTTGTCGTATTTTACATGACAGTTGTATTATTAAGTTATATTTGTATTTTTATACCATGTATTTGGCGACTCAAGATAGGTGATGTATACCTATTTTTAGGGGCGTCACAGTACTATCATGAGCACTCTTTGAAGGACCCAACCGATCCTTGACAAAGATACCTTGTATAGACGAACTTACAGCCATCTGTTGTCCTTCAGGGGTAACTGTTCTACTCCTCATCATGACTTCCGACATAGAACAACTGAGAGGTTGTGATTGAAAACACAAGAACACTAGAAAAAAGCCCTCCTTCTAGCGCCAATGTTAATGCCAAGATCTTTCCACACGCCCCAATCACGTAAGGCACGTCTAATCCTGCACAATAAACACGATAATAGCAGAAGCTTGACGGCTTTGGCGTCGAGGATAAATTTTCGCATGAGAGTCAAGATGCGATCATGCTTAACAATGGAGGAAATAATATCTAGTATTCTTGAGAGAAAATATCGCCACCTTTTCTTGTGTGATATCCTTGCCCACTTATACTCTCATGTTCGGTTTCTTGTGCCACCCACTCTCCTCTGATACAGTCCCCCACCACCGATGACCTCAGCCGACTACATGCAGCTCACTTGCTCCATCCCATCACTGTTTTCCACCGCCGGCCGACTAGATCCCATCCACATTAATCGCATTAAGAGAGAATAATCAACTCATTATCTTTTTCATCATAATCCACAAAGTTCTCAAAATATAGATATTTAGTAATCTAATGGGTCAGCCCAATAATCCGGCCCAAGACTTTCAAGACCCAACAAAGATAACCCATTGACTTGGCCCAACTGGCCAAGCCCAATATGTACAAGATATTATAGCCCAACAGACAGTATGATTCACCCATAATCAGACCCATAAACATAACACCGTTGTCACCCTAGATATGGTTAGTAGAGGATAACAATTAAACCAATATCTGATTATAAGAAACAACCCAAAATTGCAAAACTACAAGGTAGATAAATCATGGGCAGCGAACAAACCAAATTAGTAGATAGGAAAATACCCTTAGAGCAACTCAAGCAGCACAATTCTAGACTATATTTAGTCTAAGTTTTATCTTCCAGCTCCAGCAGGTAGACTAAATATAGTCTGTGACTATATTTGAAGCACTAATAAGACTAAATCTAGCAACTTGATAGTCCATGAATTATAATTTTTATTATATTTAAATGGGAGAGTGGAAGGAGATTGGAGCTTTTTTGAATTCATAAATTATTTTAATCTTTTTATATTACAGTCCACGGGATAATCCATCTGCTGGAAAGATAGAAGACTAAAGGACATTTGTTGATGTCATATGGACTAAATATAGTCCATCAGATAGTCTAGCTGCTAGAGATGCTCACATAGCATCCAACCACCACCACCAAAATGGGTAAACTAGACCACCGATCCAAAATCAAAGCCACATCATGGATTCTGAAAAAAACCCATAGCTGAACTTTTTAATACAGATTGGGACCAATATCAGATCAAACCAATAACAAACACCTATCAGTCGAAATAAAATCAAAATAATAATAATAATCCCCAAGTCAATTGATAAGGAACCAGTAACCTAGATATCATAATTAGATTACCATTTACAACCGAAAAAAAGATTTCTGCAAGATCAACCCATACATACACTCCCCAGCCAAAACAAATAATAAACAAATAAGCCCCAAATTTAGCTGAAGAGGAAACATCAAACAAAATAATCTGATTAATGGTAACGATGAGCAACAAGCATACAAAAACCTAGATCGACAAAGCATCTTCCAAAACAACACCAGGATAAAAAATCAAGATCCTAACCCCCAGACCAAAAATCCCCCCCATCAGATCACAACCTCATAACCAGCACACGACAACACATCTACTAACCTCACAGTAAGCATTACAATCTATGAGCCACCGAACTTTTCATAAATAGATCAGAAAAGAGGTTTTCGGAGGCCCTATATACAGCCACCGAAAAGTTGCAATAGAACCCAAAAAGTCGCCAGAGGAGGGAGGGAGAGATTGTGATGCCCCAAATCGGGTATCTTTCGACTCGATAGATGGTGCTACACGAACTATAGTATATACATACATTTAGTTGAATTACAACAATAAAATGAATATGTTCATTATATATTACATAATAATAAGTCCCCTCACAGATTTTTTGTAACCATTACATATGTTCTTTATCATAGTATCAAACTAGTACAAAAATAATATTATTCTATTACAAGGATAACTACTTATTCGGCTTAGTATTCCCTTTGTCCTTACCGGATCCTTCGATCCGTTCATTTTTAGTTGCAATCATATGGTTCAAGCAAGGGTGAGCATATAACTAGCTCAGAAAGTATAACAATTATAGTAGAACAACATGCAAGAATCATATGAGTATTGTAAGACCCCAACTTTTATAAATAAAAATTAATTTTCTCTAAATATATTTTTGAATAATAAGGTGTGGATTTGATATAATGTTATAGTTGTGGGTAATATTTATAATTTTTTCAAAGTAAGTAAGTTGTTATAAAATATTCGTTTTATCAGGAAATATTCGCAAGACGACACAATCATTGGTGGACCCCACAACAGAATTATCGTCGGAGTTGGAAAACGACAGAAAAAACTTTTTTTATAAAAATAACAGAAAAAGTTTTACCGTTAATTGTTGAAATACCCGGTGATAAAAGTACAGTAATACGCGTGGTTGCATAGTAGCACACAATATTGATTATTGATGCTTACGTGAGAAGTCACTCAGTTTATTTCAATTATTGTCACAATAATTGCTGCATATTATCTCACGTTATTAATTCAATTATTGTCACAATATTTTATATTATTAAATCAATAATTCAGACGATAAAGTTATTCATATTATTATTTGCATTATTGACAATGTCTAAAAAGTTCTGTCGAGGAAAGAGGTTTGGTCACCTAATTGCGCACCAATAAGAAAAAATCTTTATCGGAAAGCCCCCTCTTTCCTGGGAATGATCTGGTTGTTAATATTGTGAATTATAATATTAATGATAAATGTTCTTAAAAATATGTTTTGTGAAGCCAAGTGAGTTGAGATAAATAGAGGGAATTTTTATGAAGTATTTGTTTTAAATTTGGCGTATTATATGGACCCCCACTTACCCATTTTTCAAAATAGTCGGGAGAAAGTTATCTCAATTTTTGATATATATATATATATATATATATATATATATATATATATACTAGTAATTACCGTG